>OX438770.1:4044452-4360046 GCA_949316455.1 Acleris holmiana | reverse complement strand
CATTTTGCTCTCACAAGTTATTCTGCTTGAAAATGTTCAGCCAGTCCCGTAAATTGGCTAAATTAGGCTCTAATATCAAGCCTTACATACAACGCTACGGTTCATTACACAAGGGAGCGCCTATATTCTATGAAATAAAGAAGAAGCAATATAGGAACACTTTTCTCGGGTCTGACTACAATAAGGTTGAAACTTTAGCAAACAGCCCCGCTTTTATAAATACTGAATGTGGGTACATAGACTAAAGTTTCGAGACACGTCTGGGCTTATAAATCGTAATAGGCAAAAATTTCCATTAGTTGTTAATTGTATGCATTATTTGGCACTGATTTACAGAATGGCTGCCCAATTGCTAGCTAATTATACGACACGATACGCAAGTATTTTAACACAGTTCAGGATTCAAGCTTGGGTTTCCTCCAGGAAATAAAAGTAGTACGACAAAACGAAAAAGTGTTAGAACCAACTTCTAAGTGCAAATATTGCTATAATTGGTTCGAATTTGGTCTACTACGGAATAGTAGGCGCTATGGGTGATAAAATATCGATAACTTCAAACGATAACTTCATAACGATAACTTCAAATGCGATAGCGATTGTAAAAATTGCTTTATTTGCGCTGTAAGCAGTAGTAGCACTTTGAATGTCGCTGAAAACTTCATAGTTTCTATAATTAGGCATGCTAAATTTACTATTTATCTTTGTACTGCATCAAAAACATAGTATCTGAGAAAAAAAACTTAAGTCTGTCTTCAAAGTTAAATGCCCAACCAGCTTGAAAAAAAATATGATAATAATAACAATTAGTAGAGTGACCCTTTTACTCTCTTATCATATTTTCAAATCCTCTTTTGAACGAATACAAGAAAGCAAACAGTATAGTCCATTCGCTTAGATATAGTCGTTGCCTTTGTATCGCGCAGCCTTGGCACGTGCCGCCTTAAGTCAAAAGATGCCGCCGCGTAAACAAATAATGCAAGTGAAATTGGCATTTTACATCGAATTAAATTATTATTTTATTATAATAACCACAAGTGCGTGCGGGCGTAGCGACACTATCTAAGCAAATGGAATATAATTCAATCATTGTTTGATATCCAGGGAGAAAACTGATCATATGTGTTTTTTTACTCTGCTTACACTGAAAAAGAATGAGTACGTTACGGGAAACAAAAAAAAATATCATACTCGTACCTACTTCTAAATAGAACGAGGTGTGCCGCAAACGCTAACGTCTAAACAATCTGTGTTATCTTTGTATAAAAATAATTTTACGAATTAAACGTTAGAAGTATAACTGAAAATAATATGAAATAATGCGTAGTAATATAAAAAAGGTTAAATAAATAATCCAAGAGGCCACTTATTGTCCCTATTGTCTAGACATGTTTATACCTTTTAATATGTTTTAACCTAGATACTTCTGTTTATTCACAGAACAATAAGTTAAAATATCATAATTATATCGTTGTCCTCTGATTCACAGTAGTTAAAATGTTAATGGTATAGTCAACAATTTTCACTGTTAACCTACTATGGAACTCAGTTATAATGACAGCTTCAAAGCACGACAATTACGAAACAATTTAGATATTCAAGTATGGCTTTCTGTGACAGGGTTCCTAGAGGCTCAATCGTTAAAGTTGTTGGTGCCAATCAACCATTTTGAAGACTTTAAATGTTTTTATTATTTTTTAAGCCTTATTTCTTAAAATAAAACCATAACGTCAGCACAAATAGTACCTGCTACTTTTACGCTAGTCGAAACGAGAACTTAATAATTGATGACGTTTGATAGAAAGTTTCGCTTTAAAAGTTAACGTTCCTTTTTCTTAAATCACAGATCTGAAAGCTTTTAGTTCAAGTCATTGACGCCAATGAAATAGTTAAAAATATCATTACAATAGTAAAATGAAGTTGGAGCTGCCTTAGTCATAAGATGCGCAGTCTGGAGTAGAGGCAATAACTCGCTGGGCGCGATGTTTATGTTCCATAAATTTACTCTTCATTGTAACTGTGATACATTCATCATAACGAAACTACGGGATTTCGAGAGCAGTAGGTACGTATTTATTTCTTTTAACCAACTATATTTATTTTACTGCGACATTTCGTAACGTGTGCAACAATCTACAGAACCGTTAAATAATTTTGGATTGTTTTTTCGTTTATATCGTAAATATAATAAAATTAATTTACAAAGTATTCTCAAATAGTTGTAAATTATTTTAAAGTTTGTATCATTTAAAACTTAACAAATACTAATTTTCAAGTTAGTAATTTTCTCTTCGTTCTAGACAAGTTATATCTTTCATTTAATTAGACTACGAAATTTAATAACGTCACGGTAACTAGAGCCGTGAAATAATTTTGATTGTTTTTTTGTCTGTATCCTAAATATGTCCGAAAATTGTTTAAAAAATATTCAAAAACAAAGTGTTTAACAATATTATTACTTATTAATGAATTAATAATATTTTGAGGAAGTAAACTTCTCTTCGTTCAAGACAAGTTTTATTTTTTATACCAAACGCGCAAAAGACAAATGTTTCAGACAGCGTTTACATATTTGGACAAGTCTTTCTATGTTTTAATAGTTTCCTCGCGCTATTTTAACATAGCTCTTCAGGGCCCCCTAATACTTAAATATACAATTCTGAAAGAACTGTAATAATGACAATTAATTCGACTATTAAGGTCCGTCGGTAAGGGGACGGCGCGCCGGGATAACGACCCAGTTAACTGCTAATGTAAACCTGCAATTACAAACCGCCAAAGGAAGCCTCCGTTGTTCTGTTTTCCCCAAATAACTAATCAGCTTCCTGATCCCTCGTGGAGAACGTCATAATATTGTGGCTGGTTAGTGCTCTCTCCTGAGTTTCTACGAGGCTTACCTAGTCCTGCTACCATTGTTACAATCTTGGGAATAATGTTAGTTTCGTTTAGGCGTTTAGATTGCGGATTTATTTTTTCAGAAGTTCGTTTATATTAGAGCATAAAGATAAATAATTAGGTTGTAAAACGATGCTAATTGATGCGAGCAGTGACTCGACTTCTTAATCCAATTATTTTGTTTCAGACTTCAATTTCAATTATACGGCTTACACGACGTGGTTCACCTAAAACAGTAGTCAATATGAACAAGATTAGACAGTTACCCAATTACGTACGATATTCGTGTTCTCGGCATTGTATTCCTATTTATTTGCTCTGGTTTATAGAAGAATAACTGACATTGAAATCAAGAGTTCTGTTACCCAATTATATTATTATTAATAACAGTTTTGTAAAAGCAGACTTATTGCTTCTGGCTGAAATAATTGGAAAGGATATTTTGCGTATGCAACGTTCAGGAAAATATGATTATGAAATTTACTACTTTGTTAATACTCGTGTAAGCTTTAAGTTTACATTGATTTATTCCTTACTTGTTCTTATTTAAATTAAGACCTGTGTACTGTGTTGGCACTTTAACACGGTTGATTTCAATTACAAGTGTTGTTTGTCCTGAGCTACCTAAAGCCAAACAAAGCTGTATAGATAATCAATAATTAACAATGCGGCTTAGACACTGAACATATAGCCCCGTTTGTGCCACAAGCTCGGTAATCCTATAGAAACCGCAGATTGGACACAGCCGCGAGTATATTTACGTGTAGTTTGCACGCGTTAGACATTTCGTTTTGGCAGAGTGTCAAACATTTTGCACCGAGAGTCCATGGCTTGGCTGGGGTCACTTGTTTTCATCAACACGATAGCCGATAGAGTGGAGCTTGAGTGGCGTTTACAAGAGTGTGTTATCTGACACCAATCAGCTTTTGAGGGTGACGATCTCCACGTAACGTCCATCAAGCTAAGCCTTGATGGCGCCAGATTAAAGATTAAAAAAAACGGGACTATTAACGGTTAAATTAATCAGTGGGTCTAATAAGATTAAGATGAGGATAGGGATTTTTTTCTTGACGCTCAAAGCCTTTTTTGTGTCTGATTGATAGATAGAAATATAAATATATCAATGTTAGAATGTCTAAACTAAATCAAGATAATTAGTTTCGCGTTTGAAATTAATGTACTTACAACAAAAAAAAAGAAGGTCGTTGATTTATTAATCAGTTGCGTTCAGATACTCTTGCTCGGCATAAAGTCCTATCCACGAAAAGGTTACTACAAATAATTTGTTTTTTTCGAAACGTGACCGCCCAAAACATGTGGATTAAAAAACCATAAGAGGGACAGTGGAATAAAACTTTCGGCCTTACATTACGTGAAGTCCCGATGTTCATATTTTATTCAATGAATTATTTGGCTGCCAACCGGTGCTCGAGGGACAGCTTGAACTTCTTAGGAAATTCGTACAGGTTATGAATACAAACAATCGTCACTGATAACAGATATTTCTTGTAATTCCTATTAAGTATACATGAATTACTTATTGTTTCTCATGATATTTAATTAAAAATGGAGTTTTTTCCAAGAAATATCATGTAATATAAAATAGTACCAAAATTCGGTTTGCCGGCGACTGACAGCAAAGCAACATGATCTTGGCAATTTCCGGTTTACGTTTTATAGAATTGAAACCTGAAAGCTTCGCGAATCGTTCAGTTTTCAATTCTATAAAACTAAAACAAATTTAATCATCCATAACTAAATAACACATTATAATATACACCATTTTTTATTCCGATAGAATTCAAAAAACATTACTTAGGTCAGGTAATGTCATTTTCTCTGGAGATCAATCTAAGACACTGATATTCTCATTCACACTATTTTAAACATATTCAATTAATATATTTTTGTGTTAACATATTTTTTTTTTACTTTTGTTATTTTCGATTGAACATCATTAACACTTTAATAAGGTCAGGTGGGGCAAGTGCACCAACGGGGCAAGTGCGTCAAACCAAAAACATCTCCGTGTTTTAAGCAACCACAGTTGCCCTTTATTTGCTATAAAAAAATTGCACGAGCACTCAAGGGGCCAAATTATTTCGTTTGTCGGACTTGCCCCGTTGATACGCTTGCCCCGTTGGTGCACATGCCCCACCTGACTTTACTTGTATTTTTTTAAACTTTTAAGATTTCATCACTAAGTAAATGATAATATATTGGAAGTTGACTTAAACCTACATCTAATTCTTGAATTTACTTAAAATTATGGAAACTTATGTAGTTTTGCAAACTTATAATATTAATAGCTGAGTTTCTTATGAGAGAAAAGCGCTTCTCTTCTCATCAATAATAGTATTTTGTTCAAAGTGACATACCCGATACGTGCAAACGTATTCTTGATTAAATTCAAATATCCAATTCAGTACTTTCAGGTTCCAAAATATTTTAGATAGCAATATCTAAAATATTGTGGAACCTGAAATTGCTTTCAAATTTATGTACTTATAATTAAAAAAAAAATGTGTAATATAGCTGCTTGATAGTCAACAATTTTCTCTAGAACGTTCGAAATAAGCACGTAGTTTTTCATCGTAAGCGAGTCACAGGTGCTTTACTCTGATATGCAAATGAAACCTCTACGTTGCTTACTGATAGGTAGGAGTCCTTTCTAAGAGGTTCAATAAACATGAAACCACACGGGGGAAGAAATTTCATTCAGGCTTGAATTTTATTTCCATGATTCATTTTACCCTCATTTATGTAGATTTAAATTATTTGCTGATTTTTACTTTTTTGTTAAAAGTTGTGTTGTTTTTTTCATTTTAAATAATTATGATTATAGTAAGTATTAAGATAATAATACGCTTTTCTAAATCTAAGGTAACTTCTATTAATAAAATAAATTCGTAAATTTTAATAATTTTATGTATTAATCAATAAACTCAAAACACATTGAAAGGTTAAACTGACTTCATAAATTTCAATGGTGGCTTAATAATTACATATTGGAATGAAACAAACTTCCGAATTCCATCGAGTGTAATAATTAAAAGCTTATCCCAGCGCTTTAACTGGGTTTATTTACACAAACTTCGTTAGCGATGAAACAGAAGTCACGTGTCAAAAACACTTATTAAAATACAGAGTGTAATTTTTAAAACATGTAGGTATTAAAAAATGAATTCCGGCACCGCTGCCGTGTCAGTCCGGAAGGCCGACAAACCGTCGTTTATAAAAAAATCAAAGGTCGGACTTCAGGAAGTCGCTAACAGCTGAGCGATGGACGGAGCAGATAAAACATCAGCAGGCTCACTATAAATAACGACGTGATTTGTAGCACACGTCTTGCGCAAATGTCAAGATTTGTGTATTTATTAAAAATACTAAAGATACAGATATCATAGCTAACACGTGGGCTAATAAAATTTTACTTGAATTATACACCTTGAAATTGCCAGCAGATCGAATTGGATCAATCGTTTTATGAATCTATATATTGTTACCGATGGAAAAATAAATAATTTAAATGCATACTTACGCTAAAGAGTCTGAAATGATTACATTATGTTATTCTGTAAAGACTATCAGCACGTGGCACTTTGGAAAAAATAAAATAAACAATGTAAACAATAACTCATCTCATTTAGAGAATAAGCCCGTTTTCTAACGAGATGTATGCATTTTAAACATATCCCTTTCTCTTTATGAGACGTATGCATGTTTATATTCATATATGGAGGGTACTGTCAGTCTGTTTGTCCTGTTCCGCGACTGAAGCCCGGCCGCAGGTGGGTCGCCGAATATATTTAGCGTGTGAGTCGCGCGTTCATTGTCACTGCACGCCAAGGCCTAAGATAAATTGTTGGCCCAAGCATGATAACTACCGTTATGTAATCAACGGTAATTGTAAACAAAAGATTAGGCAACAATTTTATGAAAAGGTGAAATCAACTCTTAAAGAATTTCATTTGGTTTTAAATGACCAAGTACCGAACACATCATTGGTGTCATACAATTAATAACGTGAGTAAACTATTTTTTTATTTTTACTAGTGTTATAAAGAAGTAAGGTTTGTGAGTTTGTAAGGTTGTAGGGGTAATTATTTTACCAATGGAAAGCCACGTTATTTATGAGAGGGCGACGGCTAGTTTTAAATAATGAAATGAAGAAACATCTTATTCAAGTATTTAATTATTCCTTATTTAATTATACTAACATATCATTGTCAAGGCCGCAAACATAAAAAAATATATTCGGCGATAAAAAATTCAAATACAACTAAGTAAATAAAACAACAAAAATACACTATACTCGTATAATAAAGTGAAATGGCTGAACAGCTCAGTAGCTGATTAGACTAAATAGGGTTTCCTATCACAAGGGCGAATTTCAGTTACCAGCTGTTTAGTTTTTATCTGTTTTGTTCTGAATTCGAATAAGATAGAAAATCATTTTAATCTAAAACCGTTTAACTTTTCTGGATTGTTGTAAAACAAACCTAACATAACCTACGAATCTGTAGGTATATCTTTTTAAACGGTTTACCCTTCAATCACCGACTCTCATTTCATAGAATGTTTCACTTTGCCGAATTTTCATATCATCGACAAGTATTTCCACGTACAGGAGTTATAATTTTTTGGCGGTTACAGGTAACCTAACCTAACCTAACTACGTATATCTACCCATGAAAAATATAACCTAAAACAGTAAGGTTTCAGCAGAAATTAGCTGTCGAATGACACATTCGATGAAATGAGCGTCAGCGAATCAAGTGGTAATCCAGGGTTCAGGAAAAAAAAATATATTGAATTTTAGAACAAATGAAACAGTTGGGAAACAAAACTTGGGATATGCAACAGGATATCACTAAATAGCAACAAATTGTCAATTAAATATCTCTTGAATCTTACGTAAAAGCTTTCAAACAGTCTCCCTAATCCGCCTGATATTATCTCGTAAAGCGTTTAAAAGAATATTCCCAGTAGTGACAATAAATTGTAGCTGGGACACGTGCTAGTCGCGAGTATTTTTACGCGGCCTCACATCCGCGCAAATAGTACCTATGTAATACATATCACTTCTTGACGTCGATTTTTTTTAAAGCTGTCGTGACCAGCGACAAGGCTTGTGGAGATGAGAAACTTTGAGGTTAAAGTTCTTAGCATAGATAAAAGTTGCAGTATTAATTTTTTGGAAGTATAAATTATGAAGGCGACAATTTGATTTTGTTATAATAGAGTCTACTCGATGTAGTTACAACGGCCGATGAAAAATGTGTGAGAAAGTGCAATAAAAATGCATGTATTTACTTATAATATAATAATAATAATATAGAATAGAATATAGATAAGAAAAAAATGGGTTTTCTGTAAAATATCCAATCTGTTCACATCATTCATCTTTATTTAAGCGTACACTGAAGAATAATATTTCACTTTCGCAATTAGTGGAAATTTAATTATGAAAACCTGACTCTACAAATGAGGGGTTCCGTCGTGCAACAATTATTCATAATGAGTGGTGAGATAATACAGCCAGGCTATCCGTTTTTATTCGAGATACATTTTAGTATAAATTATGGCTCTTCATATTACACATTGCCATTATTACACTTTATTGTTAGTTCGTGCGAGATAACACAAGTTCGAGGGCCGTACAAATTACATAACTAAAGCAGCTTATGCATATTATGTATGTATGTACACCTGTCAGAAAGTTTAGGACCAAACACAATAGAACTTTTTGTTCTCATTTTCATAAATTTTTAAAAAAATATTAAATTAATGTTGTAACCAATATAAAACAACGTAAACTTCAATCTTTTAATTTTTAGTAAAACGTATTTAATTGTGAATACACTTAAAGTATATTTTTAAAAATTGATTTTTATACGTCATTATTTGTTTTAAGAAATTTAAAATTGAAATCCAAATGACTCTGCTCAGTTCTCACGTCATCATAGTGTATATAAATAGACCCAGGTGCTGGTATAAGTCACAATACATATCACAGAAAATCTAGACTGAGTCGGTTTCCTAGGGCACCAAAAGAAAATCCTCGAAATAATGGGTCGTAAGCCTCGAACACCTGTGGCACAACTTAGTGCTATTATCACACTTAAAGAGGAAGGCTTTTTTTTAAAGTGAGTAGTTGAATAATAACTTCATAGGCCTATTCAGCATAACCTACTTGATCACCCCTAATTAATCGCGGGTCACCCTGTATAGACGATAAATTGATTATTTCTACAACAGCTGTTCATAACACTAGCTTCAGGAATAGGGGAACTGGGAGTTTAGTTTATCGTGCACTTTATGTAGACCCAAAGTAACAAGCAAGGTTGGGGATCGAAGAATAGTGGCGATGATACAAGAAGTGAATAGTGAAATTTTTCTGTTTGCTTGTACAGCAAAAATACGGTTACGGTTTGATTATGTAACCATTTTTAAATGCGTTAATTTATTTTTAACACTTATTTTAAGTATTCAATTAGATCGTTTATAAATAGTAAATATATTGAATGAATTAATGTTGTTATAATAAAACCCCTCTTATATAAAGTCTCTCAGTGATTTCCAAAAAGGAACATCGCCTATCCATTACGCTGGCCTATGATGTACCATAGTGTGGCTAGAGGACATAGTCGACCGTGAAGTACGATTTTGTAATGACAACAACGTATATTGTGTTTAGTACACCATGAACAGATTTTTTTTTTCATTGACATGGCAAACGTGTCGGTATACTGAATTAACTCTAGGCAATTGAAATTGTGGCAATTCACCCACAGCAAATTAACTCTACAGTCGTTGGGTAAATACAAACAGGAATTGAATGATGTCTTTCATAAACAAACAAAAAGCATTCATGCTCCTTTAAAATTCAATAAACAAACTCTGGAGTTGCCTTTTAGGTCATAATTTAAATGATAAATTCTTCAGGATGGTCTCGCTGGGACGGAGTCGACTGTCTTTGAATAAAAAATGAAATATAATTCTCATATTTGCAAAGGGTATTCCAACAAAGCAAGTGATACAATCCTGCTACTTTTTGTTATCGTAACGTCTGGAACCTTACAGTGTAAGGAGTATCTTAAACTAATGATGAAAATATGGTATATTGTTCTTAACGCTCTGTACTTTCCAATATATGTTTTCATGGCGAGTGTAGGAAAATTTTATTATTACGTCATGTGAACCGAAGACGGTGAAAATAATGTTTTAGCTGTACATTATTCGCGGGTTTTTTTTCTAACTGAGATCACAACCTTTTCAGAGTGTTTTAGTGGTGGTAGGACCATGTGCAGGGTCCGTCCAGATCGCTACAACCATCTTATCCATTAAAGACCCGCCAGGCAACAATGTTCGCATGTGGGTGTGGAGATAATGTCTTACCGGTGAAATTACTAGCATAGAGGCATTCCATCTTAGTCCTCAGGGTTGGCAACGCATTTGAGGTCTTAGGATTAAAGTCTTGAGAATCAAAAAGTCTGTGGGTCTTAGATTCCACTTACTATCAGGTGGCCTGAGTGGTCGTGTGCCTCTTTCCATAACATAAAAAAGTGTTAATGAAAGTTATTTGAAAATTATTAAAAAAATCGTGTGCTGAAAAACCGCCTTGCGCAAAAAAAATACATTTTGCAGAATACATTACATAGACCATCGTTATGTATTATTCCAATTACGGGTCATTTTTTGGGGGGTTATTTCGAGTGTTGTTGTTAAAATATAACGTATAAGTAGCAGCCGAGACAAAGGTCAACAGGCTTTTGTAATCCTAGTTTTTGATATTGGATGTGACGCAAATTTGCACTATCGCCTATCACACATAGATACGTCTACTGACGTCAATATTTCGTTCATATTTCATCAGATAACGAGCCGAGTTTGCATAAATATGCGAGCTTTGGGAGCTCAAGCAATATTATTATTGTAATAATTATACATTTTAATTAATTTAAAGGGTGAAATCACTGTCGCTTGGGTTGGGATTTGAAAGCAGAAGTTAACCGTACTAATATTAGTAGATTTGACAATGCATTTTGATTTTGACACCTTATTTGGAACTGTGTGCTCTTTTAACATAATCTCCTGCTGTAATTGAATGGTTTCGTAAAATAGGCATGTAGGTAGGCAGCGTATAAAGATGGAAGCTTCTCGATCTTCACGGTGCAGTACGCTGGCCGGCGTCCCGCAGGGTAGCGTACTGTCTCCTCTCCTTTTTTTCTGTGTTCATCAACAATAATACACATAGCCTTCTCTCTTCGACGTTTATGTCGAAGATCTGCAAATTTACTCTCATGCTCGGCAATGTCGACTCGGCAATCAATACCGCAAACAATGATTTCATTACCACAAGCAATGGAATGGTTTTGGTTTGAGAGTCAATCCTGCTAAAACTCAAACTATTACTATCGGCAGTCCTAGAGTTGACTTTGCAAGTCTCTCGCCTGTTTATTTTGATGGGGTCCTTATTCCTTTTTCGCATCAATGCCTGGGTATCATTATGGACCGTACCTTGTCGTGGATTTCTCAAGTCAACAAGATTAGCAGGAAGATGTTTGCGTCAGTGTGGTCTCTTAGGCGGCTTGACAACTTTCTCCCTCTTGCGACTAGTCGCACAATTCTAGAATTGCGCTTGTTCAGTCATTACTTCTCCCTATTTTAGACTATTCTAATGTGTGCTTCATAAATCTTACTGCGGAGCAGCTTAATAAGTAAGATCGAATTCAAAATTTACGCATTTGGTTCATATTTAGTTTACGCAAATATTTTTCTGTTAATAAGTTTCCGTTCTCAACTCAAGTGGCTTCCTATCTATTTTCGCCGGTACTTTCATGTACTTAATCTCCCCTACTGTGTTCTGTTCTTCCTTACAATCCCGCGTTATGTCAAGGAGCGTTTTACCTTTTATATTATGTCGAATCAATGGTCCCAAAACTGAATTTTATCTATACTCTCCCCTTCATCTAAATTCTACAACAATTCCTTTACGTTTCAGGCTGTCCGTCTGTAAAACTCCCTCCATGTGGACTTCTCCATCGGCACTTTTTGTCGCAATCGTAATAGTGCTATCTCCAGGAATTTATCATGGCAAAAAAATTAATGTCATAGGGTTAGAAAATTTTGTTTTATCGACTTTTCCATTTATCGATATTGTGTAATCAATATTTTTTTTGTCATTTTAGTTATGCTTTTATATTAAAAATGTAAATGTAATTCTTAATTCGCAACTAGTTATTGTTTTCAACAATACGTAAAGATTTAAGATTGAATTAGTAAATTAAATTGTTATTTTTTCTAATATATATGTTTTTATTGTTAACGGTAAATAACAAATGAAAATTAAACTAGAAATAAAACTAAATATTGTCGTGTTACGTGGTCTTTCGAAGGTTCGGAAGACCAGGTAACAGACGGAGGAAATTTGTTGAGGCACCTGACCTTCCGAAGGCTCGGAAGACCAGGTACGTAAAGAGGGTTGAAAGAGATAAAAGAGTTAGTTCAGGGTCAGGGTTATTTATTGAGCACTTGTTTAGCTTTACACAGAATTACCAGCATAAAATGTCTAACTAATTAAATAGGTCCCTAACAACACCAGGGAGATAGCAGAGAGTAGTTATTTTCTGTGAAGTAGACGACTGAAGAGAGCTCCAGTGAACACCACTTGCGCGTAGTGGTGCGTAGCGATGGCAGCAACGCTCCTCTTAGTAGAAGTAGCAGATAGGCCCGAGTAGAGGCCCGTGAGATCGAATAACGGTCCCGGAGCAAGCAGGAACGAGATCGAGGTGCGGAGATAGTAACGGTCCCGGAGCAAGCAGGAACGAGATCGAGGTGTGGAGATAGAGGCTTCTTAAGGTGCGGGGATAGAGGCTTCTTGAGGTGCGGGGCCTGACTTGGCCCCGCACAAGGCCGATTTCTATCGTTTCAACTCGGAAACTGGAGAAAGAATGAATGGCTCTAGTCTGAGCCACCCTTTATATACCCTGGTGTTCTATATTTTTTAATTTGGAAGGTCTAAGTTTATAAAATTACAAAATTACACATGCCAGGAGTTAATTCTATGGAAAACAATCATATTAACTCCATGTTACAGTATAAAACCTAAGATATTGTCTCTGCCCGTTGTCAAGACAATGAAAATAACAATATTGTCAGTTGAAAGAAAATAAACAAAAAGTGAAATATATCTGCTTTAAATGCCGAAATAATCATAAAAGTAGCAAGAATCAAAAGGAAAAATGTAAGTAAACACTCTGGAAGCCCGCGACATCGCGGAGTTCATATATTCAAGAAGATATACGTCCCCAAAGTCAGTCGGTCAAGCTGTGAACGTTTTATATACTAAGTTAAATAACATATTTTAGGAATAATTCATGACCAAACGAGTCCCAATAACCGTCATGTGGACCGCGCCGGCAAGATGATCAGAAATGCGCAATAACTTAACAATTTAAACTATGATACTACAGAAAAACGGACACGGATCCAAGTATCGAAGGTACAATATTACAATCTAAGACATAGAACTATACAATAATAATAAAACTATACCTACATTAGCCTAAAACTATATTAATCTAAAATACCGCTACCAGAAGGCATTCACTGTGGAATGAACTTCCGTTGTCCTTAAGGCAGTCCCCTTCTGTGAACTCTCTAAAGAGGAATTTAAAAACTTTGTGGCTGAATGAGTCGTGAATGATTAGAGTTAGAGATGTTAAGAGTGGCTGCGATAAAGGGGGACAGTCTTATTCAGAACCAAACCCGGTGGCTCACACAAATTGTCCTAGAAGTGTGATAATAAATGAAATGAAAAATGAAATATATTTATGTAGGTATATATGTATATGTATGTATATATGTATATATGTGTGTATTATACATGTACGTTTATATTAGTTTGTGTACTTGCTAATTTGTTTAAAATTTATTTATTTATTTATAAGTATCATCATTTCTTTTTACTTTTTGTGCAAACTTGTATGTGTCCAACCCCATGCATTGTCCTTACTCATTTGCTTCAGGGTTAGCTGGAAGAGATCCCAATTAGGGATAAGTTCGCCTTTGTACATTAATTTAGTATTATAATTGTAATATTTATATTTTTGTGCAATAAAGAGTTTACATACATACATACATACATTGTGAAAATTGGTAAACTATTTTGCTTAAGTATAATGTAGGTGTCAATAGGAGGTATCATTCTGTTTCGTAAAAGATTTTGTGCTACGTGAACCAGAACTCCTTGTCGATAGTCGATAAAATACTACGTTCTATCCCTATGACATTTAAATTTTTGCCATGAGAATTCCGCCCTCTGGTTATCTCAGTTCATTTCTCTCACTGTGTAAAGGATAAATTTCAATCAGGTTCTTTACCTGGTGTATATTGCTTTTTTGTTTATTCATTTATGTCTATATATTTAAGTAAGTTATTATTATGTTTTTATTTGTATAAGTACGTATTTGTCTATTTTTCTGTTTGGTAAGCGTATATTTATTACTATATTTTCTGTTATAATTTATAACCAACATAGTTTATCGTAATTGTTCGCGATTACTTTGCACTACCTACTGTATAAAATGTTTTAATTTTTCACCTTATCCCTTCTAAGGTTGTCTAGAAGAGATCGCTTATCAGCGATACGACCGCCTGTTAATTACCTGTGTCTTTTTAAATTGTACTATTTCTCTGTAATGTTTTTGTTTGGTGTACAATAAAGTATTTTTTATTATATTGCATTGTCTCAGATCTTAAATTCATCACTATAAACTAAAACTTATCAAAAATGTTATCCGTTTCAAGCGTAAAACTAACAAAATTAGAATGTTGTTTATTTTCACTTAAGCTTAGAATAAACTTACTCGTGATTTGTAGCTGTTTTTGTTTCATCCCAATTCGGCGAGTCAATATAAAAGCAAATTTTAGTATCCGAATAAGAAAACCCGGCTTCAAGCTAATGGAAAAAAAACCTGGCCACTAGTGGTTTGACTGACTTACTCTTGTAAAATTAGATCCAATTTAAAACTCACTTCTGAATTGCGAATACCGTCATTTGGAAGCCAATTAAAAAAGATACGTATGCGATAAAACTCACAGTATAATAACATTTGGTTTTTACATCTAATACTCTGTTCGTTTCTTGACTACGTGCCTAATGTGTTTTATAAAGCACTTTTTAGTAAAAGCTAAACACTTTAAAGGAAACATGAATTGTAGTGTGCCCTAGTATTTAATTTTACAAACACTGACCCTGCCCCGCGACGTCAATCAGAGTGGCTTAAATACTACACTTTTCAAAGCTTATAAAACTAACCTAATACAAAAGAAGCTCTTCTTTTGTTTTCCGTTAAACATGTTTCATGCTTCTAGGGCAGGGCAAAAAAGTAACTTTTCTTTTGTTTCACGGACAAAATGTAAAATTATTCAAGGGCACGAAATAAAACTATACAATAGGTACGTTTTTCAGTGTCCGAAATGTACAGAATTATAGCAAAAACCGCATTTTATTTGTAATAAAGTATTTAAAAACAAAACAAGGAACTGGGGGGTTATTATGACATAACTATGCAGTTTTGTTTACGCTCAGAAAAAAGGGCAGGGGGGTTATCATGAGCTAGCTTTGCAGTTCTGTTTACGCTCAGAGAAAAGGACATAGCTATATAACCGCCATAGCTCTGTCCTTTTCTCTGAGCGTAAACAGAACTGCATTGTTATCTCATGATAACCCCCCTGGCCTGTGATAAAATATCAACTGAAAAGCGAAGAACAAGCACTATAATCTATAGAACAATTTAAGAGCGATATACTTAAGTATATAACTTAAATATTGGAAAAGGTGTTTCCAGGTGGGGACAAATTAAACAGTGCAAAATGATTTATTTTTTCAAGAAATATGTTTAGAATTCATTGCTTGTCCTCGCCTGCAATACTATAATGTAATAAAATTAAATAATCCAATGTACTTATATGACTTGAATATGGGAAATATCCCATATATCTCATAATGAAGTACATTGGTCTTGAAAAATCTATCGATTATAAAACTTATTTTCTGCTTTTTAGTTGTAATTTTTACTGCTGTCAAGTTTTTTGTGTTTCAAATGCTTTAGTTTATTTCGCACTTTTTAGTTTCAATTAATCTTAACATTTACGTACCTTTTTGATGTTTCTGTCAAAATGGTATAATCAAAGTGTATATGTATATTAGGGATGGGCTATTTATTAGCTTTCATTTAAAATGTATATTTTTATAGTAATCGTAATAATAGAAAATCCCCCACCATCTTTTTTCTTGGACGCCGTCATAAAATTGTCTCTACCCTTATGTCCACTGGAAAAATTTAACACGAATCGTATGACACCTCATACGTTAAAATCCGTCAAGCCAATAGTCTGCAAATCGACATACAGGAACAAACAGGACGATTGAGAACATAACCCTACTTTTGGCAGTCGGGTAAAATGTTGCTAAGTTCTTATACCTAATAAATCACATGTTTCAAAATACGTCGCTTAATCGAAAAGTTTTAAATGCACATTTGCTACTGAAGCTCGTTTTAAAATAGGTATTAGGCAAGGTAAAGAAGCCAACCGCCGCGGTAATATTTTATTAACGAAGTGAATGCGTGTCGCGGGAAATTATTAACGCCGCGGTCAGACCCACGGCCGCCGCTATTGTTCATACGCATTGCTTTCGTCAAACTGTATTGTACAAAAGCCGACTTACGCAAAGAGCGATTGGAAACCAATTTGTGGCTAAATTGAGAATTTATTGTATTTGTCTTTGTACAGTATAGTTATATATTTATCTTTCAATTTCTGTATAGGCAAACTAGTTACTGTTAGAATGATTTTACATTTAGCTGACTGACGATATCTACCTACATAAAAAATGAGAAACAAACTTATAAAGTTATAACTTTCACAAACATATCTTGCAAATTTTATGTGCAATAAAGAATTTACATACATACATACATACTTTTTGATGCAACACACTGAAAAAAAACTAAATGAAATTCGAATACACATGAAATTTTACTGCTTTGCACCGTACTATGAACCTTATGTTCGAAACAGTAATTGTTACTGGTCCAAAAACAGTTAAAGCTTGCAGCCAAATTTTACTGTCTTGAGAGTAAAGAGAAATATATACAGCATTGTAAATATTGTAAATTAATTAAATAGTAGCGTTCGATCAGTACAAGATAATGTTTTGTCAATATTAAATGCCAATTATTTACGTAAAGTACTAACTTTTTCTTAGAGATTTTGATTAAGAACCACAATTCACAGTTGGTGACTGGACTATCAATTAACTTTAAAACCAAATAGATCTTCATAATTTTCCGTTATTTTTTATTTACGAGTATTCGCACCCTGATAACTAATAAATAAATTAATATTACAGGATAATGTCACACAAATCGGCCTGGTCCCAAACTAAGCTCTAGGCTTGTACTATGGGTACTAGACAACGATAAACATACTTGTATGAAGAAATATACACTTAAATACATAGAAAACATCCAAGACTCAGGAACAACTCATGCTCATCACATATCTGCACTTACTGGGATTTGAACCCGGGACCTCTAGCTTCAAAGGCAGGGTCACTACCAACTAGACGAACATGTCGTCAACTAGCGACCTATTATTTAAAACCTAGTAAGATTTAATGAAAAAGTAATCCTTTAAATGTGTTTTAAAAAGCGTAAGCAATTTGTGTAACACAATACAACTGAAAACCGGTCCGGAATGACGCGACCTCGCTGTGTGAATGCTTGTGTAATTACGTGTTAATTTACGAAATAGCTTACATAGTATGCTCATACAATTAATTTGCAGTAAAATTAAACAGTTACGGTGTTTATTCTTGGATCTTCACTATAAATATAAAGCAATGAAGTATTTTCAGTGTAAATAAAATTAGTAGTGAATGGTTACGACCTAACAAAACTGTAGGGATTTTAGAGTTTTTAGGTTTAGGGTTTACTTATATATTTGTCATCTAGGTCCAGCTGAATTTTATTAAAAAAAAATAGGCAGGTAATGATTTCATTAAACAAGCACCGCAAAGTCTGAAAAGAACAACCTTTCTAAAATGCCTTGTTACGGTAAAAAGTTACTATTTTCCTTAAGTAACAAAATATCTTAAAAAGCAACCAATAAGGGCTTTCGAAATTGTTGAAACGTTAATGAAACGATTTGCACATTAATATAACAAGGCCAACAAAATGTGGTTATGAGGCATAACGTAAATAGTAATGAGACATTACTACCTAAGCTAATTCAAATTCCTAGAGAACATTTAACTGATTTAAAAATATACTACATTTAATTTTCTCAAACAGATGTTTTTTAAGTTAACAAAATTTTGTTCTACCTATTCAACAATTTGGTCAATGTCAAAACTAAAAATATTGTGAACTATTATCATAATGGAATAGAGTCGCGTTTCCCTGGGTACAAAATTATAACAGATAGGTACACGTACTGTAATAGCATTTTTCTATCAAAACCTTTAGTCATCAATGTCATAACTTCGTTTACGAGTTATTTACTCGGAATAAAACACGACCCTTAAACCTCTTGGGATATAAGTCGAACATTCTTTGTTCGAAATACATTTCGGTATTTCAGCGAAATTATTTATAGCTGATCCCAAAAATACGTCTGAAAAAAGTATTTCTTTGTAAAAAACTATTGTATATAATTATGACAAAGCTTGTAAAATAATATTTACCTTGCATAACTTAACTACTAATAACCGATGTAATTTGAAAATACATATAATTAAGAATCTAGTTTGATTCGGCAATTCGGATTTTGCAACTGGAAGCAGGTTATAAGACTAACTAAAATATTCTCATAAATTAGAGTAGCCCCCGTGTGGTTGCTGGGTTAGAATAGTGCCACTCCATGTCTTCCCGCAGTGCTTGAAGTCAAAAGTCTTTGACCAGTGTGTGTTGCCGGTGATGACTTACGGATCTGAGACGTGGGCGCTAACGATGGGCCTCATAAGAAAGTTCAGAGTCACTCAGAGGGCTATGGAGAGAGCTATGCTCGGGGTTTCTCTGTGGGATAGAATCAAAAATGATGATATCCGCAGTAGAACTAAGGTTACCGACATAGCCCGAAGAATAGCAAAACTTAAGTGGCAGTGGGCGGGGCACATTGCTCGCAGGACTGATGGCCGATGGGGCCAGAAAGTTCTCGAATGGCGTCCACGGACCGGGAGACGAGCTGTTGGTAGGCCTCCAACAAGATGGAGCGACGACCTCGTAAGGATCGCGGGATCGCGATGGATGCGGAAGGCACAAGACTGGTCTAAGTGGAGAGCCTTGGGGGGAGGCCTATGTCCAGCAGTGGAAGTCTTTCGGCTGATATGATGATGATGATGATGTCTTCCCGTGGATGTCGTAAGAGGCTATCAAGAAGGGAATAAAGGCTTGTCAGTAGTACATACAGAGGCCCTACCCAAGATACGTACTCTAACTGGCGTTTCTATTCCTGTCAGCTTTTAAACCAATCGCATCACTAGTAGATCACGTGACTTTTCGTATCACGTGATTTACCAGTGACGCGATTGGTTTTAAAAAAACCGAATAGAAACGCAAGTTAGCGTATGCATCTTTGCTACGGCCTCTGTTAGGAGATGGGCTTGCAACCTGTCACTAATACACTAGTAAACTTCTTAGCCTGATTGTGGTTACAGAATTATTATTATTATTATTAGAATTTTTTAGAGTTGTTGGTATTTCTGTAGCTCTGCCTACCCCATTCTGGGAATGAATTCGTACTTTTTATCTCTAATGTTTGTTTATTCTATCAACATCTTATTTGCATTCCCATAGTAAACAAAAAAAAGATATGACCCGAAAAAGTGTGAAAATTAGAAAATAAAAGTCGTCAAGCTCACAAGCTTTGTCTGCTTGTCGATCTGTCGATGATCAGGCAATGTTAGTTTATGCATCTCATCGGTCAGCGCGTTAGTGTTTACATGCAAAAATTGACTAAATTTAGGGAAGCTAAGTAACTGGTATAGAAAAAACTTTTTTTTTACTATAGTATCAAATCAAAAATGGCTAAGCATCAAAAATAGCCCTACATTATTTTTATAGTATCTGGGCGACCGAGCTCTACTCGGGTGTATGTAGACGACACTATTAAATCACAATGTTATAGTGTCGTCTATATATGTCTAATACCTCGGAACCCGCTTTTTCGGTGGAACCCGAATTTTCCCGATCATGACGACTTAAATAAAATAAATAACAGACCGATTTTATGACCCGAAAAACCTCTATTCTGCAATTTTCATCAAAATCGTTAGAGTCATTTCCGAGAAGTGATAAAAATGTATAAAAATATTACTCGTGTAAATAGTTCTCCTTGCAACGGATTTTGCAATGTACTGCGTTGCGATACATTTGAAAGTGTCAAAATAATCTAGGGATATTTTATATCCCTGCATTATGTTCCTATTTATCGACATAGATGAGCGTAGATGAAAACATCTGTCACTTTCTGACCAGGGGGTTATTATGACCTAGATATGCAGTTTTTTTTATGTTAAGGAGAAGGCACCCGAGCACTCAGGCCACCTGATGGTAAGTGGAATCTGAGACCCATAGACATTTGAATTCTCAAGACTATAATCCTAAGACCTCAAATGCGTTGCCAACCCTGAGGACTAAGATGGAATGCCTAATAAGAATGGAATGCTTAATGAGTTAATTTACGGTGAGCGAAAAGGACAGAGCTATGGCAGTTATACAACGTGTTACAAAAAAAATCCGTAAAAGAGAAATTACAAAAGTAGTGTCAACCCTTATTAAATAACGTCAGTTCAGTATCTTAGGTATACAGTATACTAGGGTTGACACTACTTTCGTAATTTATTTTTTACGGATTATTTTGTAACACGTTGTATAACTCTGTCCTTTTCTCTGAACATAAACAGAACTGCATAGGTATGTCATAATAACCCCCCAGTATGTAATCGTAAGTGCGAGTGACGGAAGCTTTATCCACTGCGATAAACACGACCATAACACGGGCCCTGCTATTTCTTATGTGTGTATTGTATCACCATTATTTAAATATGTTTAAAATATTTGAAAATATTTTGCTTCTGTTTGTAATAAAATTTAGGTAGAGAGCTCATAATTTGAAACTAGTGCAAATTACTATCCAAGGTAAAAAAATGTAACCTCATCGAAACCTTGCGTAAAGTGAATTTATTTGGTTAAGTTCTTTTGTTACGACTTCCTTCGTTCAAATCCAATTCAAAATAACGATCGATACTTTAAATACCATAGCGTTGAGTTTTGATTACATGTCATTTGATTCCACCGACGCACTCGAACAAATCGATACGTCACGTATCAACGAGGATCTAGAATCAATTGAGTTTGGAACGCGGAACACGTATCGCACAGAATCAATCTTTTCACGAATAACGGCTTAAATTGGGAAAATTTTAAATTTTTCGGGGAGATTCAACATATTTTTTTAATAATTTGGAAACTACGTCATCTATGTTCAGACGTCTAGACGAAACATTTCGTGCACACAGGTGCTTGTTGCCCTTACCGATGCTATAAGAAAGTAGATGGTTGAACTACTTGCTTGATATTCGAACACTTGAAAATTTCATAGGAATATTATTGGTGGTAGGACCACCTACCTACCACCATCTTATCCTTTCAAATCAAAAACTGCCTTGAAAAACGCAAGAAAGAACCTTTTTTCTAAAAATGGTAGGTAACAAATAGGTCAGTCCAACTGAAGTCGGCGTCCCAGAATATTTTTAACCATCAGCCGACTTCAGTTGGACTGATCTATTTATTACCTAACATTTAAAAAGAAGTTGTTTCTGTTTTTTTGGTTAACGTCATGTCTTAATGCTATATTATTATATTCTAATAAGAAAAAAAAGAGCGATTTTATTGAGTGTATTTCATTTTATTGTATTCAAGCTAAAGCGGTTAAAGTGATTAGAACGCTCTAAAAGTTACTCAAGTTGATATTGACCTTTATGTGGCTCAAAATATATTACTTAGTCAAACCACTTTATTTGCGTCACCCACCACAAGTAATATGTGTCTATGGAAACACTGATAAAACAGATAAGTAGGTACCACTTTGACGGCAGGTTGAAAATGCAAAAATAAGCAAATAAAGTTTTAGCAGCGCTACTGCGGTTAACTACGAGTATGTTCAGCCAGCTATGCTCATTATTAGATACAGAGAAGCCGTACTTTAATTAGAATTAACTATTACCTGCGTAGCTGCGCTTGAAGGGAGCGGTAACATTAACGCCTCCAGCAGTCCGCTAAATTACGTCAAATAAAACTACTACACAACATCACACACACAACATCACGCCTTCATTCCCAGAGTGGGGTAGGCATAGCTACAGAAATACCAAAAAATCTAAAAAGACTTGTATATCATTCTATATCCACATTTTGCACAATTAGGTCAAGAAGTTTACTAGTGTATTAGTGACAGGTTGCAAGCCCATCGCCTAACAGTTCTACAAGCCCTTATTCCCTTAGTCGCCTCTTACGACATCCACGGGAAGACATGGAGTGGCACTATTCTAACCCGGCAACCACACGGGGGACTATAACTACTATATAACCAATATTAGCTTGTGTAGGTACCTACGGGCTTTTGGTTGCTCTACTTTGGGTTTATACATAAAATAGAGAGCTCACTCGGTGGTTAATGTTATTGTCGTTTTATATCAGTTACCTTAATCTGATTAGAAGTTTTTTAAACTGCTGCTATACTTGAAAAACTTATTCTAAAAATAATTAAGGCGTAAAAAAGCAAATATGACTTTATTAAGTTACTTTTATGTGCAAGTAAAACCTCGCTTACGTACTTAATTTATTAAAAAACTACACTATCGACGATATTGCAGTCCTCTTGCAAAGACCTAAAAAGTCGACTTCATCATCAAACGTTTAACGACACCCATTGTTTTTATATTATTATTTTCATTTGACAGGTAAGTAAGTATATTTAAATGTATTTAAATGACGAGCCCTGTGATAGTTTTTTTTTATTCAAATGCATGTAATCGATGTGGAAACCACTGGAAAGCAATTTTACATCTGACCCCTAAACTAAGTGGCTAGATACTGTTTGAACTCGATATCGAAGTTAGAGATCATCGTTTGTTAGTCTAGAAAACTAAACAATACTTAGGTCATTTTAAAAAGTTTCTGGATTCTGATAAATAAGACTAGATAAGATGTTTATATTATTTTTTTGTTTTTCTAAATATATTCCCTCACTATTTACACATTTTTTCATTCGTTAAAACCATTGCAGTTGGTCCAAACTTTCAGAATTTCCCACGTTTAACCTTCTGTTTTGTATGATTTCCGACATATTTCAAACACTGCTTTCGGTGGTCAATATATTAAATTATCCCTTAAAAGTATAGCTGAGCAGTTAAATCACCTATTCACAGCATAACAAAAGATCCAAAAATGTTATTTTTAAATGACATCAAAAGCAAAGGCTATAATTGTACGTTTAGACGAGCTCGAAATGCATCATTTGATGCATAAAATCAATGTTCAGACTCGGAACAAAAGTATAAATGTAGAAGACTTGAAAATAGAGTAACCTAAATTTAATACCGACAATTGCATTGGTTGGCAAATTAGAGATTGAAAGCCTTTGAGCTATCGATGTACAAACCGCCAGTAATTTGTGGTGTTGCCGATAAGAGCCGAGGTCTCGTATCGACTTACCGGCTTTTGCTGGGGTCTCGAGTATTATTAGTAGTTACTTAATAAAAGTTATGATTCAAAGTGATACTAGTATTTTGTGAATACATATTCGAAATTGGTCATTACTCTGTTTTTTTTGAGGTTTAAAATAGTTTGTATCTTGTACTGGTACTCATGAATTATTTATGTAGGAAAAAACGTTATTAACCTTCGAATGAGCTTCAATATTGCTCTATAACTAGAATATTAATATGTGTGTCAAGTAAACTAGTGTATCGAGTATTTCAAATTGGTCTTTTGTCAAATGAAACAGCTTTTCTCGATTTAAAAAATATACGAACTTGACACCTATTTATTTTAAGAGCATTTAGCACCGCAAGTCAGTCGAACAGAAAGTAATTCGCATAGTAGTTGAAGTCATCTGGCACGGGGAGATAATGAGTTGCCGAAATAGACTGCACCGATGTATGTGCGATGACATAGTTTTGCTAAGCGGCCAAGTGCGGCCCTAAATATCGGTTAGTAGGTACTATTGTTTATTTTCATGCCATGTCACATTATTCAGTTAGACCAAAGTCGAATAGGGACCTATCACCAAAGCAGGACAATGTACGCGTGTACGTCCAACTATTTCCAACAAAGTCATTACGTTAAGGGCTTTCGCTTGTTAACTACAGACCGCGAGTCTTCGTGGCATTACTGACCGCCATATAAATTTTCATTTAGCCGGATCGCTGGGAATTCCTTCATATGTAATAAACACACGCGATACGTGCTGGACATACTCGTATTTCTCTTACCTTACCCGAGACCCTTAAAATAATACATTACTAACCCGGTGTGAACACATTGGTGCATTTGTTTTAATTAACGCTGCAGCAATGTAAACGTTATTTTAGGATAGTCAAACCATTGTTCAAACGCGCCATCGCATCTGTTTTGACACCCGTCAGATGCTCAAAACGATCCCAGAAATTATTTGCCATCAGAAACATCAAAACATCGGTAGCAAATTGGATTATTCGTCTGAGAATTGTTTAGTTGCTACAAATTATTTTACTATTTGATCTCTAAATGGATCTTTGGACAATTGAAGTGTTTGCGTGATCAATCATAATTCAATATCTTTTGTTATTCTCTATCAACAAAAAAGACGAACGATAATGGATGCAAAAAGTGTTCCTCAGAGTTTTCTATAGGATATATTTTGTAATGGGCTACTCTCAACTGACCCAGTTTTACACTTTAATCTATATTTGTATTATAAGGGTGGAGAGCGATTTTGTAAGTTTTCTTATTATGTAGAGGGTACAAAAATTACCTGTTATTAATGTTATGTTTGCGGAAAAGAAATCAATAATGTTTTCTAATTAGATAAACAGAAACAAACAAACAGGGAAAATATAGAATTTTAAACATAATTTGTTGTAATACCATAGGATAAAATGTCCTATGAATTCAATTTATTTTTAAGCTAAACAACCGACAAAAAGCAATGACATTTATCTCGTCTACCATAAAATGTAAAGAAATATTGTCAGGGTAAAATTTTCTCCGTTTATATGAGTCTAATAGAGACCTTTAAAGTTCGGATAACAGAACTTTAGGATTAAAACAAAATAAAGTTACAGTGGCCGAACGTATTTGCAATAGTCAATGTTTTCACAAGTACCCACGGGACGACAAACTGGCAATTGCACAGAAACAACACTACTCGGCTGGTACAATCTGCATTTTCTCACTCGTCGCTCATTGTGTGTCTAGGTATAAGCTGGATAAAGACGCACTAACCCATGAGTACCTATCCCACATTTTTTTTGTAATAAGCGCCCTGATTTTGATCAAACTTTAATCTTCATCAACGTCTAATTTTACTCGCTTACTTCTTCTACTTCGACTAGATTGCTGTTTCAAATCGCATTATCAATTAATTCATATCCTCATCAGTCCGTATGTGTAGAATTAGTTAATTTCCTTTTTTTGGTCAGGATTGTATTTAAAAAAACTTCTGTATTATTTCAAAATTTCGTATTTTCAGTTTCTTCTTTCACTAGCTGTTATATAACTACAAGTCTATTTAGCTCGCAATGAAAACAACTAATATTTTCTTGAGCTTTTTTTTACTGTTTGTACTGTTTTACTTGGCATTTTTGATCTCTTTAATGGTATAAAGTATACTTAAACTTGTGTTTTTATCAAGATGAGCGTCGTTTTTAGTTTGTCATCATCATTGATCATCATGTCCACTACTGAGATCTCCAAAACGATTGGTTGCGACCATCATGCGACTTGTATTCAGCTGTTTTCTTGCGACCCTAATACTATAAATTTCACTGTTATCGTGTGAATATAATAATCCTTAGTCGACTGTGATGAAGTTAATTATTATAACAAAATTAACTAACCAATTTTTTTAATGTCATAGCGATTGAGCATTTTTTTTTTATTGACTTTTCCAGATATCGATATTGTGTAATCACTAATCTATTTGTTATTTTAGTTTTGCTTTTATATTTAAAATGTAAATGTCATTCTTCATTCGCATTTATTTATTGTTTTCAACAATATGTGAATCTTTAAGATTACATTTGTAAATATTGTTTTTTTTTTCTTATATATATGTCTTTATTAACAGTAAATTACAGATAAAAACAAAACTAGAAACAAAACTAAATCAAAGACATAGAACTATACAATAATAATGAAAACTATACCTACCTTTACCAAAAGCATTAATCTAAAAAACTGCTACCAGAGGGCATTGTTAATATCGGTAAATTATTTTGCTCAAGTATAATGTATCGATAAAAGGTATAGCTCTATTTTGTAAAAGATCTTGTGCTATATTAAACAGAACTACTTGTCGATTGTCGGTCTAACCCTATGTCATTTAAATTTTTGCCATGAGAATTCCGCCCTCTGCTAATCACCTTTAAATAACAACGTGCAACTGTTGCTACGTCTTAAAATTAAGGTAATACATTTGTTGTTGCAACCGATTTAACATTTTAAACAATTACATGGATTGTTGTTATTTTACAGGAGTAGAAATCTTCAGAGCGCTTCGCAACGTGTAATCTTGTGACAAAGAAGCATTTTGACGAAAATAAAATGTTTTGCCGGATACATAAATCAGTGACACATGGCATGTCCCGAAAGCCGCACGCACACAGAGTCATTACGAAAGAAAAGCAAACAAATCGCGCAAATAAACAAATTGAGAGTAATGGCGACCCTTGCGGGAAGGTCCCATTATAATTGCAAGGTAAACTGAAAATGAAAAATGTTTTAAAAGTATTTCAAGCTTTTTTATAACCTTGAGCTTATTGAATACGTTATTTTATTACTTTTAACTGTGATGTAATTCGTGAACTTAATCACCTTTTTACTTTTGAAGCCTGATTTCTAAAATTCAAATACTTTTATATAGATCCAATTTACGATATTAAAGTGTATTCGATTCGGTTGCCTTAAACGATTAAAACGTATAACTACATTACAAAAATAAAAATACCCTTTTACGTTTTTTTTACCGTACACACGCCACGCCACTCACCGTTTTTAGGGTTCTGTAGGACTTAACTAGGAACCCTTTTAGTTTCGCCATGTCCGTCCGTCCGCAGCCTAGCTCAGATACTTAGTACTAGAAAGCTGTGATTTGGCATGGACGTCCATTTTTAGTCACGCTAACAAAGTGGTAAAATAAAATCTTGAATATATTTTTTTACTGTACCTTTCCTATGCGTAACCCAAGGATGTATTTTATTTCTCGTCGACCCGTCTTATCATATGGAGTGTCGTAGAATAGATCCATCAAAAATATTGCAGGTTTGTGAAATCTATTGTTAGATAAAGAGATCCGTTTATGAAATATTAAGTTTTAAATTTTTTCTCCCCCACAGCGAAACCTACAAAAAATAAAAATCTGAAAAATATCTTCAATGAAAGCGCTTATACAAATTTAAAAAAAACTATTACTACTAAGTAGACATCATTGATTCTTGAGATACAGGCGATTAAAATGTTTATAACTACTATACTAACATCATCTAAAACGGCACCAAATTACAGGAAATTAGTTATAAGTTGTTGTTTTTTTATGTTCGTAGTACTTAACGGCTTTGAAAACCAACACTGAGCATGGTCCGACATAAATATTCTTTCCCGGTTTTATTGGTTATACCGTTTGGTAAGAAATATACCCATAATAGCTTGCATGCCGCTGCAAAACCGCACAAGGAAATGTTTCGGAAAATCGCAATGAGTTAAGCTAGACTAAGTAACTAATGTTAATCATAGCCCTCCGTAATTTAATGAACAATTTCCAACCTAGATACTTTTCGGACTATTGAAAATAGTCCGAATGATTTTGGGATACATTTTGAGGTAATTAAATGATGTCTACCTAATAAGTTTAGTTTTAGCTGATTTCCGATATTACATTCACGTTGTAATAGAATATTATCTCAAATATTACGAACGAATAAAGTCACCAACTGTTCTAGATATTTCCAGTCAGTCATTAGGCAGAGGCATCCTGCACAAACTGTAAAGGCATTACTCGATCGCGCTTCTCATATCGGAAACCGCGTCGACCTGCGGGAAATGACTTTCCGCATATTGCAGTGGCAAAATTGCTCTTCCAGCCTAATGTGAGTTGACTTACCTACTAACCTCAACGTAATAGCATTGTTAGAAATATAACGTTATAAAAGTTAATTAATGACATCCTCCGTAACTTATTTAGACCCAGGAGCTTTATACAAAATGTATACGGTAATTAAAAGTTTTACCGTGGCATGTAAGAAGATTCAGTTAAAGCCGATTTTCCATTTACCCTTCAGGTTAACAAGGCAACACAGAATATGAGCGAACTATATGTTAATATCAGGAAATACGTTAAAGGCGCATATGGAGCGAAAATCATTTAACACGGAAGGGCTCTTGTAGGGGTTGTTTAATGGAAATAAAATATATTGCGGTTAAAGGGTGGAAGATAAGCTCTTTGAAAAGTAATTTGAAATTTAAAGCACTTTAGAGAAGAAATATTCAGTCATTTCATTGACAGCATATTTTTTTATTTTTTTTGCATTGTGCATTCTTCCTTAGTGAATAGATTAGGTTTCGTGACGTGAGCTTGAATGTAACACGATATCATTTAATATTATATTTAACTCATCATGAATACAAAAATTTTAACCATGTCTAAATTTGACAGAGCAGTTTTTTTTTGACAACTACAAAAGTGTCCAGTAAAGTCGAGTGATTTTGAATTTGGAATTAATAAGTATCCAGTAAGTACACTTATTGATTAAAATTCTACCAATACTTATTGGTTGTATTGAAATTCCATAATATATCATATTAGCCATTAAAAAATCTAAAAAGATACAGAACGAGAAGGCCAAACAAAATAAAAAAATTAAAATATATGATCCATATTTTTATTCAATCTTTATTTTTTTTAAAATCATACCCCTCTAAGAAGACAACTTACAGTCAAATACCAATTTGAAGGTAGTTTTTCAATTAATTTATACCTATGTCACGTAATTCTCGTGGGGCGGTAATGACGACATCGGCACATAATATTCATTATTTATGTTAATGGGACAGTCCCATTGGTACGTCAATTAATGTGTTTATTTTACCCTTGTCATATGTTTACATATACCTATACTCATAGTTATATTATTGATGACTAAAAGATTAATAATAAAACTGCCGCAAAAGAGTTTGGTTACTTTGAAATTACACATAACCATGTACTTAATGTGTTAACCTTTGAACGTAAACTAACCAACCTAACAACTCTATAGTAAAAGGCAGATAAGAAGTAAATCCTGACATCTGTCATTGCAATACAATTTAAAACCTATTCTTGGGTTCGAAGTTATAAGCATGACAAGGGCAACTTTTAAAATATGAGCATCGAATGTGAATTATTATTTTAACTCGGAAGCGCCTACAGAATTAAAAAATACCATGCCTTTTTGTCCTTATCTTATTCAAAATTTATTCTTTAACAAAATTTTGATTGTTTTCAGTCCTTTAATTTTCAAGCTATATTGTTGTTATTCCAGCTTGTTCGGAAAATATTTTTTTAATACTACTTGCATTTTATATCAAGATGATACCTGGGCCTCTATTCAGGTGCGTTAAAACGATATCGTGTTTGACACGTTTAAGAATTGTTAATGTCACAGTCGCCATTATTGTAAATGACATAAGAGTTATCAAAACGTTGACAATAGGGAAACAGGTCAAAAACGATATCGTTATTACCTTGTAGAATAGAGGCCCAGGGCTGGAATTCTACGAGGTAATAACGATATTTCGTTTTTGACCTGTTTCCGTATTGTCAACGTTTTGATAACTCTTATGTCATTTACAATAATGGCGACCGTGACATAAACGATTCTTAAACGTGTCAAACACGATATCGTTTTAACGCACCTGAATAGAGGCCCAGGAGTAATAAAAAAATACAATTTATTTATCATATCACTATGTATTTTTCCAACACATATTTTTTTCGAACGAATATGAAATCGACTTATAATCTAAATAAGCGTTTTATGTTTTCTTTAATTTACGCGAATTGTAGGAAATCAGTTTCCGATTAACTTCAAAGGTATAAAATTGAGCTGTTATAAAATATTTTCAATAGAACAAAACAAGTGCTTGACAAATAATATCAAAACCGGTAGTAGGGTATTATTGGGGATTCTGGATCATTTGTCCTCGCTGCGCTCGGATGATCCAGAATCCCCAATAATGATCCAGGATCCCCAATAGTTTCCATCGATCAGGGATCTAGTCAGATGATCCAGGATCCCCAATAGTTTCCATCGATCAGGGATCTAGTCGGATGATCCAGGATCCTCAATAGTTTCCATCGATCAGTGATTCAGAATTCCATAAACTCAACAGGTAAACGAATGACCTGACAATCCTTCAATGGTAAATTTGCATATTCTCGCCTCATAAATTTCTATAACAAAATATTTTGTAAAGAGAAGCAAAACCGGAGTGCCGTATAATTCAATTTTATATTACTTATATTTTTGTTTACGGCACTCCGGTTTATTTTTCATAAATTTATTTCTTTGTTTATTCATCTTTGTTTATTCATCTTTGTTCCTGTTAACACTTTCCACACAACCATTGCTGTACTAATGTTATAGGATAGTCCCGCTAACAGTTTTCTGGAGTGGCCAATTCCATACTAATTGTTTAAGGACAAGGCGGTCTTTCGATACGTTCCAAAGGGGCGCCTCCTCTGTACTGATATTTACTCAACCAAGATAATACTAGAACGCTGATCTATATATGCGACCGATCGTAAAAACTTTGATAGCGTGATTCAGGTCTTTTTCAATTATTACTGTCAAATCAAAATAAAAACTGCAAACTTTTTTTGATTTCAAGCTATCTTCAGTTGTTATTAAAAACCACATTATTAAAAGTGTTGATTAAAGTGAAATACATTAATTATTCCAATATTTGTGTATTATTCAAGTAATGAGAGATTGTTACGACATCTATTTAAAAAGGTAGGTACTTAACATCTGCTAGTCTGACGATAAAGTGACTCACGCGCTACTGTTACTAAGAACTGCTCAATGTTATTGTTAGCGTAAGATGGCGCTATTTGACAATGCTATTTGAATGGAATAATACAGTGAAATGAATCTGCGGTCTTTAATAAAGTAAAAATTTCGTAGGTGAACTGAAACTTTAATAAATAAATCGACTGAAACTATTAAGTTTATCTCAACACTGTAATCGTTCGCGATGTACATCAAAGTTCGAACATTGTTACGACATCTATTTAGGTAAATCAAGTGTCAACTTTATTGCTGATTGACAAGAAACTCCGCGCTGTGTTTACTAAAAACTTCGTTAATCAATGTTAAGATGGCGCGGATTAATACAAATAATCGATATGAAACTAGCACGATGTTTTTACTGTTTACTAAGAACTTCGTTAATCAATGTTAAGATTGTGTGCATGAATGCAATAAAGTAAAATAATTTCGAACCTTGAGAGCCATTACATAGCATGCTGTATGACATGTAAATAATAGGAAGCGTAAGTAATTTATGTTCATGCTTCACATGATTCGAACAAATATATGTGTTTTTCTTTCTTCTTTATAGCTAAAGCCGATTCACAAATTCTGAGAGTTAAACAAGTTATTTAAACAATAAGTATAGTAAGTCGTTGCTGTCTTCAAGCCAACCAGTGCCTGTTTTATATTTCCTTATTTTTTTTTTATTTTTTTTTTAATAATAAATATCAGGGGGACAATCTCATACAAATTGACCTAGTCCCAAACTAAGATCTAGGCTTGTACTATGGGTACTAGACAACGATATAAATACTTATATAGAGAAATAAATACTTAAATACATAGAAAACATCCAAGACTCAGGAACAAATACTCGTGCTCATCACACAAATATCTGCCCATACCGGGAATCGAACCCGGACCGCTAGCTTCGTAGGCAGGGTCCCTACCAACTCGGCTAACGCATCATATCGTCTTCATAGTTAGGCTACATTCGGCACATAGAAACGCATTAAAGTACATGCAGCTACCAAATACGAATAAGGTTTCAGGTTAACGCAACAAGCTGGCGCCGCGCCTTATAGGTGTAAAGGATTGGGAGTGATTCACAATAATTATATTTTATTTTCTAATAGATGAACGTCTGTAATGCAGAATTAAGGTTTGATTTTGTTTGGACAATCTCATTTGAAATAAAATTATATTACTAATAATTTTAATTGGTAACATCTAAATGCAGCCTTAGTTTATAGGGTTATAAATGGAGCTTCCATTTATTTGAGCATTCAATTGGTAGTGGCAGTGCAGTGAGTGAGACAAGTAATTAAAAAGAAGCAGCAAGTATGTACGTAATATTTTTTATTTTTTATTATTTATGTTGATTGTGTTTGGTTAGTGATGCTTATTCAAATACTTTTAATAAAAATAGGTCGGCAGTGTTCAATCCGTTCGATTCCGATGAGGAGATTAGCTGTGCCCAGCAACAGACTGCATCTACCGCTTCTACGAGTGCAGCGAAAGTTAAGACGGTAAAGGCGAAGCAGAGAAGAACTAAGAAGGCGGCGGAACTGCACGGCTGTGATTCAGACCTGGACAGCGTCGTGAATGCATCAGCTGCTCAACCGAAAAAGAGACGAGTCGCTGTGTTTCTTGATTCCGAGGTAAGATGCGCGATTGTTTATCGAAACATACTTCGAGGATACGATAGCTTAGTTGGTAGTGACCCTGCCTACGAAGCTAACGGTCTCAGGTTCAAATCCGGTAAGGGCAGATATTTGTGTGATGAGCGCAAGTATTTGTTCTCAACTATTGGCTAGGTCAATTTGTGTAAGATTGATTTATTATTATGATGATTTCATTAAAACTGTTTTTACCCAACTTTAAACCGACTTCAGTTGGACTGACCTCGGTCATGATAACAGTTTGTCGCTGGATTTTTTTAATAATTTAAGTGATTTTCTTAATTGTATTTATAAAGGTGAATAATATAAGGTTGCTAAATAATTTCAGGGTGACGAAGAGGAACCGATCAGGGCCGCTCCGCTACGTAATTTTTTGACAAGAAGGACGGGCTCCGGGTACACGCTGCAACGAGATCCCAGCCGGCGCGGGGAGTACTACGTCGAACTCCGAGTCTTCACCACGCGGGAGCTTGAGCCGGTAGCGACGGAAGCAACCAGGTGGAAACATGCCTTTTTCACATATAAAGGGGCTGTAAATAATAATAGCCCAGTTTTCAAAGCGGTCAGACAAGTTGCTCAGGCTGCTAAAGAAGAGTATAAAGGCGTGCAGCCTGTGTTGTACCCGTCAAATACTTTTTAACTAATTTTAGTTATGTGTTTATTGTAATCTGCTACTTTACAGTCGGTTTAAAGGCAAATTTAAAACTTTTGCGGTTTTCAACAAATGTAATTATTACAAAACAAAGCACGTCTTACATAGAACAAAAATAGTATAAGATGTTCTTTTGCGATGTATGTAATGTTTCCGTTCCAAAATTAGCAGCACATAAAAAGACTAATATCCACAAGTCTAATAGTTTGTTAAGTACGCGGCTTGAAAACGTTTATATAATAGCTAATGCTTTTCGGAGTAGAATTGTTAGTTATAAAGTCAATCCCTCAAATACGAATATTACCCCAGATTCATTTTTATGTGAAAACTCTGATATAGCACAACAACTTATTAAAGATTCATTACAAAAGCATGTCTCACTCAAAGTTAATTTGGAACTTTTCGTAAAGTATTGTTTGCCAAAAAATAGTGAAAGTTCCATTAAGTCATTTAACACTAAATACGATATAGTTTTGCAGAGTACAGACGTTTTATCATTATATAAATCACTTGCTGATGTACTAATTACTAAATGTGCGGAATTTGAGCTCTCGGAATCAGGATGGACAATCGAATCAGTTAGTCACTTAGAGATAAACATAGTAAAATACAATCCTTTGAGAGCTGGATCGTTTATACCATTACCAAAACATATTGCTAATACAAAAGCTTGTTTGAATATAAATAATGAGGATAATCACTGTTTTATATGGTCTATAATGGCTCACTTGTATCCTAGCAAGGTTAACTCAAACAGAGTCTCATCTTATCCCAAATACCAAAATGTTTTAAACACTTCCGGCATGGCATTTCCACCAAGCATCTCTGATATAAGGTGGTTCGAAGCCAACAATACTGATATTAGTTTTAACATCTATGGTTTAACAAAAAATGGTAGTGTTATGGGCCCTTTATATAAAACCGCTAATCGTAAATTACAGCACATCAACTTGTTATTAATAACTAAAAATAGTAAGGCACACTTTTGCCTAATAAAAAACTTTGAGAAACTTGTTCGCAAACAAATAACTAAACATAAATCTAAGATACATTTGTGTGAAGATTGTTTTTTATATTTTTCAACAGAGGAAAAATTAATTCAGCATAGTTGTGCAGGGGTACAAACTGTTTTACCAGAGGCAAATACACAACTTTTTTTTTCTAATTTTGAAAGAACTCAGGAGGTGCCTATTGTGATCTATGGTGACTTCGAAAGCTTATTACGAGAGTATTCAGATAAAAGTAAATCTATGTACGTGGAAAATATTCAATTGCATGAGGCATCTTGCTTTGCATATTACATTTGTTGTAGAAGCGAGCCTTATTTAAACGACTATGTTTCTTATCGCGGTCCCAACTGTTCGAAAAAGTTTGTGGAGTCTATATGTAATGATGTGCAGCGATTGTACTCAATATTATCTGTCAGCAAACCTATGATTCTGCTTACGCTAGAGGAACAGCGATCATTTGAAACTAGCACTGCTTGTCATATTTGTAAAGACAAGTTTTCATCTAGTGATAACATTGTAAAGGATCATGATCACTTCACAGGTCGATATAGAGGGCCCGCTCACAATAGTTGTAATTTAAATTCAAAACCTTGCCCATTTATACCAATAATTTTTCATAACCTTTCCGGATATGACTGCCATTTGTTTATTAATGAACTCACAAACGTATGCGGTCGAATAAACCTTATCCCAAAAAATAAAGAAAAGTATATTTCGTTTACGAAGTTCATTCCAATAGACCAGCAAAATGTAGCTCAATTAAAATTTATTGATTCTTTCAACTTTTTGAGTTCAAGTTTAGACAATTTAGTAAATACAATGAAAAAAGATGATTTCCAACATTTAAAATCATTTTTTGGAGATGGGGCCAAGTTTGATATAGTGCGAAGAAAGGGTGTCTATTGTTACGATTATATAAACTCTTGGCAACGTTATGAAGAAACCCAGTTGCCTCAGGCTTCCAATTTTTTTAGTAAACTCTCATCAGAATCTGTATCTTCTGAGGATTATAATCATGCCTTACATGTTTGGGAAACTTTTGCTATTAAAAACTTAGGAGAATATACAGATTTATACTTGAAATGTGATGTGCTTCTTCTATGTGACGTTTTTGAAAAATTTCGAAGCATGAGCCTTAAATACTACAATCTTGATCCCTGTTATTACGTATCGTCACCATCATTAAGTTGGGATGCTATGTTATTATACACAAAAGTAAAATTGGATCTACTCTCCGATATAGATATGTATCAAATGCTGGAAAACGGAATAAGAGGAGGTCTTGCTCAATGTTCACATATACGCAAAGGCGAATAATAAATATCTTCCAGATTTTAACATTAACGAGCCGAATAGCTTTTTAGCCTATTTAGACTGTGTAAATTTATATGGATATGCAATGATGCAGCATCTGCCAACAGGAAATTTCAGGTATCTTAACGATGATGAATTAGCAAACTTTAACGTTGAAAAACAGTCACGCGATTCTGATACCGGTTTTATACTTGAAGTCGACCTTCACTATCCTGTTGAACTTCATGAGTCTCATTCAGATATGCCATTTGCAGCTGAAAAATTTGCTCCTAGAGGAAGCAAAAATAAAAAATTAATTGCTAGCCTCTACGACAAACATAGATACATTATTCACTACATGCATTTAAAAGAATGTTTGAAAAATGGTCTTGTTTTGTTAAAAACATATAAAGTTTTAGCTTTCGATCAAAGTAACTTTTTAGAACCATACATATCTTTAAATACCACCTTGAGACAAAATGCTAGCTCAGATTATGAAAGGGATTTTTTCAAAAAGCAAAACAATTCAATATTTGGCAAAACGATTGAAAATAAAAGAAAACAGGTTGATGTAAAACTTGTTAATATCTGGAAAGATCATTCAAATAACACAAATAAATTTTGCGGCGCGGAAAAATACATAAGTGCTCCCAACTTCAAAAACTTGGCAGTTATATCTGATTCATTAGTAGCAATTCAGTTGCAACAGACAAAAATCGTTTTAGATCGACCCATATACGTGGGTTTCTCTATTCTAGAAATAGCCAAAAGTCATTTGTATCGCTTTCATTATGATGTGATGAAACGTGTTTATAAAAATAAAATTCATCTTTGTTATACGGACACTGATAGTCTTTTGTATTTAATTCATACAGAAGATTTCTATGAAGATATCAAAACACACATAAAGTATTTTGATACTAGCAATTTTGATGCTAGCAACATATTTAATATGCCCTTAGTGAACTGTAAAATTCCAGGATATTTTAAAGACGAAATGGGGGGTGAGATCGTGAAGGAATTTGTAGGTTTGAGAGCAAAACTATATTGCATAGATACCCAAATTTCAACAATCAGGAAAGCAAAGGGAATAAAAAAGTGTGTTACAAAAAAACTTAATATTAATAAATACAAAAATGCTTTATTTCAAAATGAATGTTTTAGAGATAATATGTGTGTAATAAAATCAAAAAATCATAAAATTTTCACGCAAAAAATCAATAAGCTAGTTCTTACAAGGGATGATGATAAAAGGTGTGTATTAGAAGATAATGTTTCGACTTTGCCTTGGGGACATTACAAATTAGCATTTTAATGTGGCAGCACTGTCAAGTAATAGAAATTTAATGCAAACGTGTGAATTGTAACATTTTTATTATTTTTATAAAAACAATAAATGATGAATGTATGCCTATTGTTTTTCTTTCATTTACCTCCGCCAGCTAATTAATCACGTGCTTAGTAATAAACCCGCCTAACTCAAAACTATTAATATTTCCATATTTCAAGACGCACTCTTGATTTAAAATAAGTTGGCTTTTTTTATTTTGAGTTACGCTAGTTTTACACCTATTGCAATCGTATTATCATGACTCGATCGCTTCTACTGTCAAGTCAATAAGAGCTATCACAACGTTGATAATACGTTAGCAACAGGGAAACAATCAGACAATATAGAGTGAGGAGCCATTAATAAAAATTATTAAATGGGACAACCTCACACAAATTTACCCCCAGTTCCAACTAAGCTCTAGGCTTGTGTTAGGGTACTAGACAACGATAAACATGCTTATATAAAGAAATAAATACTTAAATGCATAGAAAACACCCCAGACTCAGAAACAAATACTCATGCATGCATTACACAGATATTTGCTCTGAGCGGGAATCGAACCCGGGACCGCTAGCTTCGTAGGCAGGGTCTCTACCAACTAAGCCAGCCACGTCACCAATAGAGTGGCTGAAATATTGATTAACTTTAAGAATTTAATTAAACAAAGTTGCTATTCTTTTATTTCGTTATAATTGAGATTCAGACAAGGAATTTGATACTGTTGCAGAGAAACAAGTCATAACATGTTAAAACGAGTTGTCCCTGCTTGTTTAACTTTGGCTCGGCGCGTAGGAATGTGGCTACGTAAAGAGTTGCTGACGCGGCGTGCGCGCAATTCGACTTTATCTTCTTAGTGTATGACCCAAGTTAAATAATAAAAATTTAATGTCGGTTTGTAGTTCCGCTACAATACTGTTGCAGAGGAAACAAATCATGACATGTTATAACGTGTTATCTCTGTTTATTTAACTTTGGTTGCACGTAAAATAAGTTCCACATTCTATATGAACATCATTTATTAAAATAAGGTTGATAATAATATTAAACTTAATAAGGTGAAAGTACAACAATAATAATTAAATAGCAGGCAGACTTCTTATAAACCATTGTCTTTACTAATTTACACTTAATGAGACAAAAAATAACATATTTATAACGCCAAATTATTTATAAATAAACATAAATTAAAGAAATTTATGATAAAATTAAAACAACGCTACATTAATTACATTACGGAAGAAAAATAATAATAATTACTATTTTTCTTCCTTAATTCAAACTTCGTTGACAATAACTTATATTAATTGGCTCTACAAAGTAAGTAAATAACAATATAATTGGCATAAATTGATTTTATAATTCAGAACTATAATATAAAATAAACATGGAGATATAATAGAAATAAGTCACAATTATACATATATAACTAACACCGAAATTAATCACTTTCAAGTTTTTTCATAATTTTTTTTAACACATTTTCTGTGCTGTCCAACACTTCATCATACGGATCACACACGAGATATTGCGCACTAACTGAACGATCACTGTAACACTCGTCCATTGTCTCAATGTTTATTTTAATTAAATATCGTCCATTGCGAATGTTATTTTTAATTACAAATGATGATCCTTTTCTACTACGATCCTTTTTATTAATACCCGATTTGGTATTTAATGCTTTCAACTCCCTTTTGTCCCGCGGAGCGTCAGGCTCTCGCGTTACGGTTGCGTTACACATGTTTTCTCTACGGGCTAAAAGCTCTTGCCGCTTTTTTTCCACTTTTTCCATGTAACCGTCAACGTCTTGAGCATAATAAAAAGGATGATCCTCCGGCACATCGTGGAAAACGGGGCTGACATCATATATGCTGCCAAAATCAAGTCGATCATTCTGCGTGCTGTCTTCCATAATTATCTGAAATATAAAAGTGTCATAAGTTTTTATTTAATAAAAATGGCAATAAATCCAACATAACTGGATGAAGCAATAAAAAATAGATTTACTTACCTATATATTTTAAATACGCTGGACCCACGTTAGAAGCGAGACAAATGTCGACTGCGACTGACGCTCGAGTAGCAGCAATTTAGATCTCGGTGTATAATATTCTTCGCCTAATATAAGACAGGAATGTGTAATTAGAGAAATGATAAAGACTTACAAAGATAATTCATTGATTTAGGATGATTATATTATTACAAGTATTTATTTGATATTATATTAAATTACTGAACAGAAGGCGAAATGAAATTTATTAAACAGCCTGTGTCAATAGAAATCAGCAAAATAAGTGATGGATCACATTGCACTAATTATAATAACAGACATAGTATGCTTCTTCCCAACTCTATACGATGTATTATATGTGGACCATCAAATTGTGGAAAAACAAATATAATTTTAACTTTATTGCTTCATGAAAATGGGTTAAAATTTCGAAATGTCTACATTTACTCTAAAACAACTTTTCAACCTAAATATAGATTTTTAGAGGAAGTTCTTAAAAGAATACCCGAAATTAAACTGTTTATGATCCACGATGAAAAAGAGGTAATCTCTCCTCATGAGGCGATGCCCAATTCAATATTTATCTTTGATGACGTAGCTTGCGAAAACCAGACTAATATTCGTAATTACTTTTGTATGGGCAGACATAAAGGAATAGACTGTTTTTATTTAACGCAGACTTACTCTAAAGTGCCAAAGCAATTAATACGAGACAATGTTAATTTTTTGATAATTTTTAAACAAGACGATATCAATTTAAAACATATTTATCGTGAGCACGTAAATTCTGACATTAGTTGGGAAAAATTCAAATCGCTTGCCGCAAATATATGGAAAGATTCACATGCGTGTCTTATAATTAACAAAGATTGTAAATTAAATAATGGTCGATATAGAAAGTCATTCGATGTTTTTGTAAAATTTGAATAAATATAAATGATGACTAAAATAAAATCACTTTACTTATAACATTAAGAAACATCGGGGGTCTTTTTAGACCGCGTTATTGATTTGCCATGGAGACAGACATAAAAACACAATTAATTAAATCTGTAAAGAATATTAAAAATAAGTTAAAGAAGATGCAGCAAGAGGAGGATGATTTAGAATTAAAAAATAAGAAGATTTTGAAACCATTAACCGATCCGCTAGAAACCATGATGTTTCTTCATAATTCTCCTAAGCAAATAACATCTTATAATGAAAATAAGCATAATAACAAAAATATATTATCAAATGATGTAAACGCGGATTGTATCAAAAAGGATAAAATAAATATTCCCAACATACTTGAAATAAAAACTCCTACGAAAATGGAAAATAATGTGGCAAAAGTAAAAAGCTTTGAGGATGTCGATTCTTATTTGCAAGTCCCAAATAAACCTTTTAATGTTGCCTTTGGAGTAAGACATGACGGTGAAACACTTATGATAGGAAATTCACCTGCAACGCTTAAATCTTATGGGGAGAATTCTCCTAATAAAATATCTACGATTAATGTAAATGATAAAAGTTATGAACTAACGCCAGGTTTAAAAGAGCTTTTATTTCAAAGTAAACCGAATTGCGACAAAATAAATGAAAAGGATAAAATAACCTATAAAGATATTTTGGTGCACACTAATGTCCATAAGAGAGGTTTTAGTCCTCAAGGTCAGATACAAGGTAATTCAGGAATAAAATACTGTCAAATTATTAAACCCCTATTTCAAGAATCCAGCACGGCAAAGCAAGGTGGTAATCTGCCTTCCTTAAAAAAATATAATTCAAATACGGATTTTGTATATTGGGATGATCCTAATGAGTTGATTGAACGTTTAAAAATTTTAATTGCTTCTAAAGATGCTGGCAACACTAACCATGATAACGAAATAATTTCGATTATAGAAGAACTAAAAGAAGCAGACATCATTAAGGAATAAAAAGACTTCAGAACCAACTGTTGATTCAGTCTCATTGTGTTGGTTGAACATGAATGTAGATAAGTTTGGACACCATGTGTTAAAAAAGCATAAAATGAATAATTTTAATGAACCTCCCTTGGCTTTCATAAATGTTACCGATTGTTTTGATGCAAAAAATAAGATAATTAAACATATTGGAAAGCCTATCGATCCAGAGGACTGCGCCACAAAACAGTATGTTGACAATACTGCAGATAAATTGTTTAATAAAATAAAATTAATTAATCAAACATTAGCTCAGCTAGAGACAGAAGTAAATAGCCTGCAACAAAGTATTGAAACAGTTTCATTTAAGAACAAATACAAGAAATGAGTAAAGCAATCGTAGTAAACGAAATACATAAACAAGCGCGGAAAAACTTTCCTCGAAGACATGTAGTGATGAAAGATATAGATGATTTATGGCAAGCTGATCTTATTGATATGCAATCTGTTTCAAACAATAATTTACAGTTTAAATATATTTTAGCCATTATTGATACTTTTTCTAAGTATGCATGGGTATATCCATTAAAAAAAAAGAGTAAGGAATATATAACTCAAGCTTTTTGTGATTTGTTCCAAAAAAATCGAATACCCAAAAACTTGCAAACTGATTTAGGAACTGAATTCTATAATAAAAAAATAAAATTATTACTTGAGTTACATAAAATAAACCATTACTCTACATACTCTACTAAAAAAGCATCTATAGTGGAAAGATTCATAAGGACTTTTAAGAATAAATTGTACAAGCAATTTAGTTTAAAAGGAAACTATAAATGGATAGGAAACACACTTTCGGAAGCAATTAATGAATATAATAATACGATACATAGAACAATAGCTCTTAAACCAATTGAAGTCAGTGAAAATAATAAGGATGCTGTATTACAGAAATATAAAAAGCTTTTATTAAAGAGGAGTTCAACAAAGGAAAAAAATAAATTTGCAGTCGGAGATTCCGTTCGTATAAGCAAATATAAAGGAACATTTGAAAAAGGATATACTCCCAATTGGTCAACTGAAATATTTACTATTACGAAAGTACAAAACACAAACCCAATAACGTTTATCATAGAAGATGCTAGACATCGACCCATCTTAGGATCATTTTATGCTCACGAATTGCAAAAACCTAAATATAAGAACATTTATCTTGTAGAAAAAGTATTGAAGAAAAATGGTCGAAAATTATATGTAAAATGGTTAGGTCTACCTTCGCAAGAAAATAGTTGGATTGATAAAACAGAAATCTTATAAGCAGCAAACATCATAGTTTAAGCGCATTTTAATTGCGCACTTGAAACTGGACAGAGTATTTCATCGAAACAAAAAATAACTTATTTATTAATAATTTATTTACAATTCAACAAAAATGGTAGGGTCAAAACCTAAATCGAATGGAAAAAACAAGAAAAAAATTGTGTTCACTCCCTCACAGAAAGCCAAGTCTGGCGCTGGTTTTAAAAACACTTTCAAAAATATTGTTTCTCTTACAAAAAAACATATTAAAAAGTTAAAACCTACATGTAAAAAAGCGGCTATTGAGTTAGCAGTTGCTGTTGCACGAGAATTGACGAGGGATTCAGATACTTCAGTAAACATTCCCCGGGTGATACCTGTGCCAAAAGTTGGAGGAGTTTTGCCCCTAATACCCATTTTTGCCGGATTGTCTGCTGCAGGTGGTTTAGCAGGTGGCGCAGCTGGTATTGCTAGAGCGGTAGAAGCTATTAAGTCTGCTAAACAACGTTTTCAAGAACTCAAGAGGCACAATCAAAAAATGGAAGAATTAAATTTAGGAAGAGGGTTGCATCTCAAAGAGCACAAGAATGGATTAGGAATTTATTTTAAAAATAAAAAAAACTAATGCAGAGGCTACCTAAACGAGCGTTAACTAACATCGACATTCTCGAATATTGCAAAGAAATTCCCAATTTTCGAGGAGTTTTCATGCGAGATCAGTTGCCAAAACGTCCATTAAAAAAAGAATGCGGAATTATTAATCTTGATAGTTCCCGGAATTCTGGCACTCATTGGGTAGCCTATGCAAAATTAAATAATTATATCGAATATTTCGACAGTTATGGTAATTTAAAACCACCTGAAGAATTTTTAAAATATGTTGGCTTAAATATTTTTTATAATTACGTTAACAAGCAAAAAACTCATCCTTTCATTTGCGGCCACTTGTGTATAGACTTTTTAAACTCATTTTGGGATCTTCATAAATAGCTTACACTTTCAAAAAACATTTTAGTCAATAACAATGTCTATTACATTCACAATCACTGGAAATGAATCCATTCTTTGATCAGAATTAAATACTCATTTAATATTAGAAGACGATTACGAGTGCGGCTTACTGTATTTTTCAACATTTAATTCAATACCTAATATTACTGACAGCAACAATGTATTCGCTTACGGTAAACAGAAGGATATTAAAATTCCTTGCGGCGCATATGACCTGTCTGATTTATATGAATATTTAAAAAGTAATATGAACAATTGTCAGTTTAAAATCGTTCCTAACAACAATACTTCTAAATGTTCAATTTTTTGCAGCGAACCGATTAATTTTAAGGTAAAAAATAGTGTAGGTGCATTATTAGGGTTCTCAGAGATGTTGGATCCAAATAAATGGCATGAATCAGTCAACCCTGTATGCATTATTGCTGCGTCTGTGATACGGATCGAATGTGATCTTGTCCAAGGTTCCTATACGAACGGTTTGCCTACACATATAATTCATGAATTCGTGCTTAACAGTCCGCCCGGATATCAAGTAATTGAAGTACCTAAAAATATAATATATTTTCCTCTAAAGAAGAAACATATTTCGTCAATTACGGTGAAAATATTAGATATACAGGGAAATCTAATTAATTTTAATAACGAAAATATTAATATAAGTCTTCACTTGCGAAAGTCAAAATGATAATTTTTAACGATGATATCTGTAACAAAATACAAAGACAAAGTCGTTCTAACTCCACTGTCAAGCGCAACGTCAGACGAACTAGACGCAAAAAGGTTGTAGCAATAACAAAAAGTAATAAAGAGTTTCTTCGCGCTCTTGGATTAAAAATATGAGCATCCTCCATATAACCGACGATCCGCAATTCGACAATTCAATTGAAAGTTATGAAATCCATACTTATAACCCATACAATAACAGTTTTAATGAAAATGATGAAATACGAATACCTATCCATCAGCAAGATATATACGTATTACCTTCAGCTAGCGCGTTATACATAGAAGGATATTTTTCTATAACAGCTAAAGACGTGAGTGGTGTAAAAAAAGTGAAAAATGTTAAGTTGACAAATAACGCTATATCATTTCTTTTTCAAGATATTAGATATGAAATGAATGGGATTGAAATAGATCGAATTAGAAATGTTGGAATCACTACTACAATGAAATCTTTAGTCTCAATGAATGGTGGAGAAAGTAAAGCTGCTGCAATGTGGGGTTGGAACGTGGACGGATTTGATGATCACAGTGGAAGATTTAGTATTCTTTTACCACTTAATAAACTATTAGGTTTTGCGGAGGATTACAAGAAAATAGTTATTAATAGTAAACATGAACTAATACTAAATAGAAGTAGTACAAATCTTAATGGTGTTGTAACCGAAAAAGATGATTCAGTGGAAGTTAAGGTAAATAAAGTTCAATGGCGCATGCCGCATGTTAAAGTTTCAGATCATCAAAGGCTTGCATTGCTTAAACATTTAGAAAAAGATAAACCTATGCAAATAGCGTTTAGAAATTGGGATTTATATGAATATCCATTATTACCAAAAACAACCAAACATACATGGTCTATAAAAACCACTTCGCAACTAGAAAAGCCTCGGTATGTAATTTTTGGATTGCAAACTAATAGAAAAAATAACAAATTAAACGATAGCGCTGTATTTGATCATTGTAATCTTAAAAATGTGACTTTATTTTTAAATTCATACTATTATCCATACGATAGTCTTAACTTGAAATTTGATGAGTACAAATACAGTATATTATACGATATGTATGCGAGATTTCGTCAGTCGTATTATAACCTTCCTATAGATCCGCTGCTTGATCTTATACAATTTAAGGAAAAAGCTCCATTATATGTGATTGATTGTTCGAGGCAAAATGAGCATTTAAAAACTGGACCTGTTGACGTTCGTTTAGAAATCGAAACAGAAAAGGATTTGCCGGATAACACTAGTGCTTACTGTTTGATTATTAACGATCGTTTGGTGGAGTACAGACCTTTGAGTAATATTGTTAGAAAGTTGACATGATGTCGACAGCAATAGTTGATGTGCAGGGGTTTAAAACGGACAACAATTCATTCATTGTCAAAGAAGTTGCAATAGCTGTTAATGAACAATTACTACACCTACTTATTCTACCACCTTGCCCACTGCACAATCTCTCTCCAACCGAACGTAAACAAGTATCGTGGATACAGAGAAACAGAAAAATTAATTGGAATGATGGATTTATACCTTACGAAAAATATTTAATGTATATCCAAGAGTTTCTGATTGATAAGACGATTTTATGTAAGGGTCTGGAAAAAGTTACCTGGCTTAAAACTATTTTAGATCATAATGATGTTATTAACCTGGAAGATATGAACTGTCCTAAATTGTTAAGTTTGTACGAAGAATATAGATTGTCAAGTGATGTGTTTAACTGTATATATCATCCAACTGTATGCGCGCTAAGAAATGTAACTTGTTTAAGAAAATGGTGTTTAAATAAACATGTTTTATAAATTCTTTTTATTTATTATCTTATAAAGGTAATTAACCCTGAGTTCTCAAATCAAATAGTATTTACTTATTGAATTACGACAACGTCAATTACTAATGTCAATTTTAATAAAATTTAATCAAACCAAAAGTAAGGTTAAGAAGGATAATGGGGCTACATACGAGTATATCATGAAAATGGCTGAAAGAGAGCAAACATGGAGAATTTATTTTAAATCGTGCTATCAAAGTTTTTACGATCGCTCGCATATATAGATCAGCGTTCTAGTATCGAAAGACCACCTTGTCCTTAAACAATTAGTATGGAATTGGCCACTCCAGAAAACTGTTAGCGGGACTATCCTATAACATTAGTACAGCAATGGTTGTGTGGAAAGTGTTAACAGGAACAAAGATGAATAAACAAAGATGACTAAACAAAGAAATAAATTTATGAAAAATAAACCGGAGTGCCGTAAACAAAAATATAAGTAATATAAAATTGAATTATACGGCACTCCGGTTTTGCTTCTCTTTACAAAATATTTTGTTATAGACATTTTTGTATCTACATTTCGACAGTATCAGTCGAATGAACGAGGCGAGGATATGCAAATTTACCATTGAAGGATTGACAGGTCATTCGTTAGGTCACTACCTGTTGAGTTTTTGGAATTCTGAATCACTGATCGATGGAAACTATTGGGGATCCTGGATCATTATTGGGGATTCTGGATCATCCGAGCGCAGCGAGGACAAATGATCCAGAATCCCCAATAATACCCTACTTACGAATATCACCTATGTAAGTGTATTAAGTATTATTTTGAGTGCAATAAATAATTGAAATTGAAAATTGAAACTGTTAACTGCATCCATTTTTTGACATATCTCGCATGAAAAATCATCTCTGTGTCACAAGAATTGGGTCCCAGGCCTAGTCAGGATATACCGCTAAGTTAGCGATTTTCGAGAATCGACTAAATGTGTACTTATCTGCCATATCGTAGGATTAACGTAAGCTGATGATAGATTGCGTCGACCGCTTTTGTCAACTCTATACATTTCAATTGATAGAAAACAGAAACGTTAGCAGCGTTTGCATTTTGGCAAGGCCTATAGAATATATTTTACTTTATCCGTATTTTAACAGATAATGGTTGACGGGTACAGCCGACATATATATCAGTAAAATAGCGACCTACGTGCATCCGCATAAGATTTAAAATCGAGTTTGACATCAAGATGGCCTGGCGTCTGAGTTGCAACTTTTGCATTTTGGCTCTGGCTACGGGAAAAATTAAAAAAATTCAAAAATTCAAAATTCAAAATTCATTTATTTCAAGCAACACAAGGCTCATATTAATTGCTTACAAATAACTTAACCTATCCTAATTAGGACGCTCACAGACCTGTTTGGACGGCATGGTTCTCCTGACCCTGTCGGCCGGTCCACTATAGCATGGCGAGCAAATGCACGTGGCACCGTTGGTTCCCCCCTTCGCCTCCTACGGATTACGGGAGCAAGTGGGTCATCCTATTGCTCCCGTGCCGCAGCCTCCTTCCGCGTTATTATTGACGTGCTGAAGGAGACTATGGCGCGGCGTCCCAGTATTCCTCGCTGCGATAAACGACTTCTACGCGAGAGGAGTTGCGCGCAAAAGTTAGATACTCATAAATTAAGTTCAAAGTGGCAGCTAACATCCTGTGGCTCTAGTGAAAAACGATACAACGGTGATTTGCAAAAATATTGTACATAGTTAAGTACCTAATTGATGTCAATGTTTAATTGAAATTGATAGCTATAGTGGCGAGAGGCCGCGCTGCGTAATACAGGAACGATCACAAACATAAACCTCTTCACCGCTACAAAACAAACGAAGTAACGTGCTCTGCCACGGAACAAACCGTCTAGTAGAAAAATGAATGGCTGGGGCGGTGCAGAGGTTTGTACTGCTACGTTTCAGGCAGTGTAACTGTAGGTGAACTGAAACTTATTTATATCGTATCACATATCGAAAGCGCAGGTGGAATTAGGTACAAGTAGGTTTACATATTATGACACCCTGCAAAGGCACAAGTATTCGCGGTCCCAGGCAGTTCCCTGATAGTATTGCCTAAGTCGTAGCAGTGTTTCTTAGTTTAGTTTAGTTTAGTTTAGTTTATTTATTTATCAATGTAATGTTACAATATAGATTGCATTGCATGTCAAAAAATACGAAATTACATTGATATCGTCAACAAAACATTAATACAAAATGATAAAATAATATTAAAATAATACAATAATATAATAACACTCAAATAATCAAAAACAACAATGATAAACAAGTAATAAATGGTCAGTTTCCGATGTCAATACACAAAACTAATAAAGGTCAAATATCAATAATAATTTTACAATTTAAGTTGCATATATTCGTCGACAGAGTATAATGGATTATCCAATAAAAGGTTTCTTAGCTGATGTTTGAATGCTTCGTCAGATGTGACATTTTTAAGTTTAGCGGGTAGACGCTCATAGAACGTGGGACCGATGACACGCGGGTTCTTAGCCGCAAGTGCCATGCGACGGGGAACTGTTCTCAAACGCCCGGTGTGGCGGAGCTCCTTGCCAGGAACATTGACTCGTGCAAAGGATGAAATATTGTTTCTGACGAACATTATTGTTTGAAATAAGTAAACCGAGTAGTGCGTCAATATGCGGTACGTTACGAAAAGGCCCCTGCAAGAGTGCCTAGGTTTCACCCCGGCTAACGTGCGTAAGGCACGCTTTTGCATAATAAGTATCCTGTTGGCATCCGTGGAGTTTCCCCATAGGAGCGTACCGTACGACATCAGGGAGTGAAAATGAGCAAAGTACACCTGTTTTAATGCATCATTTGCAATAAGCCTTCCCAGCTTACGTTCGAATATTGACTCACGCTTGTGTAAACTGAATAATCACCCGTTGTTCCTTTCTTCCAGCTAAGAAAAAGCTTGCGGTGGAAACTGTGAAGGTGCCTTCGCGGTCGTTTGGTCGAGGTTAGTCTTAGTGTGTCCCCACACCTATCGACGCGGAATCGGCGTTAGCTTATCAAAATACAATTCGAGTAATAGCGAAAAGACGTCGAATCGGCTCGGCTGACATCGAGAACAAAGCATGTAATAAAACTGTTTCTTTTTAGGTAAACCTTATTTGGGCAAAACTGAAAAGAGTGAATTTAATACATCATCGCCCCAAAAGACCACGACGGTACTGCCTTACTTTGACTCTAGAAACAAAACGCGAGGACAAAAATCGGGTAAGTATCGAACAAGTTTTAACCTTTTCGCCTCCATTGACTTGATACAAAAGACGTCCTAACACGCTAGTGACAGCTGCAAACCACAGCTAATTTCGACCTTACCTCACAAATACTCGGGTCTATTTGTCATTGTATCTGTGACAACTATAAGCGTCGATGGCGTGGTAGGCACGACAGTACACGACGCCTTTAGGCGTTCTTGGCGTTCAAAGACTTCAAAGGATTAACTAAGTTTGCCACCCTTCCAATTTCTATTTGGGTCTATTATACCTCAGCGTTTAGAGACCTCATTAGGACCAGAGTCTATCATCCCCATGGAGGTTGACTGGTATGACTGTGGGCACTCTAGTTAGACCGTGGTTCCTTGACACTCACGATAAACTGCAAAATATTGGTAATTCTTTATTCCTCCCCCCTCCATGACTGTGACAGTAAATGGTGACAGTTCAGTGTATTATTTCATCGAGTAACTTGCTCTTTAATACCCGTCTCCTGACCAGTTTACAGCGTTCTCTTACCTAAAGTCCTCCCTCCCAGGGATAGGGATCCAATGTGCTCATAAAATTCTAATGCCGACTCTGTCCGCGTTCTTTCCAGTAACAACAGTATACATTATAGCAAGCGTTATGTTTTCCGTTATACTATGGAGGACGGTACACATCGCTGCGTGTGTGGGCTGGCATTGGCTAGTGGCAATAATCGCTGTTGTTTTGTTTTGGCCAGCCTGTAAGAGTGCTGTCGTTGAGAACAAGTTGCGCGCCTCGGTAACAAACCCCAATGTGAGGATCGACAGGAGTCCGCTCGGAAGGAGCTTCACGCCAGTGAATGGTGAGGTCACCGCATTTGATTTGTATGAATATGATTCAATGAGGAACAGACTCCAATTAACTCTGCGACTATGGTCTTGCACTACACACAACAACACAATTCACAGTAAACCAATCAACTCAATCGCACTTCATTTCAATTCTAGCAACTAAATTATGCATTTTATGTACAATATCTCCAACGTAACGTAGCTTTCGGAAAAATGAAAATTTGGTCTAATAAATATTCGGAATTTTAAGGTGTTCCTACTTGCGGGGCGTAGAAGCCCATTCCCATTTTTAAGGGTTCCGTAGCTAACAAGGAACCCATATAGTTTTGCCATGTACGTCTGTCTATCTGCAGTTAAATCCTATAGACTCTTGGTACTAGAAAGCTGTGATTTGGCAAAGTTACCTATACATTGAAATTACGCCGACAAAGTTGTAAAATAAAACCTTGATATAAAATGATTTTTCGGGTACCTCCCTATTGGGAGCAAAGCAATGGATTTTTTTTACAAGTAGACGTCGAATAAGGTTGGGAGATATCATCGGATGGCTCTTAAAAATCATTACATTAATAATTACGTACATATTATTATATGTTTTTCGTTAGTTAGTAGTGTTCCTCGAAATCATTAATTTCTGAATAGATTTTCTTTATTGTACTATTATTTCTCTTCGCCTTTCACAACGGTGCAGCATCGTTCCACTTCCCCATCCCTCGTCTACAGTTTAATAAATATATAGCCATCCTCTGCGTCTTTGATATGGAAAATGAAACAAGCAGGTCTGAACACGAGAGATAGATTAAAATTTTATTAATATTTCACCGGGTCTGTAAAGGAGGTGATCCATTGGCGAGTGAAACCGCACAAGCCCACGAGTCACAGGTCTAAACCGCCAATGGAACACCTAAAAGTCCGCGGTATTATAAAATTATAATGGATCACTACGAGAGTAAGCTAGTCACGAGCCAACGATTTGCTCGCTGGCTCGCCGGTTTTACTCGACAAGGAATCACCGCCTATATTTCGGTGGAAAATATGTCCGATAGCGATAGTATACAACGTGTTATAAAATAATCCGTAAAAAAGAAATTACGAAAGTAGTGTCAACCCTAGTATACTGTATACCTAAGATACTGAACTGACGTTATTTAATAAGGGTTGACACTACTTTTATTATTTCTTTTTTACGGATTATTTTGTAACACGTTGTATAGCAATGTTACTCTAATGGTTTTCTATTTTAATGCTTAATGTTAGAACGCCAGGGCATAAGGTAATTCGTTTAATAATTTCAGCTCCAAGATCATCATTTTCTTCGAGTACAAGGTCTGTTTCTAACAGCCCACCCCGAAAACTGTCGGTAATTAAAGGTGAATTCTACATTTTTTATGCACTAGAGTAGGTATATAGGAGTATGGATAGCGTAAATACTTTTTTCTACTCGCGTACTATAAACCACTGATATTGATATCGTTTACGGTGTCATAATACCGGTTTTATAACACCCCTCGTGACTGCCAGAGCCCAAGCGGCTGTTAACCTTTAGGACGGTCTGGGACGGAAATGGTTCGATATAACGATGAATGTAGCACTCATGATTCTCATAAAGCTTACGCTGAAACATCGATCATTTACTAAATCACATGGATCACTTCATAACAAGCAATTCTTTTTTACAGATGTATATCAGATTACGAAATTCAAAGACACGAGAAGCTGGAGTCCTGGTAAGTTTTAATTGAAGTCAAACTAGAGTTTAATTGCAAAGTTAACTCGCTGATACATCACTGGGTTTCATATAAGCTGCTGTAAATATTGCCATAATACCAAAGAAGGGGGCTCACTGGCATGTAGTAGTTAAAGCATTCTATACTCTACTAGTACGACATTAAATTTAAAATGCTTATACACTTACCATGAAGTTAGCCGCCTTATTTGGTAGTAGGTACGGCAGAATATCAGGAAGGTGAAATAGATCTTGAACCTACATATCAATTCCGAAGAGCTGACTAATTTAACTCTGAACTGCTACGACAATTAATTGATATTAGTCACTTCTTGGAGACAAAAACGACCAAAATATACATGGTTTGGTATGTGTTGCACCAACGTATGTGTGGAATCTATTTATTAATATATATATGGGCGTTTTCCAAAAAAAGTGTACATCGTTAAGGACAAAATTAAGAAAATGTAACTTTTCCGTTTCGTCACGAAAATAAGCCATACATTTACATGTCGTTAATTTGCGTGAAGAAATAGAAAAGTTTTTAATTTTTGTCCTTAACGAAGTACACTTTTTTTGAAAACCACCCATATTTGTAAATGTGTGTTTTTTTAATGATTATTGTTACAAAACTGAAATTTTGTACACTTAAAGATACCTATTTATACCGCGCACTAAGATTAATTACGAAACTTATTTTTGGGTGAAACATTTTTTTTTTACTTTACGGTGTGATATATACAAGTAAACATTGTATCCTCATGCAAAAAATAAGCGACTTTAGTTTTTGTAACTTAAGACCTTAAAATTATGCCAGCGCTGCAAGAGTATAAAGTGGAATATCTATTAAGGATACCTCCTCCTCCTCGCGTCCTGTAACACAGGGTTGCCTAGCTCAGGATATAGAGTCGTGATTTTTTCCTTGAAATGTTTCATATATTCAATAAACTTTTTCATTTTTTTTTCATCTATTGTATGTATGTACTTAGGTATGTGTAAAGATGTGTTATTGTGCATGCGTGTGTTTGATTGAGCAAGTGAGAGTAAGTCATTACCTGGATTGTTGGATCTTTCCGTTTAATTATTTGAAACAGATTTTCAGTTTCACCATTGTCTAATGTTTGAAGCTATTTTGTAACAATATTTACAACATACTCGTAAATTTGTTGCAACTATTGGTATTTAAACTCAGTATAGACTGATCAGTCAAAGATGCTATAGATGTCGCAATCACTGTAGAAGTTCATACATAACATCTTTTTATTCTACGGTGCTTTCATTTCAGATTCGAAGATCGCAAAGTGTTGTATACCCTCCAAAACAAACGCTAAAATTCTTCCAGCAGCCATCAGTAGAAGTAAGAGAACAATGATGAAAGGTACCCCATGAGCCCTGTGCCAATCTCTAAAGTATCAAGTATCGTTTTCACTGCCGGTGACGCATTTAACCTCGTGAGACCCGGATATCTCAAATTCAGATTCAATCCTAGCACGTTAGTAATAAGGTTGCATATGCTACAGGATTATTGTCTGACATACTGCCATTTAGCTTAGCAGAGCAGCATTGGAGGTACATAATTAAGGCAATTTAGTTTATAAAATATTAAAAATGGCATTTTGGAGCAAACGTAGTTGAACCTTATTTCTTTGCTGGTAGATTCAAATTCCCATTTAGAAAAATCTGTTTGTTTGTAGTATGGTGGGCCTCACGATGATAAGCGTTTATCCCGACATTCATTACAGTGTCTAGAACGCGTATGTGCTTAAAAAAAAAAGCGAGCTTCGTCTTAAACAAAAGATACTGCACCTGGGTAATAACTTCCCTGCGGCAAAGGGACGGCAGCGAATACGATATGACCATTCGAAAGTCAAGAGTATCCTATAGTAGGAGAGCCGACTGCAAGATTTCGTACGGACACGATAACGCGATGAAATGCACAATGGTTTCCCATAATAGTGATGCTAAATCCGAATTTGATCATCTATCACGGCAGAACTTGCTAAAAGTAAAAAAGGGAGCCATTTCCGGTGCCAAAAAGGGGGCGTTGCTTTACCCATCTGATACTGAAATAATAGCTATGGCATCTGTTAGAATTTTACTGGAAGATACAGTAACACGAAATTTGCCTTTTGGCGACTAAGGCCTATAAGGAAAAATTACTAGGTATAAAAATGACTAGAAACAAAATTGGACAGAAGTATTTATTGACTAAGTATAAAGATGCCGACATTTAAATACTTAGGTATGTTTAGGTTATGTTACTTTTGCAGCAGGTTCGGAAGGCCAACCACCCAGAAATAGGAGTTCTACGGCAGCGGAGCTCCGTCGACACTAGGTATTTGAATGTCGGCATTTTTATACTTAGTCAATAAACCTTCTCTCCAATTTTCATTTTAGTCATTTTTATACCTAGTCATTTTTACTTATAAATCTTAGTCGCCAAAAGGGAAATTTGACAGTATTTCCTTTAACGGAAGTGTCAACGTTTCGATTCTTTTTTCGAATTTTGCCTCAGTTAACTAATGATCTAACAACTCGCCTTAGTACCAAGGAGACGGTTAGTTCATAAATTTTAACAACAGAACTGTTAACGCTCTAATCGTCTGTTGAACATCGTATGGTGAAATTGGTACTACTCGTAAGTCAGTTGATGACCAAGTCGTTCCTTTAGTGACGCTGACGATTTACACACGTTTGAAAAAGGAACGATTTAAAAATGTCTAAAATGTCGTTTACGGCGGTTTGATCACATTTTGTTTGTAGTAACGGCGAGGGTAGAGTTAAGAGCAATAATATATATAGGGCCATCGCGCCAAATAGGTATATGTATACTTAGACCTCATTATCAGTGGCATCGGGCGTGTAGATATTTTTGGCATCGTGGGAACGTGTATTTATATATGACTTTGATTGTACACTGAGCATGGTCCGACATGCTCTTGCCCGCTTTTTAGGGTTCCGTACCCAAAGGGTAAAAACGGGACCCTATTACTAAGGCTCCGCTGTCGGTCTGTCTTACTGTCACCAGGCTGTATATCATGAACTGTGATAGCTAGACAGTTCAAATCTTCACAGGTGATGTATTTTTGTTGCCGCTTTAACAAATAATACTAAATACAAAATAAAATAAATAGTTAAAATCACCTTTGTGATTTTTATGCCGTTTTTTGCTGGAAATTAATATCGGCAACAGGTAGACGCTTAAAGTATTTACAGAATGTTTAGTTGGTTAAAAAAATAAAGATTGGGCTCCCATACAACAAACGTGATTTTTTTTTGCCGTTTTTATAAAGTTTACAATATAGTGTCTAATGTTGTATAGATAACGCTACGGAACCCTTCTTTCTCGAGTCCAAAGTCGAGGGGAGAAAAGTATCGGCCCGGGCCCCGGAGAGTCCTTCGTAAACATTAAAGTGGATGCTGGTTTTTACCCATATTTCTTTTATTTCAGAAACGTCGAGTAAACCTGAAAAGGAAAACAGTAGAGTCCGGTCATGTTGTAAAGATATCAAACAAGTACCCAACAATTGTAAAGCAAATGGTAAATATGACAAATAGCAACTATTTTATAATTCAATAGTACGGTCACAAGCGTAAATTTAAGTTCCATTTTTAAAAATAACTGCTTGAATTTGTAATGTCCTTAGAGATGCCAAGTCATTTGTAACAGACAGGAAACTCAACCTTATTCAGATTGGCCTTGGACCTAAGGTGGGTCTTCAACTGTACCTACATTATTGTAGGAGCATGGAAAATTTACGATGTGATTAGGGCTTGCTAAAATAATAATATTAGTCGGGTAGTATCCATGCTTTTATCGAACAATACGAGGAAATTTTACAAATAAACCACTACTAGCTGTTTCCCGCGACTCCGCGAGTGATTTGTCGCTATTCCGTCAGAAACTGTCCAATTTTTCGGGGTAAAAAGTATCAAATTTCATCTAATTCGGTTAAGTGGTTTATCGAATTAACAGACAGAGTTGGAATAGGTGTAGCAAAAAAACGCATCCTTTTATTAGGCATCTATTTAAAATTTGCTTTAAACTCGCAACGTGTTAAAAATGGGCCATTTGCCTTGGCTGTAGGTATGGGATTATTCTTTCCGGACTTTATGTTTTTTATGCAATCGAAATCGTGTAAAAACAATCGCGGCCGTCATTGGGTTTTCATAAGTTTATTCCACTCCTAGGCAGAAAATGAGGCTCTTCGCGTCTTCGTTGAAAAGCCATAAATTTCCGAGTATGCTTGAGAAAATGATCTGTTTGTCTTTTGTTGTCTAAACCACTGACGGATACACCTATCCGCACTGGTTTAACGCCAACGACTGATATTTCCATCATGGTTGTCAGCGCAAAATAGACCTGAGTGCAATGTCTATGAGGCAAGGTTGACATTAGCTTTGGTTTTAAGCTGTCACTGGCGTGTGAGTGACGTCTTTTGTGGTTAACATAGCGTTGATAAAGGGTAAACTCACAGATGTATGAATATAAGGAGATCGGCCATGCCGGCCGATTTGTATTGAGAACGCCCGTCGCAAGTTCACTAACCCACACAAAGCACATGTATTTGACAAGACAAAGCACGCACACATCTAAAGCACACACACTTGTATACCGACGCTCCTATTGCACAATACACGCGCATCATATCCATGTCATTTTGGGAAGAATCGTAATATTCCCTGTGATCAGCGCGCGTGCACACTCGTTAAACGGAGGGTGAACTAGTGGCAGTGTGCACATTGAGCTAACAACTGCGACGCGGCTGCCGGCTGCTTATCCTCTCTCTAGTATTTATTATACTCGTATGCTCTAAGGTTAAAATGTCAACTTTTTAATCTCTATTTTTTTACTTTCAGTAAGCTACCAAGGAAGCAAAGGTTTTAAACCTCAGTTAGAAGATATTAAAAGTTCTTATTTATTGATAAACAACATAAAAGCAGAGTTAAAGGGTAAATATAAGAAAAAGTCTATTACAACGGAGATTCAATAGCCACCGTCCGGCTCCATCGTCAGATCATATCTAAGACGCCTAATATGATCTTCCGACCGATTGTAACGTTAAACGTTATAACACTTATAACGTCCAACGACCGTTGGTGGCCACATAATTAAGATAAGAACGCTTGAGTTCTTCCAAAGAAACTTAAATATTATCGAGAATGCAAAGCAAGCTTTTGATAATTATTATTTTTTATTAACAGATGTGTTAAATAATGCACCTTAAATTATGAAAATCAAGCCTAATGGGCTAATAAGTAATTTTCACGTATCTTAAACTGTTAATTCAACTAAGTTAAAAATGTGTTCGTTAGTTTTCTTACTGTCTGTTTTTAGGGGAAGTGTGTTCTTTATACAAAGCACTATAGTCACTGCACTATTATTCACTATTTGATGGTCTAATTGAACTCAAAAGGTTTTGTTCTTTGAGTCTTCTCACTGTCTGTGTCGTCGAGGAGCGGGGTCGACACGACGATCACATGATGATGAAGCGTGCGATCGTGAGCGCATCTTTGTTATGGTTTTGTCAACAAACTCGATATTAAGGTCCCGGCGAACGTAGTCATTTGTTATAGGCATTTCCACGAGAGTTGAGGTCACGCAAACAATAACACTGTCATGTAATGACGGCGGGATTTTGAAATTACTGTTCTTATATTGAACCGACAGCAAGTTCAACAGTGAACTGCAAGAAAGAACAAAAGTTTCTACTAACTATTTTGTTAAGTATTATTTAGAACAATTAATCGACTTCAAACACAACAGAAAATAAAATATATTGACCGATTTTAATTAAATAAATGAGGTATATCAATAGATAAAGGTCAGATATGCGTAGGTATTAATCGTAGAAACCAAAACCAGTAAGTACATTATGCATCAGTTTAAACCTTATTTAATTAATGATTTAAAGTTAATTGTGACTAGCAATAAAATTGGTCAAGTACTTATTGATTTTAGCTTGCAATTGTATGGAAAAAACGCAACTGCTTAAAATTGTGTGGCCACCACTGTATCTTTGCGCTAGTTTAACTCAAAGCGGCGCCATTTGCAATCTGTTTCAGAAACCGTTGAATTTGTTATGCGCACGTAGTGTCAGTTTTCATCAAAAGATCTGTGACCGAAGATGTAGACTCAGGGAGCGACCACACCGGAGCTTAACGGTGCGTAAATTACGGTTCATGTCACTACTATGACTTTATTTACGCAATGTCACCGTATTTTACGCGTCGATGTGGTCGCTCCCTAAAGCTCACAATTACACTACTTCGTTCACCTAATGCGGTCGCCGAGCTTGTTTCAAACTACTATGACCAACGAACGTCTTCACATGAGTCTGTTCGCATACTGCGGTCACATAATTAAGCGGTTGCAGCTGTCACACGCCGAATGCGGCTTACTACCGAGTTCTTTACACTGTTGCGGTTGCCGCATGCAACATGCGGCGGACGACTAAGTGTAATTGCCGCTTAAGCCCACGTATTCATAAACACTATAAACCTATTTTAGTTACGATTTCACTAAAATAATGTTAACCGATTGTGTCCATCAACGTAACAATTGGTAGTGGGCAGGACTTAAGAGGATTGTGAATGTGTTCAGTAGGTAAATCGCGTAGCTGTAAAAAAAAACCCTAGAGCAAGTCAAAATTCCATGATTTTTGAATATGTTGGTTATTATGAAGGGGTTACTCTTAAAATTCCCTTTTCGCCAAATGACAATATAGCTCAAACGTCTGGATTGTGTAATGTCTTTGTTGCTATGTAGACATGAACGCTAAATGTATCTTTAGCAAAACGTCTGGATCTTAGAATGTTACAATTAAAAATACACTAGTAGCGAAACGTCTTTATCTTAGAAATGTCTTTATTAATTAATAGACATAAAAGCTGAATGGCCCGGTAGCGAAACGTTTGTATCTCAAAATGTCTTAATTACTAAATAGACATGAACGCCAAATAGCCCGTTCGCAAAACGTCTGGATCTTTAAATGGCAAGTGTTGATATGACACTTGATAATTTCCAACTCCTTTCCACACAATCAATTATTATCTATTATTTAAATCCTGGCACTCGTATTGTGGTCATGACAGTCAACTAATTTTGCTTTCGACGAATTAAATATTCTAAATAATATATGGACTATTTTAATTTCCAGACGTTTTGCTAATAACCCCTTCTATGTTCATGTCAATCAACTAATTTTACTTTCGGTTAATTAGGTATTCTAATAATACGGACTATTTATATTTCCAAACGTTTGGCTACTTGTTCATTTCAATTCTGTGACATCCTGCTAAATTGACACTTTGCTTACTAAGTATTCTACTTTCATGTCATTCAGCTGAATTGACTCTTTGCTGACTGTGTATTTTACTCTTATGTCATTTAGCTGAGATGGTCCTTTTGCGAAAAAGGAATTTTGAGAGTACCTAACCCTTATGAAGGAATAGATTTGTAAGTATGTCTTATTTTTTGTTGCCTTTCCGAGAAATATTATCTTGGGAAGGAAAACTTACAGACCTAGTTTTTCATAATATCTACATGTTCAAAAATCGGCTTAGGTTTGGCTCTTCTTGGAAAGGTTGTTGTCGCATTTTGTTTGGAAGTTTTCAGCTTCGGAATCGTAAATGCAACCTGCATACTTGAAGCATCTCTTTATGTATTGTTCTAGGAAACCGGCTACCACCAGTCCAGAAACCAGCGCCCTTTAGTGAAAACAAAAGGAAGGCAATCCTTCTGGAGTCCAAGTCGAAATTCCAGAGTAAAACGTTTCGAAATGAATCAAGTATGTATGTATAAAAGTAAAAGTTGATCTACTGGTATAATGAATGTATTGCTTTTTAGGGTTTCGTACCAAATATTGAAAAACGGAACCCTTATAAGATGACTTTGTTTGCCGTCTGTCCTTCCGACCGTCGGTCTGTCCTGTCCGCCCGTCCGTCTGTCCGTATGTCCATCTGTCCACCCGTCCATCAGATTGTCTGTCAAGAACCTCTTACTCTAAAACGGCTGAAGTTATCAGGCTGAAATTTGAAATATTTATAGTACTTAGTGGTTCACACAAAACCTCATCATTAGAAATTTGAAATTTGGAACTTAAACGCGGCCGAAGGGCCCTTCAACTAGTTTGTTATTCCGTGGATATATCGTTTAAAAGCTCTTTTAAGTTAAATTTACAAAATAAAGAAAATAAAATGTTATATTGTCTGTACAGGGCCTCTATTCAGGTGCGTTAAAACGATATCGTGTTTGACACGTTTAAGAATCGTTTATGTCACAGTCGCCATTATTGTAAATGACATAAGAGTTGTCAAAACGTTGACAATACGGAAACAGGTCAAGAACGATATCGTTATTACCTTGTAGAATTCCAGCCCTGGTTCCTTTCAATAAATAATTATTTTTATTTTCTTAAGAAAAAAACATTTACTCGCAACAATTCTGCCCCGCTAGCGATATCATAAATTAGTTCATACAAGTTTAACCGACATACATGACTCAATGTATAAAATATGTGAAAGAGATGTGTCAGGATCGTAGCAGGTGGTTTGCCTGTATTTTTTTTGTAAATATGTGATTACATACTGGACATGGACAATATGGAATTGAAATTGTTTTTTTAGCATGAATTCATATTTTTTTCACTTTCCACATAAGAGGGGTTTGAGGTACGGAACCCTAAAAATTTACCATTAACCCCTCGTATGCTTACTATGCTTAGGCAAGGATCCATGCTCTAAATTTGGATTTTTTTGTATTTTTTAAGCTTAATTTTATGGACTATATCATAATCAGAAGAGACTAGAACTTGGTACTTTTTTGACCTCTCGCATACGAGGGGTTAACTTTGAATGGGGCAGCTGTTTTATATTTATTTAATAATTTGACTATAAACTGAATACATTACATACACACATTGTTACAGAGTATGAAAAAATTGAAGGGCTGAACTGGATTTCATGGAAATAAAAGAAACAGTTATTATAATAAATCATCTGTATTCAGTTAAAGACATTGGTGACACTGCAGTTTTGTCTAAGGATAACGTACAAGAGAATAATGTTCATTAAAAAAATGGTAAAACCTCCTTGGTGGCTTTATTTTGATCCCGATCCAGATCCGGACCCAGATCCAGAACCTGGCTTGTTATCTTTTTCCTTTTCTTTCTCATCTTTATCATCCTTGTCTTTTTTGATAGTGGACATGGCATTTCTGATGGCTTCACTCTGGGGGTCCACACCGGGCAAATTCTCTAGGACACTCTGAAGGAAGGCTGGGTCATTCATAACCTCTGCATACTCCTCGGACACATCCATGCTTTCATCGGCTGCTGGGGCATCCTGCTGCATGCTCATCTGCATAGCAAGAGCTATCTGCTCTTCTTCAGACAACTCCATGGCTTCCCTGCCAAGAGACATAGCTAGAGCCCGCTCCATGCCACTATCTTGAGTCTCTCCAGCTTTGGGGGCTGCTTCCCCTCCTTCAGAAGCAGGCTGCTGGCGACGGGTCTCCTCTTCTTGGCGTTGTCTCTGCTCCTCCATAGATACACGTAAAGCTAGTGCCAATTCCGGATCTTCATTAGGATCAACTCCAAACTCAAATGGTGACAATCCAGAGCCTGATGGGCCAGCACCATCACCACCAATCAGTGGGCTGGAGATTAGGGCCTCGGAGAGTACAACACATCCTCCAGCAGGAATGGAAACGAGATGGCTACCACCTGTAGCGACATCCTTGCCATTAAGTGTGTTCACGAAAGTCGTTAGCAAAGGATTGTTTTCGGCATCTTCGCCAAAGGAGACAACATCACAATTTACTTTCTCCTTCTTTAGTCTCTTGGCTAATTTGACTAGCTCCTTCTCATCAGTATGCACTGGTGAGCCGACGAACACGACGATACGCATTTTGTGGTTCTTGCCCTGACGATGCTTTAGTGCTAAATGGGCGATTCTGATACCAGTCAATAGATTGATGTCACCGTTTGGTGTCACGCGGTGAAGCTTGGAAAGTATACGGCCCACATCACTAGTCAGCGTAGCCAGCACCTCAACGTTCGCAAGTGTTAATAATCCTACGTTATTTTCAGGATTCGATCTTGTTTTGGAATGACATACCAAGTTAACAGCATCCTGCTGGGCTTGCAGTCGTGTTGGAAGGAAATCTCCATTTCTCATGTAATCACTGTTGTCAACACATATCATGGTACTTTCCAGAACCATTTTGCTGGCTGCTATTCAGTTAATTAATTATATTGATTATGATAAAGAATAAGCAGATCACTCTCTGGACAATGAAATTTGCTGTATAATCATAGACACTTTTTTTTTATTATTTGTCACTTCAAATAGTCGAAGATTGTTTGAGGTTGGTTTAAAAACGGGGGGTTATGGTACGAATGACAGCAGTAAAGTCAGCAGTAACCTTTATACTTTGCAGAGAATTACTTTGCGAGGTGAGTCTAGTTAGTCTATTTCAACATTTAAGAAAAAAAAAGTTGTCTATAGTATAATCTGCGATTGTCATTTTCGTCGACCAAATTTCCTGCATAAAATTTGGTCGATTACAAAGTTATAATGGGTTTCGGCGACTATCCTAAGGAATACAATCCTGCGGTCCATGGGCCGTACGATCCGGCTCGTTTCTATGGAAAGCGTAAGTAAACTTCTGCTATAATGTCGTTCTTCGGTTTACAACGCTCGATTACATAATTATTTTTGCTTTTTTTCAGCTGATACTCCTTTCGGACAATTGAAACTGAGCGAAGTGGGATCATGGCTGGGTCGCAGGAACAAGACTCCGTCTGCGTTGATGGGCGCTTTCAGCCGAAGTAATTTTTTATTACATTTCATAATGTGTATACTTTTACAGAGGTTATAGAGTACGGAGGCACTAAGAGCAAACGATAAATTCAATAAAAAATATATACCCGCAAAAATAAAGTAGTATAAATTAGACTATCCAGTTCAACTTACGTTGTAAATACAGGGTTACTAAATTGTGTTTGCCCTTAGCTTGGTGGAGGTGGCAGCACAAATACATGCAGCCTAAGCGTGTCGGAGCAGCTCCGCTCTTCCAGCTGCTCGTGGCCAACATGGCCTTCTTCTACGCTATTAACTACGGAAAGATGAGTAAGTGACTTCACATACTTTTGTGCACTTAATCTTGTAGCAATAACTTATTGGATTTCAAAGTTAAAGATTGGTTTTAATTTCTTTAGTGGCACTTATTTAGTACAGTGCAGTAACTGGCCAGGCTAGTTAAAAACAATAAATTATTATTAGGGCTATGTACTTTTTAGTGAAACTGTGAGATGGGTGAATAGAGATCCGCAGGGTGAATAGATATACAATCTAATAAGTCATAAATGGTTACTAATAGGAATAAAGTTAAATTGCCAAGTCTATTGAAAAATTACGTAAAATATGCTTCATTTTAAGCTGTATTTCTATTTAGACCATTTATCCAGTATGTCTAATGTCTCTATTTACCCTACTTTTTCATTGCCACACAATGTTTATCCTAACAAATTACAAGAACAAGGATGTTTAGAAAACCAATTTATTAATTTTGTTTAAGTTTTATTCAAACCTAATTAATTAAAAACAATGATGATACTAATCATTCTCTTATTAAAACTGCAAGTAGGAATCAAAGTTATTTAGTGGAGATTGTCTCAAAATAGTACAAGTGGTAATCATACTTGTACCCGCTATAATAGTGAGTGACTTTCCTCCACTATACTATTCTCTCACTGCCAGTAGAGTTTTGACGTGTAAAAGTGCCCTTGCGGCCTACTTACTGAACAAACAACTTTTCGTCGTTCGGCATTCAGTACTAATTGTGACCCAATGCGACATTCGCGGTACTGAATGCCGAATGATGTTTTATCTTTTACTTTTCTCATCAAAATGCATAAGTTAATATACCAGTTAACTCAATTAAAATACATTTTTTTCTGTTACAGAGCACCACAGGAACTACAAGTACCACTAAGGATTGGACCATAGACAGTTTCCATCAGATTGTAATGCTGTATTAATGTTTACATAAGGGATAACTTTGCCGATCATTTGTTGTATAGTCAAACATACAGTTGCTTCAATAAAATATTAGAGTAATGGTGTTTTTTATTGGTATCTTTTATTTTTGCATACACTTTCCCTGTCGGAGTCCGTTTTGTATGGAAATCTGTGTTGAATGTAGTAATGCTTAAGCATTCTTGTTCATGTTAACCCAGTGTCCTTGAACGTTGAAAGTGTATTTGAACACAGTAATGCCTTAAACAACAGTCCTAGTCCAGAAAAGATATTCTTGAGGACCTTAATTTGTTCTGATGTATTTGATGGCAATTGGGGCAACATTTAAATCACAGTTAAATACAAGACTGCTACGTAACATGTTCCCTGTCCGGGCGCCCCCAATATGGGGTCATGTACCTTTTTTTCAGAAGTCCATGCTTACACTATGGGTCATATTCACATACTGAATGGATATAAAACTGTCAGTTGGACTTGTGACATGGTCAGATCGTTTTGTTTGGGGACAGTGAACGTGTTAACATGGTGCAAAGAAAGATCATACAGTCCACCTGATGATGAGTGGGATCTTTGACATCTATAGATTTTTGCATTCTCAAAGCCCAGTTGACTTATCCCCACACCGGGGCGCAACAATGTGAACACTGCTGTTTGGCAATCGGTATAATATGGTGGTAGTGATCCATACAGACCTTGCACAAGGTCTTACCACCACTAAGATGATGGGAATTCTCTGCTAAAATCAGATATTACATAATCCTAGTATAGCCCTATCCTTGCTTTAATCTAATAAGAAAAAAAATGGATTTCAAAGGGTCTTAGGGATTGTGAAAACCACTTAAATATCTGTCAGTTATGTCATGAAGGGTAACCACTAATATATTGCGGATAACTTAAATTTAAGAATTTGTATTTGAAAAAGAGTGTCCAATGTGCAGTTATCCCGCAATGGAGGACTAGCAAAGAGTATGATAGTCCATTTGTACAACAAGCTCATTTTTTATTTTGTCGCTCACTCAGCGCGTCTTATGGTGTTGATCGGATAGGGGCAAGGTTACGAAGCGGCAAACAAGTCTCGGACAAGATATGCTAGCCGCCCTAACAATAATTAACCGGCGAGGTAACTTGTACCGTCAGAGCGTACAAACATCAACATCATTGAGTAAGGGCGTGTATGACTATGTTACTTCGCTCGCTCGATCAACCGTTCGCATAAAGCCTTCCAAGAGAATAAACCATCTGAAAGAAGTCTCAGTCCGCGTCGCGCTAAGTCGTTACCACGCCGTAGACTGTAATTTGGCTTTCTTCTGGAATAATTCCGTGCATGGCGTGAATAACTTGATGAGTAAAGATTTAAAGCTAATTCAATTTGTATTTAGAACAAATTGCCTACAGTTCAAATTGCTTCATTATTTTTCAACGAGTTATCAACTTATTCATGCCAGCCATGGAATTTATATGAATGCAGTTGGATTTCTTCCCTTCCACTGCCTATAGGGCAACTTGCAAAACTTTACAAGCATCTTTCTTACACTTTCTTACTATTACCGCCTGTTTAACAATCATCAAGTAAAGCATATTTGTCAAATAAATTTAGTCCTTTCCATTTCATCCACTTGAAAATAGACAAAGAGCTATCTTTATTTGACAGATTAAATTACTTGTTGATTGTGAACCACACCCTTGATATACCAATGTATCTCTCACTTAATAGTGCGATGTGCGGAGTAATTTACAGTATTTTTAGGTATGAAAACAAAGTAATTTTAGTAAAAATATTTACTTAATCATTACAATAATTTACTTCAATGTGTGCACAAACATTTCCACAACACTCACAGGAGTTCTTAGTAAATGCAATACTTGATGTTCTTTCGCTAGACTCGGCAGCCTAGTTGTTGATGTATATATCACATTTTGATTAATTATACTGAAACAAAAAATAACGAATTAATAAATGTTTAGTGGTAAAAAGTTTTTGTACAAATAATCCCAGATAATCTTACTTCTTACTAATAAAAAATGTATAAATTCTATATTATGGATGTTTGTTACTCAATCACATCAGAAATGCCAAATGAAACTGGATGAAATTTGGCACTGAGATAGATTATTAAAAAATTAAAAACTAGAAGCAGTTCAATGAAAGGTGCTTTTATTTTCTTAGTGCCCCTCAGCTAGCTGTCACTATCTCACTTCTTCTTCTTTTTTATTAATGGCAGTCCACCGCGATATATGCAGTGATTTTGCCAATGTCAAGTGAGTAGAGTAAAACAGTAAACAGAATAAATCTAAATCAAAAGCCGGACATCTTTCTATTGGCCATCTTCCCTTCCCGAAGGTTACCGGTAGAATCCACTATCTCACTTGCACTCGCATTGAACAGTATAATTGTCACTTGTTTCATAGAAATCTTTCTTTCTCCTGGTCATTCTGCTCTAAACTATGATGATGACAAAACTAAGCTCGCTGAGGGGAATTAACAAAAAAAGAAGCAATGTATGATGTTGTTAGTGTCAAAAGCAACACTATCAACCACATACTTAACCTTTTAAATGCCAAGCAGCGCAGTAATATGACGTGTTTCAGACTCTACAGTCTTTGATCAATTAAGTTTGACGGCAATTGCAGACATTTAGCATCAGTGCGAATTTGCCAGCTTTGGAGCTCAAAAGGTTAACTGACCATTTGTGACCTAATGTGAAACATGCCACCTCACAAGACTAGGGGTCAGTTAAGTATGTTACTGGTCATATACACTTTAGTTTCACTGATCTATAGAACTATAAAAAGATATTAAGCATAACACTTATTTTTTCCATTTTAAATTATCATTCTATAACTTTTTGTGCTAAGGCAAAAAGTCACAAATCAAATCTCAATAAAAAAACTACAGCAGCAAAAGTTTATTTAATAAGAGTCAAATCAATCTAAATAGTTTTCAAATTACCATACAATGTAGACATCCCAATCCCAACTTAAAGCTTACATGCCAGTTTCCCTAAATTTTGGTAAAAAAATGTGATACAAGGTTAATAACCCTGGGGGCCTCAAGAGACTGTACGAAGGGGCCTCGCTGATGCACCCACGTTTAGATTAGCCCACGCTACGCCACTATATCATATAATTGTAACACAAGTTGCGTTTGGACAGTCACACATAAAAAAGACAAAAAAAAACGAATGTCTTACCTATTATTGAACTATTACAAGTCAGATCGTCCACTGCTCATGTACTTGGGCTTGAGCTCTTCTATTCTTTTAATAAAGTCCGTCTTCTCGATACACCCCTCGCAATTTTCGTCCCAGTCGTTAAGGATCTTCTTTAGATCCCTTACCTTCAGTTTCTTCAAATCTACATTGTTCAAGTCGATCTGCTTATCAAAACGGAGGTCGCAGATCTGAGCGTCTTTTTTCTTCAATTTTTCGCAGATTTTATCAGCAGGCATTGACCAACTTAGGGGCTTCGACAGCTCGCCCAAAATACCAGTGGCGGAAGTTTCTAAACCACCCAAATAGTAACAGAATCGGTTCTCCTTGTTCTTGGTGGTTTTGCAGAACTTCTTGAACTCTACCTCTATCAATTGAGGGTTCTTCTTTACACTGTCTGATAACGTGGCTGCAAATTTCTCCACAGTCTTTACGCATACCTCACATTCACCTTCTCTTAGTGCGAATGCCCCTTGCAGCACCGCAGCGAGAAATAATAAATGAAACATAGTAAAATTTAACATTGTGAGTTTGTTTCTAATACATAAACTGTAACTAATATAGGCCAGAGCACTTACAACGATCGAAATAAAATGAAGAGAAAAATCCCGTCCATTCATGAAAATGAAAACGTTGACAGCTTTACTTGGCGAGCTGTGATTGGCGCACGTTTTCAATTCAATTCCATTGCGTCTTGTTCTACGCATTTCATATTGTTATTACTTTAATATTTTTGCTATATCATTTTATAGACATAATTTAACGCATAGTTATTAAACTTTATTCCATTTAATTGAAACAATTTTATCCAAAATATGAGTAAGCTTATAACTTATAAAACCTTCGTCGTGTCGTGAAAAAAAAGTAGCCTGTCACTCACGTGTCGTCATGGAAACGTGTATTTGTTTGTCAATATTCTTTTCGTTTTGTCGATAGAATCGGGAAATAAAGACCTATATTATCTTCTTAAATATGTCTGAAACTAAGACAGAATTTGAGGCTAATCCTAGAGCTTATCTCGAGCTACACATTACCACGTTGCAGAGCGAGTCGAAGATAGCTCGAAAACAAGCTCTGCAGAAGATAAACGAGGAGATCTTTGAAAACCCGGCACACCGCCAATGCGACCTTACAGTTGTGTTTCCGGAAATCTACGCTTACGTTTTAAAAAGTTTCTCCGATTCTTCTGAATCTTGCCGAGAAACTGCGGCTGCTATTATTTCAAACTTTGTCGATCGCTTGCCCCTGAACGATTACTACCTCACGTATATAATACCCGTTTTAGTTCGTCGTATTGGCTGTGCGGAGATAGTGGAAGAGTCCGAAGAGATTCGTTTAATCTTAGTTGAGTTGATTCGACAGATAATAGAGAAATACCGAGTGACACATCTTCTTAGCCCATTTATCAATGATTTCACTAGCATCTTGGCGAAAACGAGTACAGACCCGTTCCCCAAGGTTAAACTGGCAGCTTGCGAATGCATCATTTTGCTGACAAAGGTGTTGGCTAGAGACTTCCACTTTCAGAGTGAGACCTATGTGAAGCCCGTACTTAGTAACTTTGCACACCAACACTACCGTGTTCGAGTTGCCTCAATTAAAGCTATTGGTAATTACTTTGTTTCTAAACTTAAATTACAATGAAACTTAAACTAAAGAAGTAAATTATTATGGTCAACTAAAATTAGTATGGATTTAAGTTCAGCAATCTATTTTTAGGTGCTATCGTCCAGGCAGGTAATGCTAAGTGCTTTGAGTTGTCCATCACTCCAATGGCAGAGAAGCTCTTCGACGAGCACAGCAAGGTGCGGCTGCAGGTGACACAGGAGGTAGGCCAGTGGATGCTCACCTACCGGGACCGGTATTCCTTCTGGCACCGCATGATACCGCTGCTGCTCACCAGGTATGCAGGCTATAAAGGATATTAAGTTATTGAGTACAAAAAACAATGATTTGACTTTTAGTTAAGTACATAAGTACTCATTTTGAACAGCAGGTGTTGATTTATTTATTCGGCCACCAACAGAGTACATAAGGTATGTAACACAGTCACAGTTAGTATTGGGTCATATCCTAATCCTGATAAGATAATAAAGATGAGTGCGTTTGTTCATTGGTCATTCTTTGACACAGCCTAAGAGAACAACAGTCTTAGGGATAAATAGTAATAAAAGTAATTTTTTTATCCAGAAGTAATTGGGCACTTCACACAAGAATAGCAATAGACAGCTTTTTTCTTTGTGGATACACTCCAAAACTAAAAAGTTAATAAATAAAAGGACTAGAATTATTGAAGGTAGGATGTGGGTGCTATTGAGCATCTTTGCCCGAAGGGCAGGCCGCCTAAGAATAGAAGCTCCATCTGTCAAATTCACGAAAATCAGTTTTGTCGCATAAAGGTATAATTATTAATTTTGTTTAAAAAAAAGTCCTTTGATACGCAATTGCCAGAGAACGATGTTCACTTTCCATTCCTCAGCATGAGCGACGTAATAGAGGAGATCAGAGACGTCGCCGCCCAGTTCTGGACCGAAATAGGGCTCCAGTATATGGAGGAGAACGAGGAGGACCTGAAGAAGAGGACGGACTTCCTGAAGGACGTGCCGACACACTATCCCGACGTGAAGCGACCCAACCTAGGCTGCAGGCAGCTGGTTCAGTGCAACATCGGGAAAATTGTGCCGGCTATTGCTAAAGGTGAAAGTTAAATTAAAATGATTACCATAGGACAATATCGATAAATTGATCTAGTCCCAGACTTAAATTACCCAGACAGATAGATACTTGATAACTATTTAATTCATGACGTCGCCAGCCGTAAGGATGACTCTAGTTTCAATACTTGAATGGGGATTTGGGAGCTCTTTGGCACACTACCGCTCCCACCCCGCCAGCGCTGGCCTCAAGGGCTCATCTCTATAAAAAGGGACACCTAGCCTACGTAATACATGTTCAGGGTCTCCTAAAACCAGCAAGAACTCAGCAGAAAATTGGTTTTGGTGAAATTATAAATTCTATTAATCAGTATCGGTTCAATGCTATTTGCAACCAGCGGTTTCCCGTGACCCTCATCAGATCGTCGGTCCACGGGAGGCCTACCAACATTGTACCTTCCAGTAATTAGATGCTGCTTCAGGACCTTTGCACTCCAACGGTCATCGATCCTACGAGCAATGTGCTGTGTAGAATTAAGTCGCTATCATAGAAGAGGCACTATATAAGTATAGGCAGTTGTATGCTGGCTACCAACCTCTATTATTGTAGAGGAATTTGAAGAAGAGTGCTATCTGCATATGCATGTTAAAAGGTCCTGTTATATCAGGATTTACTCAATTTTGATACCATGTCTAAATGCGACAACCGAACTGAACTGAATTTTGCTTTCTTGATACCCATAAGGGTCACCCACAGGGTATATAATAAGATTTTTAAGTAGTTTTTTACACCTAATATTATTTGTCCTGGCGCTGTTGTCTTACACCAATCTGTTTTTGTTTTTAGCCAATCTTAAGATATGTTTTCTCAGAAATGGAAGGCTGGCAAGAGGACGCTCGTCTCCGCGTGTCTCAGCTACTGTGCTGGCTGATACTGTGCGCCGAGGAGGGCGCCACGCAGCACTCCAACACCATCGTGCGCACCCTGCACCGCGGGGCCAGCGACGACGACCCCAGGGTTCTGCAGGAGGTAGTATTTTCAGCAGAATTCTTCTGAGACGCGCAGCTGTTTGTTTTATTCGTGTCGCATCGCGTTGTTTAGCAATCGTGCGCATATCGCTTTCGTAGAACAGTGCCTTACGGAGATCTGTTCGGTTACCGACGTGTACACTGATGTAGACAATTTACTAACTAATTGCAGGCAGACCAGATTATGTGCGATTTTACGCATGTACCGACCTGCGCGTATTTTTTTTCCCGTCTAGATGAGAAGTTTTACGGGCGAGTTGAAAAGGATTATTTTATTTTATTTATTCGGGTCATAGTTAAAGTTAAAAATTTATTAAGTTGGACAGAGTCGTGTTCTGAACGCAACCAAGGCTAGGGACAAATCAGGCGAAAACATTATGGCGAAAATCTGCGTGCGTATTTCGAACTATCCTATCTATCTGCGAGATCCACTTAGATTTTTTTGAGTAGTAGCTTATGCGGAATCTAGCTCGTGAAATTCCTCGCACGATTTTTTTCGCCTGGTTTACTCTTATGTCTCATTCGCGAAGGTGATAGGACTGATAGGCAATAGCTCGCGCGCATAAAAACGTTTGGGTCTCCTGCACTTAAGCAAGCCTAAGGGTGAGTATCCACCAGAATTGTGCGAGGTAACGGTGCGGTGTGCGAGAAAAAATAGGCAACCACCCAACAAAGGCGAGGAAGCGATTAGCTATTTACTATTTTCTCGCTCAAACAAACGAACAAAAAATATAGATCCTGTGTCGGTAAAAGAGACAGATATATGTATAGTTGATCGCTGCCTCTGCTCGCTTCACGCTCATCGTCGGCGGTTGTGGGACCAGTGCCGTAGGATAATTAATTTAATTTTCCTAGCCTAGCTCAGCGCAGCTCAGCTGTGGATTTTTCCTTCGCACACCGCTCCGCTACTCACCCTAACGCAGATAAAGTAATATCCGGAGATGACCGGAACCGGAAATTTTCGGAATGAGGAAAAAGTGGAAGGCGTCCGGAATTAATCATGTCATCAACCTGCGTATCCAGGCTACACTCCTGTAAAGAAGTTCGCGTATGGAGCTTTTTTCAGGAATGTTTAGTAGGTGTCCTGGTAAGTATTTTAGATTGGGTGGAAGAGCAAGGAAGTTCTTTATAACAACAACTGAAACAACTGGCTGAAAATTAGTGTGGTATACTTTTGGAATCGGCTCATGGAGCCTTTTCATTTGAAACCCTACTCTATAGGTTTCTGAAGAAAAAAAAAGCTTTTATTCATACAAAAAAATTATGACGTTGGAAAATATCCGACGACACCTACTCTGCCCTCCTAAGCCAATGAGCAGTATCTCAAATTCAATAGCCAAAGCTGATTCAATCCTATTCCTTTTGGTCATTAGGGTGCATTTGCTACTGGAGTTTTGTTTGAGATACTGCCATTTGTGTTAGTACTAAACATTCCTGAAAAAAAAATCCGTACGCGAACTTCCCTACAGGACTGTTGCCAGTTCCTGGAATATATCTATTGATCTGAACAAATGTTTTTTCAGATAAAACGTGCCTCCGAGTTATTCGGCTATTTCATAGTCCCGGACACGTGGTGGCCGCTACTGGAGCCCGAGATGGACTCGTGGGGAGCCCTGATCGTGTTGGCCAACATCCTCAAGGGCTCTCAAGCTGAGCTGGTGCAGCCCAAGTTGGCCGATATCTTCCGGGAGCTGGCAGACCCTGACAGGTGCCGAGTGAGGAAGGTCAGTCGTTTCGATGGTTTAATTTGTTTACAGTGGTACAAGGAGCTACATACGAGGAATCCTTATCTTGAACAGATGTGCCCAGTTGGATACACTGTAAGTTGTTTTCTCTCTTACAAACTTTGCTGTCGACTGTGCAGGTTTCCTTACGATGTTATCTTTCACCGTGAAAGCATCAGTTATCACCGCAGATTAAGGATATGCTGTTAGGGATAAGTGGTCTGTGGTTACCACACACAGCGCTCTGGTAAAGTGCTTAAGTAGGAAACTTAGAATTTCAGGAATTCGTCAAAGGACCAACGGCCTTTGTACATGCTGTTCTCGCGTTTGCTCGTTAGTTTGCTGTTTCACTATAAAACGACAAAATATTATATAGTTCCTATTCTTAGATGCAATCTAAGCAATTGCAATTTTGCCGGTTTTGCTTCTTTTCGTCAGTTTACAGTTAAAATACTGCTTTTCTATAAGTTTTAATGCACATCATGAAATATCATTTCAGTTATAGGTATGATCGAATAAATGAGTTACGAATCAATGAGCTACTTTTTTATTTTTGCCGATTATTATAATGCGAGATTTTGATTGTGTAAAAAATTATATATTGCATTTTTTTTTGCATTCTTTGGATGTTTCTTTAAGGTACGTATTGTATTGTTTTTTAACCGAAGTTCATTACAGTTGTTTTAATTTTATGAACGAGAGTTTTAAGTAGCAGAAATCAAAAAGAACATTTGCCCATTTTCTATAAAATTTTAACAAGTTCATAATTTTTTTACACAAAAAAATATAGTGTCAGGTGGGTAAATAAAAGACACGGGTAAAAATAAGACTAAGTTTTTAACACTCAAAAATTATTCTACTTCATTCCTATTCCATTTAAAAGGAAGTCTACACACAATGCTGCTTTTTGAATGGAAAAGGAATGAAGTAGGTAGAATAAGTTTTCGAGTGTTAAAAACTTAGTCTTATATTTACCCCACCTGACCCTACATATAAAGGTGGTAAAAAGTTATTCATACATTTGTTAGACGACTTTTAAATTGTTACTTTTCCATACCTTATAGACGTCAAAACGATTCGTGAATATGCGATACTATAAACCTCTTACAGCAAAATTTACAAAACAGTAGCCGGTTTCAGCTCGATTAATCAAAATAAAATATTAAAAACAAAAAAGTAGGTCATGCATTCGTTGAAAAGCGAAATTATCTTTCGTGTTGCGCATAAAAAAATCTAGAAGTAAAGTATTTCAACTGTAAAATCAAGTAAATCAGCAAAATCGGCAAAATTTCATATACTTACGGCCTCTTAACATTAAGATGAACAAAAATGTGATGTTGCGAATACGACTTGGAACGACCGCTCTTAACGGATCCCTGACTATTGCAGCCTAAGTACCAATTGGGTCTTCTGTACGTGTCCGAAGCGGCCCTGGATCTATGTGGCGAGGGCTGCCAAGAGATCGCTGATCAGCTGTTCACTGTCAACTTTACTGTGTACGCCATGCCGGTGGAGGATAAAATGCAATTCATGGCGTTGTGTAAGTTACCATTCCTCTGCCATCAATTTCACCATCAGGTGACAGGTGACTATTCGGTATACATTCCAAGGTTAACAAGTTTTCGCATTCTAATTCTAATTTTAAATAATGGCTTCACTCCTATTATGGGGCTTACCCTGCTACAACGGCCTTGACGCGCGATTTTCTGTATTTTTAGGGTTCCGTAGCCAAATGGCAAAAAACGGAACCCTTATAGATTCGTCATGTCTGTCCGTCTGTCCGTCCGTATGTCACAGCCACTTTATTCCGTAACTATAAGAGCTATACTGTGGAAACTTGGTAAGTAGATGTATTCGGTGAACCGCATTAAGATTTTCATACAAAAATAGAAAAAAAACAATAAATTTTTGGGGTTCCCCATACTTAGAACTGGAACTCAAAAATTTTTTTTTCATCAAACTCATACGTGTGGGGTATCTATGGATAGGTATTCAAAAATGATATTGAGGTTTCTATTATAATTTTTTTCTAAACTGAATAGTTTGCGCGAGAGACGCTTCCAAAGTGGAAAAATGTGTGTCCCCCCCCCCGTAACTTCTAAAATAAGGGAATGATAAATGTAAAAATAATATATGATGTACATTACCATGCAAACTTCCACCGAAAATTGGTTTGAACGAGATCTAGTAAGTAGTTTTTTTTTAATACGTCATAAAAACATTGATCAAAGCTACAACGAACTTTTATATTATGTTACTTGCTGCTACGGAACCCTTCATGGGCGAGTCCGACTCGCACTTGGCCGCTTTTTTTTATATAATATGAAAAAATGATCGGTAGTTTTATAGAGAGTGACTTACTGGTTTTTTTTAATATATTATTGCAAATCCAAACAGGATTTCGGAGGCGAATCAAGAAAACTGCAAATATGAGTCTTTTTGATTCTCTTCCAAAATGACTTGCTCTTAAATTTTCCAAAATCATACAAAAGATCTAGTAAGTTGGTTTTATATTGTATTCCGTTTCAAAGATATTAAGGAAAATGCCAGAAAATCGCGCGTCAAGGCCGTTGGCCCATAGTAGTCCCTAAAGGTGTATTTCGTCAATGTCCGGGTATTTATAGACACTTACATACATACATAACATCACGCCTTCATTCCCAGAGTAGGGTAGGCAGAGTTACAGAAATACCAACAACTCTAAAAAGACTTGTTGATAATTTTGCAACCACATTTTGCACAAGCAGGCTAAGATGTGCGATAGTCACTTCTATGGGTACACCTATTAGAGAAATAAGTGGATATCACGCGAGGACAATTGTTCGGTAAAAGGGAATTTTCTTTTATGGACTAAGTAGAAGCACATGGAGCTCCACGAGCTTCTGTCAAGTCCAAGTTTTCACTTTACCGGGATTTATATATGCTGCGCCATGTACACTGAAATGTTACCTGTCACCTGTCATTGTCGGTGTGGTGAAATAGGGGGTGGATATTTGGTTAGTATTACGGGTGTTATTCATAAACATAACTAAGACGTTTTTATAAATAAATTACATAGTTAACGGCTATAATTAAAACAAAACTTGATTGATTATTTTGTGTAACGAGAGTTACCCATATAGTTTTTATGACTAACTTTCGTTACACAAAGGACGCGATCGTGATTTCTGTTTTCATTAAGCCTTTTACCGTGTGGCATTTTTTTTAAAACGACCCAGCTAAGAGATCGTAATTTTTGTGGCACTTTTGAGCTGTCATAGCGACTTCTCATTTACGACTTTGTCGTATCGACTTTCAACATATCGATATACCTACTTTAGTAATTCAAAATAGATTGTTAGCAACTTTTTGTAACATGTAGGTAACGATAATATAAAAATAAAAAAAAATTACAATACTTTTTTTTTAAAGAAACTAAAGATATAATTGTTAGCAATACCAAGTAAGTAAGTATTTGAACATGAAAGTGAAAAGGCGTTAACGCATTCAATGCTACCCTCTTTTTCCTGGACATTCACCAGGTGCCGCACTTTGCTGTGTGCCCCAAACGCACATGTGAGTTCAACTGACTATTACCCAGTGTCTCTAACGCACATATGATTTCATACTAATTTCACATTGGTTTGTTCGTATTGGAACTAGGTAACCATCTAACGAGAAGAACACGCTATTTAAAAAAAAAACATGGTAATTAATATTTTATACTCTTAAAATATGTTTATTATATTTGATAACATTAATACTGATCACCAGAAAACCCATTCAGTGTTTGTAATGATTTTTGTTGAAGTTTATAATTCAAATGTTTTTAGTGAAAGTACCTAATCATAATAATGTTGTATAATTACTTAATTTGGGGCATAAGATATCTTCTGATCCAAGAAGTAACATATTACACAGAAATAGAAAATTTCAAAATTCAGAATTCATTATGCGTTGAAGGCACAGGGTCAAAGTCACTACATTTTATGAACGCGTCAGTGCATTCAAGGCACTGGGTTAAAGTAACGAAAACGCATATATGCGTCGGTGGCAGTGAATGCGTTAATGGGTTACCCCATTTATCTGGAAGAGATCGCTCTTTAGCGATAAGACCGCGTGTGGTTTGGCTCCACTTTTAATCTTCTTTGGATTTTCGTGTTCCGTTTGTATTAATTGTATCGATATTGTGTATATATGAAGTGGATAAATGAGAACTCTAGCGTTATTGAAAAGTGCCACGAAGACTGCGGTCTCTGAACTTAACTCTAAACGTAGCCTTTAGACCGCATAAAAAGTAAAAAAAATTAGTACGTTACTGCAACGACGAATGAGTTAACGCGGCGGAGACGCAGTCAAGGCCTGTATTGCTATCGTTTTCACGCCTTTGCGTCTCAAGTATTTCTGAGTTCTGCGTACCCAAAGGACCAACGGGACCCTAATAGTAGTTTAAGCCGCCCTTCCTTCGTCTGTTTGTCCCTTTTTAGGGCTATATTTTTCAACAGTTGTAGGTCGGTAAGTAGTTAGCTGTTTAGCGACAAGCCTTAATTCAGTTACATAAACATTTTACATTACAATCACATCGTAGAGAATTATATTGTATTTAACAGGTTGTTTTTTTTTAACCCGAGTCCCCAGGTTCTCCCTTAAGGACATCATACGCAACAAAAGTCACCTTATAGTGAATGTGACAAGGTTGCGATTAGATAGATACTGGGTTTAACAAGGTTAACTTCGTATCCTTTTCCTCCAGCGAATCTTGACAAGCTCCGCCACAAGGAGAAGTGCGGCCTCACGCTGACCACTCTGTACGAGCGGCACATCCGCCACGTGCTCGCGAACATCACATCGGACGCGCTCACGTGGACCCTTCTCACCCCGGACCGGTGTCTGTTAGAGTGCGTGCTCAAGAATTCTGGTGAGTATTTCAAGGTGAACAGCTAAAACTCCATTATGTAACACAGGCTACACTCTGTTTCATCTAGGATGATCCTTGTGACAGTCGTATTTCGTAATTTCAATCACTTATTGTACTCACAAGCGAGGTATTTAAAATAGGCAATTAATTATTTAAATGACGTCACGCTAGCCTAGTTGGTAGTGACCCTGCCTTCGAAGCTAGGGGTCCTGGGTTCAAATCCCGGTAAGGGCAGATATTTTTGTGATGAGTACGAGTATTTGTTCCTGAGTCTTGGATGTTTTCTATGTATTTAAGTATATATTTCTATATATAAGTAAGTTTATCGTTGCAGTTTAGTACCCATAGTACAAGCCTAGAGCTTAGTTTGGTACTAGGTCAATTTGTGTGACAATGTCCAGTGATTTATTTATTTATTTAAATACCAGTGGGCCGAGCACGATGCCACGGGTAAATTTTTGACGCAAGTATAAGGAACTAAAGTTTAAAATAAAAGTGTGTTTAGTGCGATTTAAGTCCTTTTATTATTAAGCAACTTAATCCTCGGGTGGCTGTCATATTAATAATAATATATCATAATAATATTTGACACTAGTTCCCGTTTGACGTCATTTGTCAAGTCCCGTGGCAGCGTGCTCGACCCACTGAACGGCGTCGTCATCATCTTCGATGAAACAGACTGTAATTAACATCATATGATTAAAAGTTCTTTTAGAATATAGATAGACCGCTTAAATGAATGACGACAGAGGGGTCCGAGGGAATGGCAGTCCGCAGGCGCGCGTAGTGTGATACATAAGAGGTGAATTGTGCAATGGACAGTTCTGAAAATGAAAAAGCTATTAAGTAGGTAATGAACTTTGTTTTGAATATTCAGTTTGTGTCCGAAGATAGTACTCATCTTTACAAATATCAAATATCTCGTGTGTGTATCTCACAATGCGACTGCCTGCAGCAACACATGTGATCGCTAACCGCATGGTAAGCGAGCGGACTGAGCTACAGAAAGATACCGCTTGGTCCTGCCTTGGGCCCCCGCGGGGGTAGGTACCTAGCCTCGCGCTCCTGTACCGGTACTTAATTTGTTTTTGAACCGGGTTGTCTTTGAATTAAGAGCTCTTATTCGATCGGGACACTTCATAAATTTCATAATATGCATGGTGTTTGGCTGATTGCGAGTGAAAGAAGCGCTAAATATTGCGATAACCCGCCAAATGTAGAAAAAGCGGATTGCTTCTGTCAGGTTCCGCCATGTCACCCCAGCTGCACCTGATCGCGCCCCTGCTGCGCGAGAGCCTCGCCGCGGCCGGCGTGGCGCCCGACGTCAGGCACGCCTTGTTCACCGCGCTCTCCGCGGTGCTGCTGCGGAAGCAGGACGTCTTCTACAACTGCGAGCGGGGCAGGCTCGAGGCGTTCTTGAACATTATTATCGAAGGTAGTTGTTAAAGATAGTTGAGCGGATTTTAGTTACAAAGGTTTGCGATAGATGGCGCTTTAACGTCTGGACAATTGTCTACATCGCGCTATCGTTTGTCTTTACATTGAACTCTTGTACCTTGTTCAACAGCAATAGCTATTACAGTGTTGAGATTCCAAAAGTAATCACGGTGATTTTATGCTACGCTACCTCTTCCCTCGAGATCAATTTAAACAGTAGTTTTAGGCTAGTCTATAGGGACAAGGCCTTTGTTTGATTTATAAAAGGAGCTAAAAGTTTTTGCTCGGACGGTCCTCTCTAGTTGTTTATTTATTTATTAAATCAATCAATTTTTTTTTAAATCAATCAATTAGAGAACACCACACGCATCAGCTTCCAAAAACTGGCTATTAAAGATGTCTCTTATTAGGGACTGACCATCAACGTACACACATAACATCAAGCTTTCATTCTCAGAGTGGGGTAGGCAGAGCTACAGAATTACCAATAACTTAAAACGAACTTGTTGATAATTCTTTTACCACGTTTTACACAGTCAGGCTAAGATATTTATCAGTGTATTATTGACAGGTTGCAAGCCCATCGCCTAACGATACTACAAGCCTTTATTCCCTTAATCGTCTCTTACGACTTCCACGGGAAGACATGGAGTGACACTTTTCTAACCCGGCAACCACACGGTTAATTAATTTTGTACGAAAGCAGCTTAATAAAAATACTTGAAAATACATACATGCATACATAGCATCACGCCTTAATTCCCAGAGTGGGGTAGGCTGAGCTACAGAAATACCAACAGCTCTAAAAAGACTTGTTTATAATTCCGTAACCACCGTTTGCGCAATCAGGCCAAGAAATTTGCTTATTAGAAAATCTCTCAGGATAATAATTTTGTATCTAAGTTATGTATTTTAGATATATACAATTTTAATGGTCTTTATTGTTACAAGGTGGCGGGCAATTACTGAACTGTTAACTAGGGTAGCATATTAAGTATTGACTCCACCTTCCACAATGAGTAAAAGCATAATTTTGACGCGAGCCCCTTTGAGCATTTACTCTACTTATCGTATTGTACATACATAACATCACGCCTTCATTCCCAAAGTGGGGTAGGCAGAGGTACAGAAACACCAACAACTCTAAAAAGATATGTCTATAATTCTGTAACCACATTTTGCACAAGTAGGCTGAGATGTTTACTAGTGTATTAGTGACAGGTAGAAAGCCCATCGCCTAACAATACTACAAGCCTTTATTCCCTTAGTCGCCTCTTACGACATCCACGGGAAGACATGGAGTGGCACTATTCTAACCCGGAAACCACACGTCCAGATTTATTATTTAAAAGCGTTTAATTTAAGCTCTATTATTTTTTTTTCGTCCGTGTGGTTGCCGGGTTAGAATAGTGCCACTCCATGTCTTCCCGTGGATGTCGTAAGAGGCGAGTAAGGGAATAAGGGCTTTTAGTACTGTTAGGCGATGGGCTTGCAACCTGTCACTAATACACTAGTAAACTTCTTGGCCTGATTGTGCAAAATGTGGTTACAGAATTCATACAAGTCTTTTTGGGGTTGTTGGTATTTCTGTAGCTCTGCCTACCCCACTCTGGGAATAACGGCGTGATTTTATGTATGTATGTATTATTTCCATAGAGGTGATATTGCCGAATCTGGTGTGGTCGCCGGGGCGCACGGCGGAGGCTATCCGCACCGCGGCGGTCGCGTGCCTCTGCTCCGCACTGCAGGATAATCCGGAGAGCGAGATAGAGATAGAGATGGGCGGGGATGGGGATAAGAAGGAAAAGGTAAGGGTCCATATTGGCTCATATAAAATCATCATCGTCATTTCCCCAAAAAAAAAATGCTCAATTTTTTTGTTCATAATTTGTTATTCATAATCATCGCACTTCTAAAGTGATTTTTACTGAAACCGTTCTGATTTTAGGACGTTTATAAAACAAACCTAACCTTATTTACCAGTTGGATATTTTTAAAATCCTGAAAATAAACAGGTGTATGATTGATATTTATTATGAGGAGTGATCATTATGATGTAAAATGGTATGAAATACATTTTCGGACTTCCAAGAATCTAATTTGCAACGTTATATGAACTTTGGCGCTTCCGAAAGGGAAGCATGTGCTTATATGAATGCTCGAAGGTTATGCCATTAGTGCCATTACAGAATTCTTGATACTTTATCTCAGAGGTCACCAAACTTTTTTGTCTTGTAGACCTTTTGGCAATTTTTTCGCCAGTGACATTTAAAAATCGGTCCTCGGGGCCCGTATTATGGTCGCGTGTATCGCGGTGGAAAAAGCATTGACGGATATTTTATTCACGTTAAGTCATGCGATACTTGGGTTGTACTTAGGAATAAGTATCTTTTGTACAAAATGTAATGTAATAAATAAATAAATAGACATGGCTATGATAATCCCACAGATGAAGTTGTGCTTATGGACACTGCGCTACTTGAATACAAAACCGCCACAAATCAGAATGCGTCATTGTTGCATTTCAATTCGGAACACTATTCAAAGTTTTCAATCAAATTGCATTTGTTTTTGATTTGTGGAGATTTTTTTTATTCAAGCAGCGACTGGTGGCGCTGCCGTAGCTGGGGTAGCGAGTTGTTGCTAGATGTCACCAGAGGCCCGTTTAACGAAGCTCACAAGAGGAAGTCTCTTTCGAACTCCTTTTGGCTCCTTTTATTATGGTTTTAGTCAAACAAAAAAAATGCACGTGTTTATTGATTTTATTTAATTTGTCATTTTATGTATTGTTTCTATTCTAATGTTATAATTAATTAGTGTAATTGGTGTAATGCCGTTCTAATAAATAAATAAATAAATAAATAAATTAATTAATTTTGCTAGAAAGAGAGTTCTGCTTGCAATTTGTAGCTTAGTAAAACGGGCTACAGGTAGCTACAATATAATAATACAGGGCGTTTGGCAGTCGGGTGTAGGGGTTTTAAGGGATGATAGTTAGGGTCATTCTGAACATTTTTGACCACATTTACTATTATCCTAAGTGTCACGGTTTTTGAAATATTGTCATATTTATTTATTTTATGAAAAATCACTCTCTTTGCCAGTTTTTTTTATTCAACACCCTGTATAGCTTGTATTGAGTTAATTTTTAGTGTTTTGCCATTGCTACACCTTGGTTCTTCAAAATCAATTCAAACAATTACCTTCTACTGCTACAATTATTAATAAAACCTATTTAAACATGACGATAAAGTTTTTTTTAGATAATTTTACAACATTGCATGTCTACAAAAAAAAAGTAACAGCGATTTACGCGTAAAAAATACTTAATAAACTTCTTTGATTTACGGGCTTTCTAAGCATGTGCCATTTAAAACCAGAAAACTAAAAAGAAATAAAAAAAAAGGTATTTCCAAAAAAAGAGACCTCACTTCCATACGTTATTTAGTGTAGTGACTGGTTGTTGGAGTATTTTGAATTTGAATTTAGAATGTTCTGGTCAGTGTAAAGGACAGAGCTATGGCGGTTATATAGCTGTCTTTTTCTCTGAGCGTAAACATAACTGCAAAGCTAGCTCATGATAACCCCCCAGTTCCTTAAATTTTAACGATTTCACAGTGACTTCGTTTTCCAATCACGAGTACGCAGACATAATTTTTATGTACGGGCTTGCTCACGGAGACGCAACAAGGGCTCGTAATTTATACCAGGAACGTTTTCCCTCTCGAAGACTTCCAAACGCACAAGTTTTTAGGAATACCCTTATAAAACTTTGGGAAACTGGTAATGTAGCCTCAAGACGTCCTGGTCTCCACTATCCTGAACATTATGTTGTTGATGTCGACGAAGAAATATTAGCACAATTCAGTGACGATCCCACGACGAGTATCAGGAAAGTTGCAAGATAATTGAATTTAACTGAGTGGAAAGAGTGGACAGTTGTTAATGGTGATGGCAGGCACCCGTTCCATTACACACCTGTTCAAGGTTTAGACGAAGGAGATCCGATTCGTCGTTTAGCATTTTGTCGTTTTCTATTAAATTCAGGCATTGAAGAGCCGTCTTTTCTTAAAAGAATACTTTGGACTGATGAATCTAAGTTTGATAGAGATGGTATTACAAATTTTCACAATCTCCACTATCGGGAGAAAAGAAATTAGAATCCACACATGAAAAAGCAAATTTCATCCCAAAGGCGTTTTAGTGTCAATGTCTAGGCGGGCGTCATTGGAAATACTTTCGTTGGGCCACACTATCTGCCAAATAATTTAAACGGACACGCGTATTTATCATTTTTAAACAACGATTTACCAGTATTACTTGAAGATATGCCTCTGAACATAAGAGGCGATATGATATACCAAAACGACGGATGTCCCGCACATTACGCAAGATCTGTGCGTGATTATTTTGATGGTAATTTTCCAAATAGGTGGATAGGTAGAAATGGCCCAATATTGTGGCCCGCTCGCAGTCCTGACTTAACTCCAGTTGATTTTTTTGTCTGGGGTAGGCTAAAAGACTTAGTTTACGATGAGGAAATTATGGACATAACACATTTAAGACGCAAAATTGAAGCAGGATGTCTCATAATGAAAAATGAAATGAAAGTTGGAGTGACGACCACCGAGGTACGAAGGCGTGCTCGTGCTTGTGTCAGGAACAGTGGAGGACATTTTGAACACTTAAAACGTAATTAAGTAGTTAACAACATCATCTTACTATTTTTTTTTTTATTATCTTACTGTTTTGTACATTAAATAAACGCTATCTATCTGTTTAACTATCTTAGTAGGTTACTTAGTTACTCGTCGTTTATAAGTTCGTAATTATTCAGTTTAGTGACAATTAAAAATCTGACAAAAGTTGAACGTGTTTTTTAGACTAACACAATTTGTTTGATGATCAATAATTCCCTTTTATCAAAAATTAAAGAGATGCATTAGGTAATCAAAAAGCAAGTAAACACTAATCTTTGTAGTTGTATAGCCAGGTACCATCGTAGTCGTACACAATTGCACTGTATGGAAGTGAGGTCTCTTTTTTTGGAAATACCTATTTTTTTTTATTTATTTTTAGTTTTCTGGTTTTAAATGGCACATGCTTAGAAAGCCCGTAAATCAAAGAAGTTTATTAAGTATTTTTTACGCGTAAATGCTGTTACTTTTTTTTTTGTAGACATGCAAAGTTGTAAAATTATCTAAAAAAAACTTTATCGTCATGTTTAAATAGGTTTTATTAATAATTGTAGCAGTAGAAGGTAATTGTTTGAATTGATTTTGAAGAACCAAGGTGTAGCAATGGCAAAACACTAAAAATTAACTCAATACAAGCTATACAGGGTGTTAAATAAAAAAAAATGGCAAACAGAGTGATTTTTCAAAAAAACAAATAAATATGACAATATCTCAAAAACCCGCGACAAGTGTCACGACACTTAGCATAATAGTAAATGTGGTCAAAAATGTTCAGAATGACCCTAACTATCATCCCTTAAAACCCCTTCACCCGACTGCCAAACACCCTGTATAGTCACTACATTGAAAAAAATCTCGTATCTAATATTACGTGATGTACGATTTTGAACTTAAATACAAAGGGGAATAAGTTTAAAATCGTACATTATGAAATATGAGATACGAGGTTTTTGCAAAGAAGTGACGATATTTAGATAGGCCTCTATGTTCTAAATTCGCCGCTCTTTATACAATAGACTTTCATGTGCGTAGAAAACTACAAGAGCATCTATTGATTATTTTCATTCCATTTCAGAATGTCAACTTGTTCCCGACTCGAGAATCTCTGGAGCCTTTTTTCGAGAAGGTCGTCCCGTTGCTCTCCGGCTTGATGGACGACAACTCGACCCTGAGCAGGCAACACACGCTGCGCGCCGTTTGTTGTCTGGCAACACTGGGCAAACAGCGCGGCTGCTTCTCTGCCGATATACTGCACAAGCTGTACTATGGTATGAAACTACTAATCTGTAACAACAACTACTTACCACAACTAGCGGCCCGCCAGCGGCATCGCCCCGCTGCAAATTTCTGACTTTCCCGGTGGATTTTCAGTTTTTTTCATAAGAACCTTCTCCTGACAGTAACAAACACAATAAAAAAAGAATTAGCGAAATCGGTTCACCTGCTCTCGAGATTAGCGCTTAGCGATTCACATTCAGCGATTCATTTTTATTATACAGGGTGTTAGGTAATGAGTGGATAATCTTTGAACTACGGATAGAGGGCACTTAGGACGTTATGAAAAAGCTAAAATAGGTCTAGTAAAAGTAGCACGGTTTTCGAGATATTTGGACTTTTAATCGGATTTTTTGTCATTTTTCCTTATGTCCATGTTACGAAATCCGTAGGTCAAGGATTATCCACTCATTACCTAACACCCTGTATAGATACTGCCCTCCTAAGCCAATAACCAATAGCCTGTGTAGTGGTGGTAGGACCCTGTGCAGGGTCCGTCCGGATCGCTACCACCATCTTATCCATTAACCACCCGCCAAGCAACAGTGTTCGCATTGTTGTGTTCCGGTGTGGGATAAGACAACCGGTGAAATTACTAGCATAGAGGCATTCCATCTTAGTCCTCAGGGTTGGCAACGCATTTGAGGTGTTAGGATTATGGTCTTGAGAGTTCAAATGTGTATGGGTCTCAGATTCCACTTACCATCAGGTGGCCTGAGTGCTCGTGTGCCTTCTCCTTATATATATATAAAAAAAAAAAAAAAAAAAAATAAGCAGTAGGTATCTCAAATGCAATGGCCAAAGCAGATTGAGCCAACACTGACACTCACTAAGTACGCGAGTACATACTTAGTGCGTGTCAGTTTATACTGGACAAAATTAACTATACGAGGTTGAGTCACAGAGCCGTCGATATTAACTTTAGTATCATGAATTCATGAATCATTAACAATAACCGCGATAGTTTAAACAAGTGAACCTATACATGATCGTGTTTCCCCAGGTGTTCTGAAACGCCTGGACGACAGCAGCGACAAAGTCCGCTCGTTCGCCGTCCAGACTCTCACCACCCTGTTCAAGAACCGCCCGGCGCCGTACGACACGGTGCTCTACGGCGCGCACGTGGATGCCCTCTACAGCGCCATGCTGATCCACCTGGACGACAGCCAGGAGGCCTTCCGGAAGGAGATGCTGGGTGAGGACATGGGCCTTTACACATACATTTTATGGCATCGATAAAACGAGCACAGTAGGCAGATTTTAAACTTTCGAGTGCTCGAAATCAAAGTCGAATGATAGAAAATATTTGCACACGAAAATATGCCACGATTATTTTCACATGAACCCATTATCCCGTATTTTTGAAAGCCCTCACTCGAAAGCTAGTGATTGACTTAATATATTCACGTATTTCATTCTACGCAGAAGGACGATGATTACCGGTTTTTATAAATCATGTTTTAAATATAAATAAACATACGTCCTAATTAATTAGGAGTTGTAATTATGGTGTAATAAGTACTATTTTTTATATGCACTTTCAGTGTTTTTAACACTGCTTACCAAAAACTTTTACTGCGAAAACTAATAAATGAATCGTTTATTCCGGCAATAATTCTTTACCTATGATAGGTATTTGACGAAGAGTGCTTGTTGATTGATCTGACAGATCTCAAAACAAAATTTTCGACTACATGTATTTTTACCGTATTTAAAAAATACGTTTTGTTCACTTTTGAGTGAAATTTTCAAGCGCTTGAAAGTCGAAAATCGCTCCCAGGTCACTTAATTTGGGTGGTCCGTATTGGGTTGCATAAATTTAAAATGATATTTTGGATAGGCATAACTAAGTATTGTGTCATAATCATAATCATCATTACGCATAACTGACAAAAGTCATAAATTAGTTCGCATATTTTTTTTAACCATAATCTTTGAATAATTATTCTCATAAATTTATTACTTATAAATATCAATTGCCATAATAGTTTGGTTAGTTCTGGGTGCCTATTTCTGCTCTAAGGGACAAAAGTTAACCCTAAGCTAACTTAGCAATTGTCACGACTACTTGTTTTTTACTGCGAGGGGCTTCGCTTGAAAGACCTTTGATTGAACGAGTGCTTGGCTGTTTAACATTTCTAAGCGTGTTAGGGATAATTTACATTTCACGCCAAAATTACCAATAAATTGTGTAGGCACTTTTGTTATAAATCCTACGTATACGTAAAACGCTATCAACCGTCCCTTTCACGCATTGGATGTTTCAGGGTAAAGTCTGGCAAACAAAAGCGTGACCTGAGAAAGCGCGGCAATTCAAAAAATATACATGAGGTATTACTAATTATAGTAGGAAAATAATGTTTTGATGGAGTCTGGCAAACGAAAGCGTGACCTGGACTTATATAAGTATCAAATCATTTTTTTCCTACTATAATTAAGTAGGCCCTAATGCCACAAGTATATTTTTTGAATTGCCGCGCTTTCTCAGTTCACGCTTTTGTTTGCCAGATTCTAATAATTATTTTAAAAAGTTAAGCGTCCTCGTAGTACCCGAATCTTAAGTACCTACCCGAAACTGACGTGTATGCATGACTGTATGAATGTGGAAGATGTGAATGAGATTGGTCAAGATCGTAGCTGGAGGTAAGAAGTCTAAGTCCGGCCTACCCCTCTGGAAAACAGGCGTGTTTTAACCTTTTCAACGCCTTACGTCAAATACAAATACGCCACTCACACGCCAAACATGTGATAAAAGTTATGCAAAATTTTAAACTTAATCAATATGAAATAAAGTCTCTTTTTAAATGTACCTGTGACAACTATAATTGCCGGTGGCGTTGTAGGCACGATAGCTCTCGACTACTTTTTATGCTTAATTTTGTGTTAAACTCTTTTTGTTGCATATCATTGTTCAATAAGGCTTGTTCTAAATTTCCAGATGCCTTGCTTGTGCTGAGCGACATCGACCCCAGACTACTTATGCAGAAAGTGAAAGCGAACATCCAGCTCTATCGGAACAAAACCGCCTACGAGCGGCTTTCTAGTCATATCGAGAAAATATTGAAGTAAACTCATTAAATTACGTTTAGTTTCATGCTGGTGTGCCTTAGTTTGTTTTAGTTTTAATATGAAGTAGAATACATTCTTTACCTTTTTGGCTTTGTTTATTTTACACAATACAATATTGTCTACCGTTTGAAGAGTTTAGGGCATATGCAACTATGGGTGCGCATAATTTTCTAGACCGAAAAAGACAGGGACCTAATTTTCGTTTCTTTCGAGATTAGGTCTATTTTGAGATGATCTCGTATATCTTTGTGACTATGCTCATCATTTCTCCGAAAAACTTTGCTCATAATTGTTATTCAGAGTCATCACAACTCTAAAACTTTAGAACAATTTTATAAAACAAACCTAACCTAACCTAATCTTTTTTACCAGTTGCATATTTTGAAACCCTGGAAATAAACAAGAGTGAATCAATGAAGAAGAGTGATCATTATGATGTAAAACGGTATGAGATACATTTTTATGAACATACGTCGTTATCGCGGGTACAATTACCAATCAGATAAAGAGCAGATAAAACAGAATGTCTATTTGGTAGAAACGGACGTATTCTGCCTACAGCTACTAAACATCTAAGAAGCTCTTTACATGTGGAGAGTTTTCTCTAGAAAAGATCAATAAAAAATATAGCCGCAAAGGGTTATGGGTTAAACTGTTGTCATATGTTTCCATCTGTTTAGTTAACAAGTTTATACATAGGAAATAAGTAACTTTAATTATATTTTAACGTCTTTTTTAACAATTTTAACAATATATTGATAAAATTTTTGAATATGGGATTTTCTAACTGAGACCATGGTATATTACAGTTTACCATAAATTTGGTCAACTCCATCCTAAAATCTTTTTTGACGGATGTATGCTTTTCCAAGTTGAAATGTCGTTCCATAGAAGCTCTGGGGGAAACTAAAATTGCACTTAGTGCAATATAATTTTGTATCGCGAGCCTGTAATTCAGGATAATCCTTTGTCCACAACTCCACAAATTCTTCGCACGTTTTTTTCCTTCGCGGCATTTTAAAAGCACTCGGCAATAAATATATTACACACAGTTATCACTGTTATCAGGTCGGATAATTGATAATGTACTTACTAACAAATGACAATGTCAAATAGGAAAAAATATTAAAGAGTTTGCATTGCGACTGCATAGTTATTCTATTTAAGTTGTATTGGTACTCAAGTCAAGTATGGAGGTTGGGTATTAGAAATACCTAATGTGTGATACATTTTAACCTCGTAGCAGTAGGCATAGATGTTCCTCAAAATGAGTTTCGCGTCTGTTATTGCTTGTTTTTCATAATCTTTCTGTACTGTCAAATCGTTTTTGTACCCGCGATAACGACGTATGTTTATGAAGAGTGATCATTATGATGTAAAATGGTATGAGATACATTTCTATGAAGAGTGATCATTATGATGTAAAATGGTATGAGATACATTTTTATGAAGAGTGATCATTATGATGTAAAATGGTATGAGATACATTTTTATGAAGAGTGATCATTATGATGTAAAATGGTATGAGATACATTTATATGAAGAGTGATCATTATGATGTAAAATGGTATGAGATACATTTATATGAAGAGTGATCATTATGATGTAAAATGGTATGAGATACATTTTTATGAAGAGTGATCATTATGATGTAAAATGGTATGAGATACATTTTTATGAAGAGTGATCATTATGATGTAAAATGGTATGAGATACATTTTTATGAAGAGTGATCATTATGATGTAAAATGGTATGAGATTCATTTTTATGAAGAGTGATCATTATGATGTAAAATGGTATGAGATACATTTTTATGAAGAGTGATCATTATGATGTAAAATGGTATGAGATACATTTTTATGAAGAGTGATCATTATGATGTAAAATGGTATGAGATACATTTTTATGAAGAGTGATCATTATGATGTAAAATGGTATGAGATACATTTATATGAAGAGTGATCATTATGATGTAAAATGGTATGAGATACATTTTTATGAAGAGTGATCATTATGATGTAAAATGGTATGAGATACATTTTTATGAAGAGTGATCATTATGATGTAAAATGGTATGAGATACATTTATATGAAGAGTGATCATTATGATGTAAAATGGTATGAGATTCATTTTTATGAAGAGTGATCATTATTATGTAAAATGGTATGAGATACATTTATATGAAGAGTGATCATTATGATGTAAAATGGTATGAGATTCATTTTTATGAAGAGTGATCATTATGATGTAAAATGGTATGAGATACATTTATATGAAGAGTGATCATTATGATGTAAAATGGTATGAGATACATTTTTATGAAGAGTGATCATTATGATGTAAAATGGTATGAGATACATTTTTATGAAGAGTGATCATTATGATGTAAAATGGTATGAGAAATATTTTTATGAAGAGTGATCATTATGATGTAAAATGGTATGAGATACATTTTTATGAAGAGTGATCATTATGATGTAAAATGGTATGAGATACATTTTTATGAAGAGTGATCATTAAGATGTAAAATGGTATGAGATACATTTTTATGAAGAGTGATCATTAAGATGTAAAATGGTACGAGATACATTTTTATGAAGAGTGATCATTATGATGTAAAATGGTACGAGATACATTTTTATGAAGAGTGATCATTAAGATGTAAAATGGTACGAGATTCATTTTTATGAAGAGTGATCATTATGATGTAAAATGGTATGAGATACATTTATATGAAGAGTGATCATTATGATGTAAAATGGTATGAGATACATTTATATGAAGAGTGATCATTATGATGTAAAATGGTATGAGATACATTTATATGAAGAGTGATCATTATGATGTAAAATGGTATGAGATACATTTTTATGAAGAGTGTTCATTATGATGTAAAATGGTATGAGATACATTTTTATGAAGAGTGATCATTATGATGTAAAATGGTATGAGAAATATTTTTATGAAGAGTGATCATTATGATGTAAAATGGTATGAGATACATTTTTATGAAGAGTGATCATTATGATGTAAAATGGTATGAGATACATTTTTATGAAGAGTGATCATTATGATGTAAAATGGTATGAGATACATTTTTATGAAGAGTGATCATTAAGATGTAAAATGGTACGAGATACATTTTTATGAAGAGTGATCATTATTGATGTAAAATGGTACGAGATACATTTTTATGAAGAGTGATCATTATTGATGTAAAATGGTATGAGAAATATTTTTATGAAGAGTGATCATTATGATGTAAAATGGTACGAGATACATTTATATGAAGAGTGATCATTATGATGTAAAATGGTACGAGATACATTTTTATGAAGAGTGATCATTATGATGTAAAATGGTACGAGATACATTTGTATGAAGAGTGATCATTATGATGTAAAATGGTATGAGAAATATTTTTATGAAGAGTGATCATTATGATGTAAAATGGTACGAGATACATTTTTATGAAGAGTGATCATTATTGATGTAAAATGGTACGAGATACATTTTTATGAAGAGTGATCATTATTGATGTAAAATGGTATGAGAAATATTTTTATGAAGAATGATCATTATGATGTAAAATGGTATGAGAGCCATTTTCGGAGTTCCAATTCAATCTTATTTGCAATTTTATATGAACTTTGGCGCACCCACGGCAGTGACCTGCCAATAGATCCTATTCTCGCTGCCAGTAGAGATGATTTGATACAAACGATAACAAGTTTAGTTATCTATGGAAAGCTGCACTTTGTTATCTCGATTGTGTAACAGTTTCGATTATTAACACGGAAATTTAAAAAATATTGAAATTACTGAACTCTACATTATGTAACTCATTAATAAACTTCAATGAAATGAAATACACGCATCGTCCTCTTTTGTCCATTTTAATTATTTTTGGTACTTGGTTCAATAATGCAAGCTAAACGCAAAAAAGCCATATGTATGAACAGCGATGAGTTCAGTGTGTGTTCTCAAAAAACAAACGGATAAGAAATCATCTTTGATTTACCAAGCAAAAATAAAAATGCGATAACACTATTGCGATGCTACACCGACGAAATAAAATATTTTTGGCAGAGTCACTGCTATTATGAAAAAGATCTATACTAGAGTCTGAATACAATTCATTAAACATTTTAGTAGTGCGGGGGGAAAAAAATGTTTTGCGAATTTAGTGTGAAAAAGGGGGATGTGAAACAATCCTCTTTTTCGCAGTTGAGAGGCCGCCGGTAGTAGAGGCAGATATGTAGGTGTTTAGATGTAGTATTCAAGCTTAATCTCACAATGATCAAAATTAAATTATTTATTGTAAACGGTGTGGTCACCCTACTTGACAGAAAGAAGAACAGCGAAACAACAAAACAATCGACAATACAATGACAGCGGCTCTACTTTGATATCCGTAATTCGAACTTCGGATTGCCCCGTCGCTTTTTTGCCAATCAGTTACGCATCGAGAGCAAAAGGGATAGCAAAAGACGAAGTTCGAACTATGGATTTCAAAGTAGAGACTTGAATTTTTACTGTACAGTCAACCAATTTGATTCATAGGCCGCTATGGAACTATGTCAAATTGACGTAAGGATTAAAATCGGTATAATAAACTTCTTCGATTAGCCTTTGACTCTTGGTGATAGCACGTGTGCTGTGATTGACTCGCAAAATTTTGCTCACATAGTGAATATTTTTGTGTCGTTGTGTTGCTTTTTTGTTCAGTGTTGTCCCCGGTATCGGTAAGTTTGTGTATTAAACGTCTTGTACGCTGCTAACAATTGCAATTAACGATGGAACCTGACATTCCGCCTAAACCCCCAGACCTGCAAACCGACATGGCCGCTTCTATTCCCTCTGCATCGAACGTGTCGCAAGACATATTTTCTGCGGAGCAAATGGAGATAGTCACCGGTACAGAAAAGCGTAGCAATAAAAGACCCCACCCACAAGATTGCGGCCAGGAGCCGACTAAGTTGCAATATAGGGCCCCTTCAGCCTCAATTCAGCATGTTTACACACACGAGAGACTTTTGGAGACTAAGAAGTATTCGAATTTAGACGAGGGACCTTTCCTAGTACATGTTTCCCGATTGGAATCTCATCCTGCAGCCGGTACCACCCTAAACCCCATAAAATTCGGACAAGTCATGGTATGTTCACGAGTCCAAAATATTACCAAGGATGGAATAAAAAGTGTAGGTAGAAACCGGGTTAGCATTGAATTCAGTACTGCAGCAGCAGCCAATTCGTTTCTTACAAACCCACTACTGTTGGCTAATCAGTTCTCTGCTGTTATTCCAACATTTAATATAACTCGAATGGGCATCGTCAGGGGTATTCCAACTGACCTCTCAATGGAGGAATTTGTGAAAGTAGTTGAACCCTCCGCTGGTTGTGGCGAGATACTAAAGGCTCGAAGACTTAACCGCAAAGTACATAATGATGGAGTAGTTGAATGGATCCCTACGGGGACTGTAGTTTTAACATTTAGTGGGCAGGTTCTGCCAGTGAGAATTTTCTGCATGTACACATCTATCATTGTGGAGCCTTATCAACTCCCCACCATCCAGTGCCACAATTGCTGTAGATTTGGCCATGTAGCAGACCAATGCAGGTCCAAACCTCGTTGTTACAAGTGTGCGAAGGATCATACTGGAAGAAGCTGCACTGTGCAGGAAAGTCTAGCTGAGTGCTTGTTTTGTACAGGCAAGCACTTTGCCACAAGTTTGTCATGTCCTGAGCAAACCCGCCAGCGGACAATTAAAACCACTATGTCACAAGAAAATATCTCCTACTCTGAGGCCTCAGAAAGGTTCCCCCCAGTTAAGAGGTCATACGCTGACATAGCCAAAACTATGTTTGCACCTGTTACCCAACACCCCACACAATACCCTAAATCTGCACCCCTCCCCTCCCCGGGATCCACACCTGCTCAGACTTCCTATAGAAAAACTACCGTAACTACCAGTCCACCACGCCGTCCCTTACAACAAGGATATGACCGTGCTGCCCACCAAGCCATCATTGGTCAACGAGACCCTCCGTCTCCTACTAATGGGGTGGCTCTCCAGGGCCACTCTACTCCTATTCACACTCTCCATCCCGCGCCTAACGACAACCTAATTGAAGTCATGTTGTCCCTTCTTATCAATATGTTCACAAAAATGAATGATTTTCCATTACCGTCCAACGTTGCCGAAAAACTTAAAGTCTTACTGAGTGTTATTAACATTCAACCTAATACAGTGGAATAGCCACAGTATTCGTCCTAAACTCCACGAGCTCTCTCAAATGATTAATTTGCATAATCCTGTTGCCTTTGCCATTTCGGAGACCTGGTTGGTCCCTGGGTCCCGGTTCCGAGTCCCGGGGTATTCATGTCTCCGGTGTGACAGAGGCGATGGTTATGCAGGAGCTGCCCTCCTTATCAAAAGCTCTGTTACTTTTACCCGCTTAGCCCTTCCCCCTATCCCCTTAGGTATTAACGCTGTTGCAGCCAAGGTTATGAATATTTCCATCCTTTCCATTTATATTTCAGACCCCCATGCAATTGTAATCGAAGACCTTGAACCTGTTTTCTCCGCTCTCACTGGCTCTTTTCTTATTTTAGGAGATTTTAATTGTCACCACTTGATGTGGGGAAGCGAAGATTACGACGTGTTGGCTTGCGACTTAGTTGATTTGATGGACGATAAAAATATCTGCCTCCTCAATGATGGCTCTCCGACTCGCAGGACGGCTCCTGGCCAGAATGTGAGTGCGGTAGACCTCTCTTTGTGTTCTCCTGACCTCAGGTCCTTGCTCTCGTGGTCGGTTCTGTCTGATTCACACGGTAGTGACCATCTTCCCATTTTAATATCTTCTCCTTCTGCCTTTTCTCAGCAAAGTATACCCCCTAATCAGCAACGATATTCCCTCACTAAAGCAGACTGGGACCAATTTGCTACAGACACTGATGCTTTTTCCAACGAGTTCCCCCCTGTGTTATCAGACAATGCCTTAGAGTGCCACGACATGTTCGTGAAGGCTCTAAAAGCTGCGGCTGTCAAAAACATCCCAGTTAAAAAATCAGGTAAAGGTTCTAGACCCTCTCCCCCTTGGTGGGATTCAGAATGCTCTGACATGATAAAGCGCAGAAAAGATGCAGAGGAAGCTTATTGTCTGGTCATGACAATCGCTAACTTTCTTCTTTTTAAAAGAGTTGCAGCCGTTGCCAAGCAACTTTTTAAAAAGAAGAAAAAACTTGGTTGGATTAGATTCTGTGAAGGCTTATCCCCGCGCACTCCTGCCACATTGCTGTGGAAGGCTATTAAACGTTTCCGCGGAGCTTTCACATCATGTGACGTTTCCAGTAGTGACCCCACAATGTGGCTTAAGGATTTTATAGATTCCCTCACTCCCTCCTCAGTCCCAAACCTAGACTCCCTCCCCTCTACATACCCTGATCACGTCCCTTCTAGCAGGCTCGATGAACCGTTTTCCATGCCAGAGCTTCTGACTTCTTTAGATCACCTTCGACTGTCGGCTCCGGGTCTAGATAATATCCCATATTCCTTTATAATCCACTCGGGACCGAATTTCAAAAATGTTTTCCTTGACCTAATCAATGCGTTTTTTGATTTGGGCTTTGTGCCAGAGACGTGGAAGAAACAACTAGTAATACCGATCCTAAAACCAGGTAAAGACCCTACCACCTCATCTTCTTACCGTCCCATCACTCTTGCCTCCTGCTTACTGAAAATAGTGGAGCATATGATCAAGAAGCGCCTTGAGTGGTTTGTAGAGAGCAAAGGGATCCTGGCCAGAAGTCAATTTGGTTTTCGCAGGGGAATGGGTACCACGGATAGTCTCTTGCCATTCTCATGACGGACATCAGGATCTCCCTGACGAGAAACGAGTTTCTCGTAGGGGTTTTCCTTGATGTCTCGTCTGCGTACGACAATGTCATACTCTCCTTACTCAGGGAAAAGTTATCCAAGCTGAGTCTGCCAGAGAAGTTGACGCATTTCATGTGTAACACTTTAATGGAAAGATCTATAGAAGTAAGGCACCGTGACACCCATTCCCCTTCGAGACTTATTTGGAGGGGTCTCCCCCAGGGATCAGTTCTGAGCCCTCTGCTGTACAGTCTGTATACCCACGATCTGGAGGAGGCGGCTAACCCGTTCTGCAATGTTTTGCAATATGCCGACGACCTAGCATTATACACATCCTCAACTTCTATTGACATTGCCGCTAATAGCCTCAACCAAGCCTTATTCTATCTTGGGGAATGGCTTTCCTCTCATGGTTTGACCTTAGCAGCGTCCAAAAGTAATACAGTTATTTTCACCAGAAAGAGATCTATTCCTAACATTGTCATTGCTTTTAACGACGATCCAATACCTATCACTAGTAAGGTAAAGTTTCTGGGGGTTACCCTGGATTCCCGTCTATCCGCGACTCCACACATAAACTACGTAGTTCAAAGATGCCAATCTAATATCAACATCCTTCGTTGCGTTTCTGGAGCATGGTGGGGTGCCCACCCATACTCCCAGAAACTTCTCTACAACGCTTTAATCCGTAGCATTTTGGACTATGGCGCCTTCGTCCTTGAGCCTTGTAGTAAAGTCGCTTTACATAAATTGGACAAGATTCAATACCAGTCTCTCAGAATTATCCTGGGGGCGATGAAATCGTCACCAATTAACGCACTGCAGGTGGAAGCTCTGGACGCTCCCCTTTCTCTCAGACGCCAGTACCTAGCTGATAGATACTTTTATAAGATATCCCTTCTCACTGAGCACCCTCTTCTTCCAAAACTACAAATTCTCTCTGACCTAATTCTTAACAACAATTTTTGGTGTAATAAATCCATCCCGTGTCTCATAAAAAGTTATCGCAAATTTCTCAACCTCCCTCATCCGTCGTATTCCAGTTCTATATTCCCTCTTTTCGCTACTGACTATGACGCTTTAATATTTAAACCCAGCATTGTTTTGGACTTTGGAATAGTGAAGAACCAGCCGGGTGCTAATTCCACGTTCAATAGCAAAATCAACAACTTATGGCAAGACTGGTTGGTGGTGTTTACGGATGCTTCAAAACTGTCAGGGGATGGAGTAGTTGGGGCGGCAGCGTGGATTCCCAAGTACTCCATCGTGTTGAGCTTTAAATGCCCACCACTTGCGTCTGTATTCTCGGGTGAACTGGTCGCCATTCTGGAAGCCATTAAGTACATAAACTCTCACAACCTTAACAAGTCCGTCATATTCTCCGACTCCTTGAGTGGTTTACAGGCCATCAAGTCCAATCAGTTCACGTCCAAAAATATATACCCACTAGTCCTTCTCATAAGACAGTCTCTATTCGAATGCCACATCAGGAAGATTGAGGTTTCGTTGGTGTGGATCCCCAGTCATTCAGGGATTGTTGGGAATGAGTCGGTCGATGCCCACGCGAAGCAGGCTATAGAAATAGGTTGCCCGGAACACTTCCATTACTTTTTCCACGACCTCTTCGCCCTCGCTAAATCCGACTTGGACTCTAACTGGCAAAAAAGTTACGACCATTCTAAATCAGTTAAAGGGCGACATTATAGTGACATACAACCCAAAATTCCTACCAAACCTTGGTTTTCTCGTTTCCGTTTGGCTGACAAGCATACGACATCGGTCCTTTGCAGGCTTCGTATTGGACACACGTGTACCCCGCAACGCCTGCACAGGCTGGGTATAATCCAATCCCCAATCTGTGCATGCGGCCTGGAGGAGGGTACCCCGGAACATATATTTTTTAATTGCCCAAACCGATCAGTCGCCCTGTATGACATTCTCCCTTCCTTCATACCCAAGCCTACTAACTTAAAAACCCTTCTCTTCCTTGCATCCTCTAACAATGACATTTTAAAAAAACTAACAGGATATATTCACTCCCAAAATATAAAACTGTAATCAATCACTGGTGGCTTAAGCTTATCTTTCACCCCCCACTTTTTAATGTTTGTGTTGTCTATATGTGATGTGTATGTCTTCCACAGGTTTCACAACAAACACCCCTAAACCATGTTTCGGCCCTTATCTAAAAACTGGTCAATCAACTTGAACGCAGTGCTGTTGTCATAAACTAGTCATTGGCAGTAATGGTTGCACCCCAAAAGCGATCGATTGCCATAATGCAAAACAATTGAATTGAATTATAATAAACTTCCCTAGAATTGAAAAACGTCACTTTGACGTAGTTTCATAGTGGCCTACGAATCAATTTGGTTGAGTGTACCTACCTGAAGTGTCATTAAAGTAAAATTAAATGGTCTGGATCCAAAGACAATATTTTTATAAAAATAGAGAAACCATGATTTACTAAAATGGTGATTTAGTTTAGGATAAAATTAAGAAAAAAAGAAATAGTTTATGTTTCATGTAATTAATATTGCTCGTCTGAAAAACTGGTTTCTGATAACTTCTTCTATGTCACCTGTGTTAAGTGGCGGACTATAAGCCGGCAACTTTCGCTCAATCCCCAAACCATCCCCAACAGCCGAGGGCTGGCACATGTTGTCCGCGACTGGTTTGTCGCTCGGATCTCCTTTTCTATCTAGTCTGTAACGATAGAGACGCACAGAGTAAAAGCGAGGAAAAACTTGTGCTACAGCCGACCCAGCTGTAGACAGCAGAATACCCACAGATTATAAATGTATTAGTGCAATTGCCAATTGGTGCTACCCGGCATAGCCTTATCTGTGTTATTCGGTACCCCAGCCAGAGGCCCTACTTTGAAAATCGAAGTTCGAAGTTACGTTAGCTCCATTCCTGTAACTCGTGATTCGAGATTAAATTAAAAGAAAGAGATGGAGCTAACGTAACTTCGAACTTCGATTTTCAAAGTAGGGCCTCAGCAGCCTAGCTGTCACTAGTGTCATTCTCAGAGTCACAGCACAGATTAAGTAGGTAATCACTAATCTCAGTGTGAGTTCTAATCTGTGCACAGATTACAAGGTATGTAATCTGTGTCCAGTCCACACTTTTCTCGACACTGCTGGCCGACACCTGCGCGTATTGCTTGTCGATCCATTGTTTAGTATTTATCGAATTTTGTAATAAACCTAGACATAATATGTGCATTTAAATGATTCCTAATATAGGCATTAACTAGATTAATATTTTTCAAGATGGAAGTGACTCGCAAAAGTACGTATAACAAGCATAAATTGAGCCATACGTAGTCCGCAAAGTGTTTACAAGGTGTTCTGTTCTTCTTTTCAGATTTTAAGGAAACCTTGCCTCTTGTAGAGGCTTCTATTAAAAAAGCGGACTTTTTAGTAATCGACACAGAATTTACGGGCTTGATAAATGGCCCGGAAGCTTCTATGTTCGATTCTCCGGCGGAATACTATACGCGGTCTTTGGCGGGTTGTAAAGACTTTTTGTTAATCCAGTTTGGGTTGTGCACGTTTTGGTGGGACGAGGAATCGCAACAGTACACGAATGACGCGTATAACTTCTATCTGTTCCCCCGCGGGAAGCCTGGCCCTGAGAGAACTTTTTTGTGCCAGAGCTCAAGTATAGACTTCCTCTCATCGCAAGGCTTCGACTTTAACAAAGTGATCCGAGATGGTGAGTTCGTTAAACGTTAATAATACTATACCTAACCTAAGATTGTTTGAAATGAACAGTTCGTTAAATTTGTTTTAATTTTGGGCCTGAAATAATGGCAAGATTAACATAAGAATCAAAGTTACATATTAATTCAAAAAAAGAAAACAGTCTTGTCCTGAGAATTATTATTATTATTAAGAGCCTGGTGTGTCCACAGCTGGGCAAAGGCTGGAGAAATATAAGTAAAAAAAAAGTAATGCCTGTTCTATTTGAGTGTTCTCATTTTTAAAAACCATGGACATACATTTTTAATTCAAAAGCCCCTAATTTTCTTATGAACCAAACAAGAGTAACGTAATTGCAACTTTTCTCATATGCCAATGCTTATGGTATTAGGCACAGAATGACTCGCTGATACTCTGGTGTCTGCAGTATGTGTGTTGTTCAAATATTAATGTTCTAGCATAATTCCTTTGAATACCTGCATTGCGGCTTACTGTGTCACAATGTTGAGTAGAGCCCCTTTAAACATTATGTAAACTAGTTTTATTTCTGTCTGTTTTTAACTTGCCGCGTTAGAATAGTGCTACTCCATTTGTTCCCGTGGATGTCATCAGAGGCAACTTAGGGAATAAGGGCTTGTAGTACTGTTAGGCGATGGGCTTGCAACCTGGCACTAATACACTAGTAAACTTCTTGGCCTGATTGTGCAAAATGTGGTTACAGAGTTATAAATAAGTCTTTTTAGAGTTGTTGGTATTTCTCTAGCTCTGCCTACCCCACTCTGGGAATGAAGGTGTGATGTTATGTATGTTTTTAACTTGCTTTTGTATGTACAGTGTTAAATAAATGTATACAATAATTTTTTATAATTACTTTTGCTTAAAAGTGTGGATAATGTCTAAAGCTGTAGGGACACCAACATAAATGCTTGGATGCAACCAGAAATCTACTTATTCTCATTAATATTGTCTTTGTAGATTTGAGAGCTTGTTTCAGGCATCTCTTACATGACGGAGCCAGCGGAGACTCGTATTCGGGAAATGCTGGTGGATCGTCAGAAATCTTATAGCAACGATACCAACATTATCACTATTCCTGAGGAAAATAAACAGAACATTGAGGATATATGGTAAGATTAAATCACCAATGTAATGATTGTCTTGATGAATTAAAGGTTAAAATTATCATTTATAGCTGTGCCTATGACTTTGTCAGTAGAGAAATCACAAACAACGCAATAGTGTCTTAAGCATCAAATTGTTTCTTCAGGTGTAGCATTTGAACTTGTAATCTAATATTAGCAGTGATCGGAATAGGTAGTGCAATTTCGCGAGACTTCGGTGCGTAAGTTTAGTATGGATATAGCTTGTAACCCCGGGATTACATTTGCAAAGTGTTAAAGTTTGTGTTTAATTCAGAAAAAAAAGATTAAATATGATTTAAACGATTATTTTGCTTGCATAGAATATCGCATTGACGAAATATGTAGACACTTGCAATGACAAAAAGTAAAAAAGTATTTACAATAACATTTCTTTTAGATTTTTCGCATGTTCCCATTTAACTTCAATTAAGGTCATGTCAAGAAATTATTCTGTGAAATAACACGAGTCCCGGAATCTGGGGTCTTATCCATATTAAGTATAATGTTTAAGGTCATTCACCCGAAATTGCACTACCTATTCCGATCACTGAATATTAGTTATCTACTTTTACAGGATTTTTATCAACAAATTTTATGTGCCCACTTTTGGTTTGGAAATGGCCTACTGCTATAAGCAAATTAAGTATTTCTTTTTTATCTATCCAAAATGTTTATTGCTGCATTTTTACTGACAGTAAAAGTTAGTCGTCCGTTAGTAAGTAAGTATTCCTGGGGCCGTCTTTATTGCGAGACTAAATGTGGACAGAAAATCCGTCACTTCGTGACAAGTAAAGTGGTTTTATCCACCGCAGTAAAAAAGACGACCAAAGTAACAACTTCCACTTGGTGGGTCTACGTTATGAGCCAGATTCTGTTACCACCTTCTGTCTGACTCCATCATCTGTTCACTTCTTGGATATAATATTACATTGTAATTAGGTTTACATATGAGTTCCAAATTCCAGTCTATTCCATTAGCAGGAACTGGTTCAAAATTTACTTGCAAGGTATGATGCAAACACGTGGAAAAAAAACTTTTGTAAAAAGCTTTTGGGTTTTTTCGCTATTTAGGTGACCTCTTATGTCTTTGTAGTTATAGAATAGTGGTGTCAGCTAGGACCTTGTGCTGGGTCCTTCGGGATCGCTACCACCTTACCCGTTAACCTACCACCAGCAGCAGTGTTCGCAGTCCGTTTTTTTACCTTTTGAATGCCATAAAAAAGTTATAAATTTTCGTTTTTTTTATCCAGTGCTAAGGTGAGGCAATTCTTGGACGAGAAGAAGTCAGATGAGATGGAGATTGACCGGTGCAACGCGTTCATCAGGCGGCTGCTGTACCAAGAACTGCGCATCAGGTTCAGGTCGGAGGTGTTCGTGGAAAACAAAGTGCTGGAAAACAAAAACAGGTACAGATGTTGTTAATTATCGAAAGAAATCGTATTTTATTTACCCTTAACGTAATAAGAGGGGTGTTATAACTTTAACGTAAGCATTTGAAGTCTAAAGGTGGGTACGAATCTAAGCGGCTCAGCCTGAGGCATACTCGCCCCACGCGGCGAGGAGCTGCTCGCAGTCCAAAATTTTGCATATAAACATGCGTGGATGAGGCGGCGTCCTCGCCGCGAGCCGACATTTTAAAATGGCGTCGGACACGATGACAGCCGCGGCTGCGTTTATTATACTTCACCGAATTATTAACAAAGAGAAGAAATTGCTTCAGTGGTGAAACGGCTCAGCAACTTTATCAAATTTGTACGCGCTTCGCCCACAGACAAGTTCGAACTTGGCGTTCCGCCCGCGGCACGCTCGGATACACGTCCAAGTTACGCGAGGCACGCACACCGAAGCGCCTTTAGGCACGGTCAAAAGACCGACTCTCGGCGGCTCTCCGCGCGCCGCTCGCCAGCTGCTCGCGCACAGCGCGTGAGCGCGTACCAATTTGAGCAAAACTAAGTGAGCCGTGCGTGCCTCAACCCGAGGCTGCTCTAATTCGTACCCACCTTTAGGATTGCAGTTTTGAGGATTCAAATGTCTAAACGTCTCAGATTCCACTTACCAGGTGTCCTGTGTGCTTGGGTGCTTTCTGTTTGCCACAAAAATATACATCTGTGTGTTTATCTGTGGTATTGCAGCTCCTAAACGGATTTACTATAGGGTGCGTTTTATATTTAATACTATGTCCTCAAGTGAGAACATGGGGACTCCGGAGGATAACCTCGTGAGGCCCACACTACCACAAACAGGGACAGTTTTGTTAATATGGCAATTTGAATCTACTAGTAAGAAAATAAAGTACAATTATCTTTGGTCTAAAGAGGACTGTAAAGCAAAAAAAAAGCCATACAAATTGCGATAACGTTTGTCTCCCCTTAAACGTTGTCCGATTTGTACGATTTTCGAATATGTTGTAGATATTATGAAAAACTAGGTGTACGTTTTCCTTTCCAAAAAATATTTATTGAAAAAAAGCACTAAAATAAAAACGTGCGGACACCTAGGTTTTCATAATATCTACAACATATTCAAAAATCGTGGAAATCGGCTTAGATTTAGAGGGTGAGTTCACAATCATTTGACAACCCGCGTTTTTTTCCGCAACTGTCAATAACTGAATTTATTTCAGGACCATCGTGTAGAACCCTATAGGTAAGGTTATGTTAGGTTTATAAAAATCCTGAAATATTTGTATTTATAGAAAAAAATGCGGGTTGGCAAATTAATAGGTTGCGAAACGATGCATTTGTCAAATTTTTTTTTACAATTTTTTTTAGATGATATACTACTTTGGAATTTCGACTGTATACTAACTGGATTGTTTTTCTAACCAGAGTGCTGAAGGTGACTCGTGTAACGGCGCAGAACAAAATGCAGGACTTCGAGTCGCACAAAAAAGAGAAGGAGTGGGAGGAGGTCGAGGAGGCCGTGGGGTTCTCTAAAGTGGCGAGGATGATTAGTCAGTCTGTAAGTTAGCAAAAAGTAATTGAAAATAAAAAGTAATTAATTATTGGGCTTATTAGCTTCCCCGTGTGGTTGCCAAGTTAGAATGGTGCCACTCCATGTCCTCCCGTGGATGTCGTAAGAGGCGACTAAGGGAATAAAGGCTTGTAGTACTGTTAGGCGATGGGCTTGCAACCTGTCACTAAATACACTGGTAAACATCTTAGCCTGATTCTGCAAAATGTGGTTACAGGACTATCTCAAGTTTTTTTTTAGAGTTTGTATCAGAATCAGAATCAGAATAATCTTTATTCAAGTAGGTTTACAAATAATAAACTCTTTTGAAACGTCATAGTAGCGACTTAGCCTAAATTGACTGCAGGTTCAAATCGCGACCGATCAGTGAAGAACCTGTAAGAAACTCTGTCGGATGTCTTTTTTTTTCGACGTTCGCAACCTTTTGTCGTAAGGACTAAACATTTTATTACAAGCAATTCAGTCCCAAGCATTGTTATCATTAATATAGTCTTTAATACTATAATATGCTTTAGAAATTAGTTTACGCTTAACGTAACTCTTAAATGTATTTACTGATAGTTCAGTAACATTACTTGGGAGCTTATTATAGAACCTAATACAATTACCCATAAAAGAGTTTTTTATTTTATGGAGCCGCGTGAAGGGCACTGTGAGCTTATGTTTATTTCTGGTATTAACATTATGTATGTCACAGTTCTTTCTAAATTTAGCGATGTTTTTATGAACATACATAATGTTTTCATAAATGTATTGACTGTGCATGGTCAATATATTAATTTCTTTAAACTTATCTCTAAGCGAGTCTCTCTGGCCCATCTTGTAGACAGCACGAATAGCCCTCTTCTGCAGAACAAAGATGCTATTTACATCAGTAGCACTAAATAAATAAATAAATAAATAAAAATAAAATAGCCTTTATTCTCTGATTTTTACATTGTACCTTAATCTAGTTTACAATAAATTTTGCATCAGCAGCACTACCCCACAGTAAAGTACCATATGACATAATACTATGGAAGTAACCAAAATAAACTAATCGAGCGGTATCTTAGTCGATTAATTGCCGAATCTTATTAACTGCAAAAACTGCTGAACTGAGTCTACCGCCAATCCAGCAAGATGAGGACCCCATTGGAGCTTGGAGTCTAACGTTATACCAAGAAACACTGTATCATTAACTAGGTCTAGTTTTTCATTTTTAATAGTTACAGTAGTTTGTCTATTTTTCACATTAGTAGTCATGAACTTTATACATTTCGTTCTTTCTCATTCAGTAATAAATTATTAACACTAAACCAATCGACTACTTTTGATATAGCGTTGTTTACATCGACATTAAACTGCAGTTGTCGTTTAACTTTGAACACAAGTGACGTATCATCAGCAAACAATTATATCATGGTTGTCCTTTATAAGGTAAGGTAAGTCATTTATGTAGATGAGGAATAAAAATGGACCCAATATTGAGCCCTGTAGTACGCCCATTGAGACCAATGACCCAGGTGATCGTACTCCATTCACGTCTACCCTTTGTATTCTCCCGTATAAGTACATTTTTATTAAGTTTAGCGCAGTACCTCTATTACCTAACTCCATAGTGGTGTAGTTTCCTGATCAATGTGTCATGGTTAACGCAATTGGTAATTCAGTAGCTCTGCCTACCCCACTCTGGGAATGAGACGTGACATTATATATGTATGTTATGATAGTTTTCAGTTGATAGTTTTAGGGTTCCCAAAGGGTAAGCCTAACTAAGCCTCCGATGTCCGTCCGTCCGTCTGTCTATCAACGTACCTCATGAACCGCACTAGCTAGGCAGACAGTTGAAATTTTCAGAGTGTGTACGCGCCTCGCCCACAGACAAGTTAGAACTTGGCGTTCCGCCCGCGGCACGCTTCGCCATAGAAATACATACTGTGAAAACTTCAGGTGTCTATCAATTACGGTTTAAAATATACAGCCCTGTGACAGACGGACAGCAGAGCCTTATTAACATACCTGGGATAACTCGGGGCAAGTTCTAGGAATTTGATTAAATACTGGTTATGACACCATGAGAAAAGTAAACAGTCTTATAAAAGGTGAGGAAATTTCAATAACCAACATAAATGAGAAATTAGCTTTGAGTCATTATAAATATTTAAAGAATGCCCCGTTGACCACTGTGGTCGTTGATAGAACGTTTACCAGTTTAAAGTGGATATTTTCATCTAGACGGCAATCATTAATACCATTGAATATGGAAAAATATTGAATGTATATCATGAAAACCATTTTAAAATAAACATATAAATAGGTACACGTTTTAATTTGTTTCTTTTTTTATTAAAAAATTAGGAGAAAATAAGTAATATTCATTTATGTCACATAACATTTAGATTTTGGCTGTAACATCGATATATTTTTGTCGATAAAACATTTTGCTACATCACTTTCGTATAGATGCCCCGAGATATCCCAGGTATGCTTATTAATAGGATCTTATTGGATCCTATACTAATAGGATCGCACTAGCGAGACCTTAAAAAGTTTTAGGATGACCAGGCTTTGACTATTTTGGGATTTCGTAAAAAAATAAATTAATAAATATCACGGGACAATGTTACACATAGTGACCTACTCCCAAACTAAGCTCTAGGCAATATGGATACTACATACATAACATCACGCCTTCATTCCCAGAATGGGGTAGGCAGAGCTACAGAACTACCAACAACTCTAAAAAATCTTGTTGATAATTCAGCACAATCAGGCTAAGATATTAATTACCAGAGTAATTAGTGTCAGGATGTAAGCCCATCGCCTACTACAAGCCCTTATTCCCTTAGTCGCCTCTTACGACATCCACGGAAAGACATTGAGTTGCACTATTCTAACCCGGCAACCACGACAACGATAAATTTACTTATATAGAGAATTATACACGTAAATACATAAAAAACATCCAAGACTCAGAAACAAATAGTCGTGCTCATCACACAAATATCAGTACCCTTACCATGACCAATTGCAATTACCACACTCGCCAGCGAGCCTAATGCTCTGTCCCTCACAGTATTGTTATAGAGTGGGAGGGACAGAGCATTCGATGGTAATGGATTTGAACCCGTGATCGCTGGCTTCGTAGGCAGAGCCACTACCAACTAGGCCAACGTGTCAGATACAATGAATCGAACCTCCCCCGTTCGTTTGCAGGAAAAGCTGGTGGTGGGGCACAACATGCTGCTAGACGTGCTGCACACCCTCAACCACTTCTTCCAGCCCGCGCCCGCTGACTACGACACCTTCAAGGAGTTCGCGCACTGCATGTTCCCCAGGTTTGTCACAAACCAATTCGTAATCGCATGAATTCAAATATAATAAATTAATCATAGCTCGGACTAGTCATAGCAAAACAATTACAACTCGGAAATGGAGAAGGATGTAATAGAATAATATTCATAATTATATTTCTAATTATATGAAACCGTTTAAATTTAGTTTTTTAGGGTATTTCCATCAACATTTTTCTTAATTCTGACGGTTGAGTTGGACATAACCAACAATCAAAATTTTATACGCCATTAACTGGAGCAGAATGTTTTTTCAAATTGTCAAGTAATTATAATAAGCTCAAGATAGTTCTTAATCCACTTCTTGGCCGTTTTTAAATTCACCATACTTAAAATATTAAAATAAATTGCTGTAGGAACGTCACGTGACAAAGCTCTAGCGGAAATTCAATTAAGTCAAATGCTAATTGCGAAAATATCCTCTTTAGATAATAATAGTCAAACACATCTGACGACTCTATTGCATCTTGTCCTATTCCGTTTTTTTTTTTGCTATTATATGTCCGAGCTATGCTAATAATAGTAATTATATAAGGCATAGGGAATTGACGACCTCATCGCCCACTGGTACTTCCAGTGCACTACTGTGTACTTTATTGGCTGGTCAGAGGCCGGAGCTGCAAAAGCTATATGCTCGAAGGGCGGATGTGTTGCTTAAGTGGGTACCTTATCGTCGTTTAAAGTCCAGAAGCACCTCTCCACACTTAGCCCCTCTGGAACTGTTGCCTCTCTGTTGCCAAGTATATGCGGCTATTTTGGGAGGCCCATTCCATTGAGTTGGCGAGTCACTGTCTGCCATTTCAGCCAAAGTAATCAGCATTGACCAGGCAGACACCATAGTTCATCAATCCATATCATTTCATTAATATAACCTAATGTTAATGTTCCCATCCTTCTTAAGAGTCCCTCGCGAACCGGTAGTTGTCCGTGAGAGCGTACTTCTATAGTGGTGTGAACTTAGGGACAAAAGAACAAAAAAAAATATGACATGTGAACCTTGCCCCCTAGTAACTCGAGTCTATTTTGCGCTGTCAACCATGGAGTAAATATCCGTCAATGTCGTTGAACCAGTGGTGCGGATATATCCGCCAAGGGCGTTGAAAAGGTTAAATACATTGAAATTATCCAAGATTCAGGAACAAATACTCGTGCTCATTACACCCATACCGGGATTTGAACCCGGGAATGGTAACTACCAAACTAGGCTAACGCGACATCATTATATTATATTTTATTACATTATTTTTGTTAACTCGCTACCGGTTTCCATGGTCACGCACCTTACGGATATATCGTTAATGGAGTTTGATGAACAGTTCATCAGTTGTGTGCTCGCTGGTCTCCTCCATGCCGTCATGAAAGCTGATGATCTGCTGATGTCCTCCTGCAGGCTCCTGGACACGAAGTACATGTCCAGCCTGCCGCCTTTCAAGGACAAGGTCAACTCCAGCGTGCTGAGCCACCTGCTCGCTACGCTCTCCGAGCCGCCCTTCGCACTGCCCAAGACCGGTATGGATACAATACAAACAAGAAGCGTATATATGTATGACAATGGAGATTGCACGGCGAACAACGCTTTGAAGCCAAGAAAAGTGACCATGACGTCGCTTATGATTTCTGTTCCTTACTTTTCATCATAAAGAGAGGGACAAAAAATGTCGCTTATGTTTTTGTTCCTTTCGTTTCATCGTAGAGAAAGGGACAAAAAACATAGCGACGTCATTCAAGGTCACTTTTCTTGGCTTCAAAGGGTTTTTCGCCGTGCAATCTCCAATGTCATATATAAGCTTCTTGAATACAAATAATATTCTTACATGTTAATACATGTATCTTATCATCAGTGGGCGGCTGACGGATGCAAATTACGTCAAAATAATGTCGAACGTTATACGTAATACGGATATGACTATAATAGTCTATAAAATATAAAATAGTCTCATCTGGCAAAATGTATGGCGTACACTGGCAGCATACATATTTAGCGAAAAACTGTCGAAAAGCGGCACTGTTAACACGTTCCCACGGAATATTGCATAAAACTAAAAAGTTTAGGTATCAAATCAATATTAAAATCTTCTTGATTCTGTTTCGTGCAAAATTCTTGACGGCGATGCGTATTAGATTTAACATGTCTATCAATCACGCTTTTTCGTTTCGCAAATAAACTTACTTGACATTTTGTACAAAAGATCGATCCTTTAGAAGTATCGTAAATTAGATCACGTTTATCTATTATCCACTTACGAATTGTGGTTTCCTTTGCCATCTTAAATATGAATATTGAAAACTAAGCAAATTTAATGGACAAGTCTAAGACGTAATAGACATAAACGCTCATCAGTCTCAGGAGGTGATAAAATAATAAGTGGCCAGTATCTTCTTAGTATACAATCTACGTACAATAGAGGATAGCTTATTATGTATTTACTAATAATGTAGATAAAGATAAAAACTGCATAATTTTGTATTCATAAATATTTCTTGAAATTTAATAAAAGTCTTATCCATGTTCTGTTTACGTTCCTATTTTGCATCCGTCAGCCGCCCACTGCTTATCATATTTTCTTTTAAATTTATATTGTGATAGTTTCAGCTGGCGTATTTTAGTTTTACTATGGGTTATTAATTTATAAACTTCCAGGTCCTTTTTTGAACTTACATTGTTTCTACATTGCATTTAAATACTGTAAGTGTTCTAAAAAAAATAGGTTCCGGAGTTATAAAGAGAGCTATGGAGTCGACACATACATACATAACATCACGCCTTCATTCCCAGAGTGGGGTAGGCAGAGCTACAGAAATACCAACAACTTTAAAAAAACTTGTTGATGAATAGTAGCACCAGTGTAAGTGATTGGTTGCAAGCTCATCTCCTAGCAGCACTACAAGCCCTTATTACATCTTCTTGATTCCTTATTCGCAGTCGACATTGATATTAAAACTCGCCCCATACAATCAATAATGGACCATGCAATTGTGTAACAGACTGAGTGGTGCAGTCTTTGCGTTACGTAAACTGGGAAGGCTTATTGCAAATGATGCATTAAAACAGGTGTACTTTGCTCATTTTCACTCCCTGATGTCGTACGGTACGCTCCTATGGGGAAACTCCACGGATGCCAACAGGATACTTATTATGCAAAAGCGTGCCTTACGCACGTTAGCCGGGGTGAAACCTAGTCACTCTTGCAGGGGCCTTTTCGTAACGTACCGCATATTGACGCACTACTCGGTTTACTTATTTCAAACAATAATGTTTGTCAGAAATAATATTTCATCCTTCGCACGAGTCAATATTCCTGGCAAGGAGCTCCGCCACACCGGGCGTTTGAGAACAGTTCCCCGTCGCATGGCACTTGCGGCTAAGAACCCGCGTGTCATAGGTCCCACGTTCTATGAGCGTCTACCCGCTAAACTTAAAAATGTAACATCCGACGAAGCATTCAAACATCAGCTGAGAAACCTTTTATTGGATAATCCATTATACTCTGTCGACGAATATATGCAACTTAAATTGTAAAATTATTATTGATATTTGACCTTTATTAGTTTTGTGTATTGACATCGGAAACTGACCATTTATTACTTGTTTATCATTGTTGTTTTTGATTATTTGAGTGTTATTATATTATTGTATTATTTTAATATTATTTTATCATTTTGTATTAATGTTTTGTTGACGATATCAATGTAATTTCGTATTTTTTGACATGCAATGCAATCTATATTGTAACATTACATTGATAAATAAATAAACTAAACTAAACTAAACTATGGCAGAAAGAAAGGGATTTCATTTGGAATAATCGAACCACGAGGAATTTTATGTCCTTACTTTTCGATCAATCGAACTATGACGATCTGTAATTCTTTATAGTTCGATGGGTAAATAAAAAATATATATTCTATAGGTAGGTAGGTTTAGGTAATGGTAATTTTGCAGCAGGCTCGGAGGGCCAAACCACCCAGTAAAAGGAGCTCCGCGCCAGCGGAGCACCGTCGTCACTCTCTAATTTAAAATCATATTTCTGGGTGATTTGTTGCTGCAAAATTAACATAACCTAAACCTATCTTCCCTTTAATTTAACTCATTAAGAAGTATCCACCGTAATGTGAATGCAACTTTAAATACTTTTACCATAAGGAGATTCTGATGATCTCCCGAGTTCACCAGGATCCCATGGGGATCAGGCTACGGGATCCTGGCGGTCTGAATGGTAATAACAGCGAGAGCACGTTGCCATTTTTACTATTACATGGAACCATAAGGAACTAAATGTACCTAAATTATCAAACTCCGTACAGTTCGAGTTTTCAATCGAACAGTAAGGTTCTAAAATTCCTCGTCGCTCGATTAATCGAACCACGGGTACTTAAATTAGCAAAATCATAACTACATAAGGACCATAGGGACCTAAAATAACCTTGTGGTTCGATTGATCGAACTACGCGAGCGAACCTGGCGGCCGGAGGGATTGATTAATATCATTAATCACCATACAAGTCTAGAGCTTAGTTTGGGTCGATTTGTGTGAGATATCCCTTGTTTTTTTTTTCAGGCGCGGGCTGCTGTGGGTACAGCCTCACGGACGACAAGGTAGGTCAATGCATTCATTTTTATAATAATATAAGTATAGGTTATCCGGCGTAGTTTTAAATTTACCATTTTCATCACTTAAAATGATAATGTATTACTTTATGTAGTCGTGTGCATGTATAAACAAGTTTTGTTTGGAAGCCGCACGAGGCCGGGTACGACGCGTTCGTGACCGGGCTGTGCTTCCTGTCGATGCACGCGCACCTGGCGCGCATGCGCGGCGAGCCGGCGCGCGGGCTGCACGCGCACGCGCCCACCATCAAGCCGTTCCTGCACAAGCTGTACCTGGCGCGGACGGCGCACCAGGACTCGCCGTACATCAACCTGGCCGGCCCGGACCGTGAGTCTCTTTCAACAGTAAACCTTAACCACATCTATTTATATACGTTTTCACTTCAGCACCTCAAAAAAGGTTTTGCTGTTTAACCCTCTGCGACTGACGTGACGTCTATCAGACACCACCAAAAAAAAAAACGCTTTATAGCGTGAAATAGGTCTGTATCGCTCCGCAACCTCTCCTAAAGACTCGGGGCATAATAAGCTAACCTAAGTTAAAAACTCCAGATTTTTTTACCTTGTTCAAGTTAATGTCATTTTTCATTTAGAAGCCCATATACATGCTTATTATAAATTCCACAAGAAAATTAAATAATCATGCTATACACTTAATAAACAATACTTATCATTGACACATTAGTATTTTTTCTGTTTGATCAAAAATGACGTCTGACAGACTCCACCTCAGTAGAATGTTTCTAAAAAAGTCAACACAGTTGCAGAGGGTTAAAGACAGTGAGCAAACTTCGATTTTGCTGCGAGCGTGAGACAAAGTAACTTTTAATTTTTGTTAACAGTATAAAGGTGGTCATGGTGCGGCGCTTATTTGTGCAACAAGAGAGCAAACTTGTTTTTTGCTGCGTGTGTTGATTTTGAATTCCGAGCAAGCGAAGGATTCTATAATCTAATTTCGAGCGTAGCGAGTGGTTCTAGGTTAGAATCCTGAGTGCAGCGAGGGATTCAAAGACAGATGATGCAAAAACTTTGGTCTCTGGTGTTACACATACATTTTTTTAACCTCAGCAGCGAAAGAATATAACCTTAAGGTAAAAAAAGACAACCCCCAGCTGCTCGCGCGCCGCACCACGACCACCTTTACATTGTGAACACAAATTAAAAAGTTACTTTGTCTCACGCTCGCAGCAAAATCGAATTTAGCTCACTGTCTTTAAACAGCAAAACCATCCTTTTTCATTTGCTGAAATGGAAATAACTATTTATGGTTCACTAGGTCAATCAACTTTCCTTTGTATCCCGTTGCCATGGCGACGTCTCTAAGTTACTCTTAAATATGATTTTAAACTATATAAATCCACCAAACATCAGTTTTTTTTTGCAATAAACAAGCCTATTTTTTATGGGTTTTCTTTCAATCATATTTAGTAGTGTATATTAAACGATTTCTCTAAGAATCTCTATCACTGTTGTCTCCTGGGTTACGGGACAGAAAAACCACAATAAAAAGTTGATCCACCCTACTGATGTGTTGCAGAAATTTTATTGTTATATCGTCGTCTTACTTACTCAAACTCATATCTGCATATTTTGTTTGCCGTTGGTAAACTTATTGCCTCTAAGTATTTAAGAACGAAAATGAAATTACCAACCGCAAAAAAATATGCAGATATGAGTTTGAGTAAGTAAGACGACGATATTTTTGTATTACATAATGGTGGCGAAATTATCTTTAGGCATAGTTTCCTTCAGCATACAATCACTTCGCATTATTTTCTAATTCAGAATCGTACTATGGTAGACTGTCGATGATAGTAATATTAATATTAAAATATAATATTAATATAATATTATTTTTTATTCTCTCTTCAAAACAGTAGTAATAAAAAAATACTACAAATAATAAACACCTACGTACGTATGAGTCATTACGGAATTCTCAGTGCAAGAGACTGACTCGCACATGATTAAAATAATTAAATACACATGAATGTTAGTTTAGTATTGGGAATTTATTTTGTAACAACTAAAATTTCATGTTAATTTAAATGCACCTAAATGTTGAATCAAGGTACATTTATTTTTAACATAATATGGCTATTTGAATAAAGATCTAAGTACATATAGGTATTTATATTATTATTATTTATTTCAATGGCTAATTTCGTTGTATGGCCTACCATACAAGGAAATTTACCATAGAAATAAGTTTAGTAACCTCCTAAAGCTTACCTTAGGAGGTTAGTAAACTTTTACATTTCTACTTCTTTATGAGGGTTACATAGTATAAAAAACTAATTTATCCAATAGATGATGCAGTTTCTACCATTATTTAGAGAATTTGTATGTTTTGAACTGTGTTGTTATTATAGCGACGCCGTCCCGAGACCACGTGTTCCACCTGACGTTCCCGATGGAGTGGCAGAGGAATGACATAAACCAGCTGTTCAGCCCGTTTGGTAAGATATCGACATGATATCACTCGTAACTGGGATCTGAGACCAGCCATTTGTATTCTTAAAACTGAAATCGTAAGACTGCAAACGCCACACGTTAGCCTAGTTAGTAGTGCTGCCTTCGAAGCTAGTGGTGCAGGATTCAAACCCCAGTAAGGGCGAATATTTGTGTGATGAGCGTGAGTGCTTGAGTCTTGGATTGTTTTTATATATTTAGGTATGTATCTATACTAAGTATGTAATATAAAAAATGTGAAAGTAACTCTGTCTGTTTGTTACGCTTTCTCGGATAAACTGCTGAACCGATTTGATCCTTTTGTACGAGTTCTTGATGACGCGTGGATTGATATGAATTTAATTAATCATGCTCCTCTAGTAAAAAATGGTTTGCAAAAATTTGCACGATCGTATAGTCTCGGTCGAAAAAGGCTAGACGAATTTTGGTATGGAGATAGTTTGAATCCCGGGGAAGGACATTGGGTACTTTTTATCCCAAAAAAATTGATGGTTCCTGAGGGAATAGCGATAAATGAGTTCTACACGGACGGATTCGCTGGGCTAGTTTCTCTATTTGAGTAAGTTTAGCGTAGAGCGTCGATGCCCTAGGCTTAAGGGTTTTCACCTCGAATGCGAAGAAATACATCTGAAATCAAAGACAAATGACAAAAATACAGCCTACGACTTTATCTTTTTATCTTTCTGTCACTTAAATTGCAGAAAGAGAAAACTACACCAGTGAACATGGGAACGTAATAAAATTGGTACAAACACAACTTTTCCAAAAAGGAGACTGAGGCGATGGTTAATATGATTTATTTTCCGGTACAGGGCCGATAATAGTCCAGTTTCTGGACGACACGTCGGCGTACATAGCTCTGACGCGGCGCGAGCATGCCAGGGTCGTGATGCGGACACTCGCGAAGAGCAAACGGACTACCCTCGTGCCCTACGCGAAGCACAAAAACATGAATAAGGTAATTTCCTAACACTATCGCTGCTACGAAGCGTTACGCTCCTAACCGTTTTCCCCTTTGTTATGAACTGTCTACGAACAGGGACCACTAGTGGGTTGATGGCAATGAAAATGAAAATCTATATTTATTCTATGAATAAAATTGAAGTGTTTGTCTGTAATTTCAAAATAAACGCCAAACTTTAAGCGAAAACTGCTCTTTATACGATGCCAATTAATAATTACACACGGCATGTTAGCCTAGATGGTAGTGACACTGCCTTTGAAGTCCCGAGGACCGGAATCCCGGTAAGGCAAATATTTGTGTGATGCAGAGATCGTACAAATTTGCGTCATTACTCGCAATAATGTGGACATGACTCTCAAAATTTTATTTAATTAAATTAAATTACTTGATAAGTTTTTTTTCAACAAAAAATACATTGTTAAGGGCTTAATGAAAACAAAATTACGATCGCGTCCTTTGTGTAGCGAAAGTTAGTCATACAAACTATATGGGTAACTTTCGTTACACAAAGGAATCAATTAAGGTTTGTTTTAATTAAGGTCCTTAACTACGTATTTTTTTTGAATACGAGTTTGATTTCGTAACTGAAATTTAATTTTGATCCTTTAAAATGTTGAAATACCTACGTTAAAAAGTATTCTTAGAAGCCCTTCCAGGATTGTAACATTCAAACAAATAAAACCACACACTCCACTTGGATCCACGCGGCAAACTATTACAACATTAATTTTGCTGCTGTTAAGAGAGTCATACAACATTTAACAGTCGTTATAGTGTGTATATCCGTAAATGTAAACAGATTATATAATCAGATAACGGTTTATCGCAATTAAACTTCGTCTTACAACATTTACAGTAAATTCTATATGTAATAAAGAATTTTCGATTTTCTTCGAATACTATCGAATATTTGATTTAAAAATCAAATACAATATATATTGAATAATCTGGTCAATATACGAGGATAAATAGAAATCCGTTTGCAAGGAAACAATTAAAGCAATCCAAAGATAACGAGAAATCCAATACTTAGAAGAGAAAGGGGGGGGGTATTTCGGCTCATAAGTTAATTTTAGATAAAAGTAATAAACTATCCACGGAATGGAAAAATACTATTCATTTGCGTTAATAAATCTACACAATAACAAGTCTTTGTATTAATTATTTACTATTTTTTACTTGTAAAGGGTCAAAAATTTCAGGTAAAAAATGAATTAATGAAATTAAATTAATTAAGTCGAAGTCTTTGGAGTCATGTTCACATTATTGCGAGTAATGACGCCAACTTGTCCGATCTCTGGACTGTACCCTTACCACGAGTTGCAATTACCATTCTCGCTAGAGAGTCGAATGCTCTGTCCCTCACAGTACCTATTGTTATAGAGTGGGAGGGACAGAGCATTCGACTCGCTAGCGAGTATAAGATTATACGGTAATGGCAACTCATGGTAAGGGTACTGTTGAGCACGAGTATTTGTTCCTGAGTCTTGGATGTTGTAATGTAGTTTATCATTGTCTAGTATCCATAGTACAAGCCTAGAGCTTAGCTTGGGATTGGGTAATTTGTGCGAGATTGTCTGCGGAAATTTAATTACTTATTTATTTATTATAAATAATCGCTTTCTGATTCTTTGTCTGTCTGACTAAAAGTTGGTCTTCAATAGGCTCTGATAAAAAATCATGTATGTTCTATGTTATCTTGCACTATTAAGAAGATATAAATTTGAATATTTGTACATCCATTAATGCTGTACCGAAGCAAATCGAGGGAAGGTTGGTAGTCCATAAAAGTATTAACTTCCACTTGTCAAAATCGTATAGCAGTTCAAATCTGCGGGTTATAACGGTAATATTTAACGCTGTAGATAAAATGTTGACAGAGCATCCGTCACTTTCCAGCTAATATGTTAGTGTCAGAGTGACGGGTGCTTTATTCACATACATTTATCCACGAAGATAAACGCGACCACTACGCGCCAACTGACGCTCAAACGAGAAAGTACAGTGTACTACTTAATTTGTTCACCCACTGTGGAACCCTGTCACAATGACAACGTCCAGTCAACGCAAAGGACGCTTCGGTACATAATGGTACACTACACGCAAAACGTATAAACTGGTATAATATACAATACGCAAAAGTACGCAACGCGTATTGCAAAACATGCAAAATGTATATAAGCAAAAAGTACAGCCTCTTAATGTAGGTACATATCTGGATTTGGTACTAAATTTAATTAATGTTAATCCACTGTTTAGTTCATACATTTTGACAACTGTTAACGCTCTAATGGTCTGTTAAGTCGTTAAGAGGCCGTACACGAAATTTTGCCGGTTTTGCTTATTTTCGTGATTTTATAGTTTAAATACTGCTTTTCTATAAGTTTTAATGCACATCATGATATATCATTTCAGTTATGATCGAATAAATGAGTTACGAATCAATGAGCAACTTTTTTATTTTTGTCGCGAATTCAAATTCGGGATTTTTAAATCATTATATATTGCTATTTTATTTTTAATTGTTGGATGTTTTTTAAGGTAGTGTATTGATTTTGAACTGAAGTTTATTACTGTTGTTTTAATTTTATGAACGAGTGTTTTAAGACGCCGAAATTTAAAACTATTTTTTGACCATTTTTTATAAAAATTTACAAAGTTAATTATTTTTTTACACCAAAAATATATATCAAGGTGGTAAAAAGTAATTCATACATTTTTTAGACGACTTTTACAGCAATCAATTGTAATTTTTTCATACCTTTAAGACGTCAAAAAGATTCGTGAATATGCGATATTCTAAACCTCTTACAGCAAAATTCACAAAACAGTCGCCGGTTTCAGGTCGATTTATCAAAATTAAACAATAAAAACAAAAATGTATTTCATACATTCGTTGAATATCGAAATTAACTTACGTGTTGCGCATTAAAATTTGTAGAAATAAAGCATTTCAACAGTAAAATCACGTCTGTAAAATCACGAAAATCAGCAAAATCGCCAAAATTTCGTGTACGGCCTCTTAACATCGTATAGTGAAATTGGTACTACGTTAGACTTGTGGCTATATTTATACAGGATGTGTTTGATCCTTAGACTTTTTTGATGAATGTAGGTTTAAGAGGGAAAGCAAACAAAACATGAATTACAAAAAATAATGTAAAGTTTTCAATTTCACACAGTTGTCAGTAACGCAATGGGCATAGACCGAGAATTACTCCTCGTTTTATTAAAAAATATTAAGTAAAATACCATTTTAAGAATCGGATTTCTTATTCTTTATATTGCGTTGCGCCCGTTGAAGTCTCTTTCCAAATTAAACTTTAAAGACAAAATCCTGAATAACTTTCAGTTTTTTTTATTTTTTATTAAAATGCTGATCATTTTATTTAGATCCCGCCAGAAAACTAATTTCGATTTTCGAAAAATAAAAAGTACAAATGCTCTGCGATGTGCGATTGCGCAATGGACGACCTTGCTCGAGGAGACAGCAAATGCTATACAGTGTGTCCCTGGATAAGGTGCACAAACGAATAGGGATGAAACTAGATGCCATTTCACCGAGAATTTTTTTATATTTCTGTTTTATAAAAAAATAAATGATTGCTGTCAACCCGATCGGAACAAAGTGAAATATCTCGCCTCATATGGGGTCAACTGAGATGAGATAAACGGTTTTTTAATCCTAGAGCATTTCCTGCGTCAACCAAAAAAAAAATCTAAAAAATAAGCCAAACACAAACAACGAGAAAAATCATTTTTTTTAATGTTATAAAAAATACGGCATGTTTTTTTGTAGATGTTATTGCATCTAGTTTTATCCTTATTCGTTTGTGCACCTTATCCAGGGACACACTGTATGTGTAATGTAACTTTAAAGTGAAGAGGCGCTAAATGCGATTGTCATACTATACGGGTCCTACGACCTGACCATGACGGTGGCAGCGGTGGTGACGTGCGATGAGCGGCAACAAAGAAAGACATAAATAATGTAACATGAATAAAACTACAAAAACACAAAAAATACTAATCATTATAAAAACGAATGCACAGAGATGTATAAAGAACGCAACGATTGCCGCGTCGCCATACTGCCCCCCTAAGCAAAAAAGCAGTATCTCAGATTTAATGGCCAGAGCAGGTTCAATCTTAAACCGTTAGTAATAAGGTTACATTTGCTACAGAAGTTTTGTCTGAGATACTGCCTTTTATGTTAGAAGGGCAGCATTGACTACTGCATTCATTTCCGCCGCCGCTGTCGCCGCCGCGAACAATCGTGGCTATAGCATTAAGCACTAAACTAAAACGCTATTACATCCACAGGCGACGCTGGACTCCAAGCACTGGCGGAAGGAACAGGAACCGCTCATGTGCGTATCCCACATGGCCGTACTAGTATTGGTCGCCGTCTTGGCTTACTTTTTGTGGCCGTACCAACTATAAATACAGTCAACGGCAAACTTATTAACTTTAAACTTCCAAGACCTTATTACCAGAGAGAGGAATTGTCATGGCAAAAATTTTAATGTGATACGGATAGGACGTTTTACTTAATTGACTATTGAAAAGTAATTTTTACTTAGCACGACGTCTATTATATACCCAATATGATTAGACCGTTCGTATCGTGCTATAATTCTACGTACCATGTTAACATATAGCCGTGTGGTTGCCGGGTTAGAATAGCGCCACTCCATGTCTTCCCGTGGATGTCGTAAGAGGCGACTAAGGGAATAAGGGCTTGTGGTACTGTTAGGCGATCGGCTTGCAACCTGTCACAAGAACACTATTAAACTTCTTGGCCTGTTTGTGCAAAATGTGGTCACAGAATAAACTAGTTTTTTTTTTGTGGTTGGTATTTCAGTAGCTCTGCCTACCCCACTCTGGGAATGAGGGCGTGATGTTATGTATGCATGTAACATATACTTTATTTTAATAAAAAAGTACTTATATGTTAAAATTGTCTCATTTCAAAATGAAATCAAGTGCTTAATGCGAATAAAAAATGATATTTAGACTTTATAAAAGCAAAATCTGAAACGACAAATAGTTTAGTGATTGCATGATAACAATACCAGTTAAATTCGATAAAAATGTTCTACCTGTATGACATTAAAAAAACCCTACGAACATTCCGCCCTCTGCTCATTCGTTACTATTATTAATAAAGTCAAAGTATTCGTATTGTTGCTTAACACATGCGACAGCTTGACGTTCATAGACCTGAAAGCTGCCGATCACCCGCTGGAAGTGTTGCAAGGGCTTTATAGATACTTCAGATGATGATCATGATGATGTGATGCTTCAGTTTATTATTCTGCTTCAGTGTACACATCATTGTTTAGAAAACAGTCAAACACAAATGAACAGAAACATTATCAACCAAGGGACCTGAACTTCCATAACTTATACAATAAAAGTGAAACAATGCGCTCAAGCTTGAGAGGAGGGCCACGCTAAGAATTATTGCATGTATTACTGATAACTTATTCGAGATAATTAATTAAGCCATTGCGTTAGATAAGTTTTAAATTTGCGTCGCATTCGCGTCCCGGGCGAGGTGATTTTCGCTCTTATTGCACGGACGCATAGCTTTTTTTGACCGGCTTAAGCCAATTCTGCATCGATATATGAGGATCCTTAGGCAGCGAAATATGACCTTTAGTTTTAGAGGTGTTAAAGACTACCTTTTTTTACTATGACATTTAATGTTATTCCTATATTAAGGATAGTATATTTTTTCTCAAAAAGTGTTTGTTTATCATCATAATAAAATTAGGTATTGATTTTATAAACTTCTTCTATAAGACTTTGTGGCTGTACATACATGGTCAGATAATTAGTAACGCTTGCATTTTTCCGAGACAATTGCCTACAAATATGGCTTATAAATTTTGACCACCAATCAAAAAGTTCTTAACCAATTTTATTGGTAGTTATCAGTTCAGTTCAGTTATTTTTAACTAATAAACTAAGGTTTTTAAACTTTGTACAATTTAACTCCGTTTAAAGTAAAATCTTTGGCGTTCATACAAAGTTGTAAAATGTTGTATGGACGCGTCAGCACTTAGATCAATGTACATCTGTTTAAAGTTAGTTAGCGATCTAAGTTAATTGTAAACAGCAATAAAATTTATCAAGTACATATTGACAATTGGTCAAATTCGATAAGCGTTTTTTGAAGGCAATTAAGAACAGGACATTTACTGAGTAAATAAATAAACAAAATTCTTCTAATGGTAAAAGAGTTTAAACGCCCCATGGTCTTTTTAACGTCACAGCTTGTGCTACACTTACAAAAACAAAACGCGGCTACAAACAAAATGACATCATTCCGACCACTAGTCCAAAGCGGGCAGCAAACACAACTTTTTTTCAGTTACAAAATTTAATGTCATGCGGGTAGCGAGACTTTAGTAAAGTTAAAGATACCCGTTTTTTTGGTAAGTAGCTCTGCGCTCATTAGATTTCGTTTGTAACTTTTAGTTAATGTTTTTATGTCATATGAGTGAATAGGAAACATGCATATGTTTTATTTTTACACTCTCTGGAAAGTGCTATAAAAGACAGGAATAACTGTATACGCGAAATAATTGTAGTGTTATTATTTCATTAGATATGAGCCTTTAAAAAGTCATAGTTCAGACCCCCTGCAAAAACTCTATTCAAAATCAACGACAGGAATGACGTCACAGCTGTTGTTCCATGTTTAAAATATAAGGACATTATAAAGAAATCTGCATTTATTTCGTGAAAAAAGATAATACATTTTAGCAAGTTTTGATTCTATATAAAATGTTAATAAACGGGTCAAAACTTAGTGTAGTGTATTTCTCCTAAATCATATCAATGAAATTCAATTCTGATTTTCATGCATGATCTCTATTGTAATAATTCTTATGGGATTATATGTTACATACATACATACTATCACGCCTTCAATCCCAGAGTGGGATAGGCAGACTTACAGAAATACCAACAACTACAAAAAGAGTTATTGGTAATTCTGTAACCACATTTTGCACAAACAGGCTAAGATCTTTACCAGGTATTAGTGACAGGTTTCAAGCATACATATATAATGTCACGTCTCATTCCCAGAGTGGGGTAGGCAGAGCTACTGAATTACCAACTCTAAAAAAAACTTGAGATAGTCCTGTAACCACATTTTGCAGAATCAGGCTAAGATGTTTACCAGTGTATTTAGTGACAAGTTGCAAGCCCATCGCCTAACGGTACTACGAGCCTTTATTCCCTTAGTCGCCTCTTACGACATCCACGGGAAGACATGGAATGGCACTATTCTAACCCGGCAACCACACAGGCAAATAAGATTGTATGTTATTAAACCTAAACCTAAACTAGTGTGAGGAAGAACGCGCCCGCGATAACACACACCCCTGATGAAAGACGCCTGATGGGTAAGGACCAAATAGTTGGACCAAAGTTAAGCGTAGTTAACCATACAAACAAAAGTGAAAAAGTTCCGTTGTGACACGAAAATTATCCCTACAAATGTTTGGCAAATTCTCGTGCCACATCGGAAAAGTTTCATAGAAAATTTAATTGAGAGAGTTAGCGTGGCCAACTTTTTGGTCCTTACCCTGAAGAGTCCGAAACATGTCGGGCCGTTACCTGACCAATATGTGAGTAAACCGTATAGTGTTCGTTTCGTTTATTTTTTTCTCAGTAAATAATAATAAATATAAAAAAAAACCTGTTGTCAATTGTATGGAAAAAAAGGAAGTATTTATGTTATGAATTGTAGTTTTTAAGGGTTTAGATGCAACGTTCTCGAATAAAATGAAAACTAGGCGTGCAACGACTGAGTTAACAAACCGGTTAATGTTAAAAACGTAAAATTTGTGATACATTCCGAATTTAACGGGTGTCACACACTGCAGACGGTTTGAAACAAGCCGTCCATGTTTAGAGATGTGATATTAATAGTAACGTTTGCTGCCATAAAGGCTTGTCGAGATACTTTAAGTATAACTTCGTCATAATAATTATTATTAATAATTTAAAAAACTTAAAACACGTTTTCCAAAAGTCCTTTGTGCGGCAGTGCAGTAACGTGTGAGTGTTGAGCTGGGTACGAATCTGAGCGGCACAGTCTGAGGCATGCTCGGATACACGTCCAAATTATGCGAGGCACGCATACTGAGGCGCCTTTGAGCACGGTCAAGAGACTGACTTACGACAGCTCCCGCACACCCCTCGCGCGCTGCCCGCGCACAGCGCATTAGCGCGTACGAAGCAGAGCGACATACGTGAGCCGTGCGTGCCTCGACCCGAGGCTGCTCTAATTCGTACCCACCTTTGGAGATTGTAGTTAAAAGTTAAGTAGGCCTTTCCATTCATAGGCATAACTTATGTCTCCAGTAAAACTAAGATACCAGCCATCGCAGTACCACTTATAACCCAAATTTCGCGCGTCCTGATTCGAAGGGAGTTCCGCAATCTTGAAGCCTGTAAAGGTAATTCTTCTTCTTTTGTAATTAATGGCGGTCCACACAGTGATTTCGCCAATGGCAAGTGAATAGAGTAAATCAAAAGTAAAAGCCGGGCATTTTTCAATCGGCCATCTTCCCTCACCGAAGGTTACCGGAACCTCCCCTGTAAAGGTAGGTAGGTTGATAAGTAAACTGCAATGACAGGTGTCACGATTGACTGCGTATTATTCTTTTTTCTGTGATTTGTTCTGCTACTAATATTAAATAGTTCCTGAAATAATTTACTAGCCTATAAATCTTTTATTTTTATTTTTGCCTATTGCTATTTTTGTCATTTGTATTATGCTCCAAAAAGGTAGGTTAAGGATAGGTTAGTTGTAAAATATAAAAAAAGGATTGATTCCTTATATTAGCACATTCTTGTTTGGACATGTTTCGTTTTGCATCGGAATGTCAAAGTTATTAAACAATACACAGATAATCCATCACAGTCATTTATTATATTATATCAGTTAAATTTAAAATTAACCTCATTTTGTTACTAGGTCAATTTGTGTGACATTGTCCCGTGATTTTATTTATTATTATCATTTTGTAATAAGTATTTCTGGATAAAACAAAATGTGTCCAAACAGGGATGTGCCGACACAAGAACATGACGGGGAAAGGAAACCGTCTAAAAAAAGGGTGTTAAAAAAGACAGTACTAACATGCTACTAGAAACTGTATTAATAAACTGAGCTTGTACCTACAACGTATGATGTAATAAATAATTTGAATTTGTAGGTCGCCGTGTCGAGACGCGTTAGAAATGTCTTAATTTTCTATGACTTCACATTTAGTTTGACATAAGGTCGGGCGGGGCTTTTCCTACGGACGGGTAAATGCATCTCATATCCTGGTGAAGCCCACAAACAGGGAGATTTTTGTGAGTGGGAATTTAAATACGGAAATAAAGTTCAAACTACCTTTGCTCCTTAATGCTATTTTTAATTTTAAAACAATTGACAGTGAACTTTATACTCGTTCGAATAAAGCTGAGATGATGCTTGGATGTTTTCTATCTATTTAACCCTTGCCAAGAACCCATAAAGTGGTAACTGTCGTGCCTACCACGACATCAACCGTTACAGTGGTCACAGATACAGTGCAAAATAGACCCGAGTTATTGTGACGTAAGGTTAAAATTAGCTGTGGTTTTCAGCTGTCATTGGCGTGTGAGGACCACTTTTGTATCAGCCAATGGTGGCGAAAAGGTTAAGTATTTATTTCTCTATACAACGTGTTACAAAATAATCCGTAAAAAAGATATTACAAAAGTAGTGTCAACCCTTATTAAATAACGTCAGTTCAGTATCTTAGCCGAAGGCTAGACGTACAATAAATACTTTGGTCCATCAATACAATAAAAACTGATAGATTACGTTTTATTGACGCAATACACAGGCAAGGCTACACGTTCAATGTTTATCACGTCAGTACTGTAACGTATTTCGTAGAGTTCAGACGTGTACTGGATATGAAGATAAAAACTATACTGAAATGTCACAGTATTTACTGATCGTGTAGTCTAGTGTATTGACGGATTTCAATATTTATCACAAACTGCCATCCAGAATCCAGAAATCTAGATTTCCGTGATAAATATTGACATCCGTCAATACACTAGACCACACGATCAGTAAATATCGCGAAACATGTTAAATATGAGTAGATCACAGTATTTATTGTACGTGTAGCCTTCGCCTCAGGTATACAGTATACTAAGTTGACAATACTTTCGTAATTTCTTTTTCACGGATTATTTTGTAACACGTTGTATAAGAAAGTTTATCGTTGTCTGGTATCCATAGCAGAAGCCTAGAGCTTAGTTTGGGACTAGGTCAATGTGTGTGACACTGTTTCGTGATATTTATTTAATTGCCTTGATTATGTTCCTCGTATGGAACACCGAACGAAGTCAAAGATTTTAAAGGAATACAGCGTTTTATAAATATTTCTGCTCTATTTGATAGATATTTTGGTATTTAAATCTTAGACTAAAGCAAAAGGGGAAGACATGTTGTCGCCGTACACAAAACTAAAATAATTCGTGACGCGGCACCTACATTCGCAAACGCCACACACACAGCTGTAAGAGAATGGCATATACATACACGCGCTAAGTAGCAATCGAGTTAAATTGATGGATAACATGTATTGTGAGACAGCAATCTTGCAATAACGACGCGAAAGATGACAGAACGCGTATATGCATTGGTGTTACTCGCGTAAACTTTATATTACGCTATCTCGCTCATCAAACACGTGTTGACTGATCGGTGGCGGCCGAACAACTGACTCGGGTTAGGCGCTCAGCGCCTATATTGAGGCGCTCAAGCCAGCGCGCCTTGACACATATCTTCCTCTTTTTGTTTTCATCTAAGTTTTTTTTTTAACTATTTAACACAATTTAAACAATACGACGCATTTCCTCATTCGTAATAGCCCTGCCCTGCCATCTTATTATTATTGTCTTGAAACAAGCATCTCAGTCAAGCTCGTCTATTAATAAGTTCCTAAGATTTAACGATTATGGGGAACTGATCTGATAAACTTTAGAGAGTATTGTTTATATTTTGGTGGCTTCATTTGGCCATGTTTGATATTACATATCTTACATTTAACTGTAAAATTAATACTGAATGAAATGAAAGAAAGAAAGGAAGTAGAAGTTATTCAGACACAACAGAATGAAATGAGGATGTAAGATTTTAAGAAGAGAAGAAAACATTTGTCAAATGACAGCCAAGTGAAGTGACACCATTGGATTGTTTCTCATTGACAACAATGTGGCTCTAACATTAAATTATTATAATTTAAGGCGTAATGTAATATTTTGTGGATTTTGACTTTTCATCTTGTATTTTGCAATAAATCAATATAATTAACCTTTGTTTTATTAGTTGGAGTCATATTGGTGTTTTTTGCATGTCTGCCAATTTGATGTTGCAATCGAAATTGTATCTATTACAGAATTAGTTAACCTGAGGCCCATCGTACGAAATATGTCAATGGAATATGAACCTATTCGAAATGAATTAAAGTAAACTTTCAAATTTGACCACGAGTTATAAAAACATATTTTTTTGTACAAGAGGCTTTAGGAGGTGTTTGTGATTCGAGTGAATTGGCAGGCTGTAAATGATTTCATTACTCCGTCTAGTAGTTAGTGCTGTCCGTCGGGTTATGAATTTCAAAATTTGTAATTCGGTGGACTATATTGACAGTTAAGTACACAAATGCCGCGTTACGGTGAGTTGTTTGTATCGGTAGATGTTTAAAACTATTTAGTGCTTTGCTTTCGTTAGGTTTACCTATTCGTTATTGCTATTGTGATTTTGACATTTTAGATGGTAATGGATATTACTCGATCCTAAAACTGACATTAAGCTACTGTCAAACTAGTCCGCCATATTATCGATATTGGTTCTGTTAAGCTGGGTACGAATCTGAGCGGCTCAGCCTGAGGCATGCTCGCTTGCTCGCGTGCCAAATGGTTGCACATACATGCGCGGGTAAGGCAGCGTGCTTGACGCGAGCCGTCATTTCAAAACGGCGTCGGATATGATGACAGCCGCGGCTGCGTTTATCATAATTCACCAAATTATCAACAAAAAGAAGAAGAAATCGCCTCGGTAGTGGAACGGCACAGCAAATTTATCAAATTTGTACGCGTCTCACCCACAGAAAAGTTAGAACTTGTCGTTCTTCCCGCGGCACGCTCGGATACACGTCAAAATTACGCGAGCCACGCACACCGAGGCGCCTTTGAGCACGGTCAAAAGACCGACTCTCGGCAGCTCGCCGCGCGCCGGTCGCCCGCGGAAATTCGTACGCGCGAATTTGAGCAAAATGGGTGAGCCGTGCGTGCCTCAACCCGAGGCTGCTCTAATTCGTACCCACCTTTACACATACATCATCGTCGTGAGGCCCACCGTACAACAAACAGGGAGGTTTTTGTTAGTGAAAATTTGAATCTGCCGGTAACTGAATAAGGTTCAATATTTTTTGAATTTAAATGCCATTTTTTTTTTCATTTGAAGCATAAATATGGTCCTGGTTATGTACAACGGTCTCACGAGGTTATGGCTTTTCCACAATTAAATATTTTTACCACATATACTTTAATTGTTGAGCAACTAAAGCTTGTCATGACTTCAAGTTACAAAACCCTAAGTATCAAACGGTAATTGATTATTTGCAACAATATTTTTGGTTCGTAACAAACTATCAAAAATATATGAACATCGAGGACGCCCGCGACTTTGTATGCGTAGAATTTGTGCTTTTCATCTTGTGGTTGGCAGCTGTTTTTCCAATCCTTTGTTAGTGCGCTTTTAGGATATCCAAGAAAAGTCCCTTCCTCAATTCCCTAGATCCAGCGGCTTCGGCTGTCGACATATTAACCTAGTTTAAAACTAAGCTCTAGGCTTAAACAATGCATTCTACACAACGATATACGTACTTACAATATAATAGAGGGGTGTCTATCTTTTCATCGAAAAACCTTTCATCGAATGTATCATTTCATCGAATTTCATTTCACATAACGCTATTTTCTGCTGAAACCGTAATGTTTTCAAGCCATCTTAAAAATTTAACCCAACCTAACCTACATAATTAATGTTTAATATACCCTGAAGCCATTATGATTTCAGCAGAAAATAGCGTTCGAAGAAATAAATTTCGATTAAATGATGCATACATAATTATGATTCATGAAGTGAAATTCGAAGTAGTGATGGGTTACCAATCTTACCATAATAGAGAATTAAATCCTTGGATATGTATCCAAGCATGAAAACAACAACATCTTAAGCTGGGTACGAATCTGAGCGGCTCAGCCTGAGGCATGCTCGCCCTGCGCGGCGAGCTGCTCGCGACACAAATTGTTGCACGTACTTGACACATACTTGATACACGTCAAAGATACGCAAGGCACGCACACCGAGGCGCCTTTGAGCACAGTCAAAAGACCGACTATCGACGGCTCGCCGCGCGCCGCTCGCCCGCTATACTCGCGCACAGCGCGTGAGCGCGTGCTAGTTTGAGCAAAATAGGTGAGCCGTGCGTGCCTCAACCCGAGGCTGCTCTAATTCGTACCCACTTTAAGACTATGGTTCAAATATCTCATGTTCATTACACAAATATGCTTGTCGAGTCTCGAACCAGGATCAACTAGTCAATTTTGTTGTTAAATGACAGCGATAACTCTGTTCCTTTCACCGCAAGTAACTTCGGTGCTTTTGACAGTTCATTCAGCCACAGGTGGCCAAATATATACGCAGGGCAAGTCTAGAGGTCATTGCCCTTGGTCCACCTAATTAGTTCACCTCTATGGATTACGGAGACTAAACTAGTTAAAATTAATAGGTAGGTTTAGTTTATGTTATATCCAGGTACCGCAACTTTGTCATAATGACAGAAATGCACATATAGGATGCTTTTTAATTAAAAAAAGAACAACAAACAAAACAAACACAATATTGCGACACCCCACTGATTATTAATAATGCCATTATATTTAATAATTAAATAATGGCAAATACGATACGAATAAATAAAATACATTTATACATAATTAAAATATATATATATATATATTTCGTTATTATCTCCAACAATCTTCTTTTTAATGACAAACGTACTGGCCGTCTAAAATCCGGCCGTCCGATAAAATCACTCGGTATGTAGCTTCAAAAATTAACACACTTAACAATCACATATTTTTTCTTAACCTAAATACATTTTTTAATTATGTCCAAAATGGTCGTGGCTCGGCTTTATGCCTCTGAATGTTTTTACATTCAATGACGCTGATTTTCAGTGAGGCCAGAAGAGTATGGGGATGGCGTTAAAAATAAAAAAAAACAATATATTAAATAAAAAATGGCCACAGTTAGGAGATCATTTCAGAGAGACTTCACGTCATACGCCTGTCATCGGCACCAAAGTTTCTCTCCCTTATTATATTCCAATATCTGGATATCTTAATTGATTACGTAGCAACTTGAGCAAGCGGTCTAATCTAAAGCAACTGTTTTATGTATGTTTGTGCAAACGTATGTTTTTAACCTTAGGTAGGTTAGGTTAGGCCTAGGAAAAAAAGAAAATGTCGGTCCATGCAAGTACCTAACTAGTACAAAAACAAAAAACAACAAGTATGAACTAATTTTCTATTTAAAGTTACTTGGGCTGTCCAAGATGATTTTTAGTCGTGATACTTTTCCTTTTAAATTTATTATATATGTGCTTTCGTTTAAGGTATTTTCCAGATTTTTAGTACTTACTTGTAGTTTTGGCTGTAGGCTGGGGGGGGGGGGGGGGGGGGGCAACTCGAAAATTATATCACATTTAAAATATTTTTGCTAAATTACAACTCTATAGTACTAATACGTTCCTAGGTGAACCGCGGACAGACGGACATGGGAAACTATATTAACCGTTGACTTCGGAATCTTAAAAAGTGAGCCCGCTCCCGCGCCTCGGCCGCGACGTGTACGCCCTCGTTATAGAGCGCCCACTCTGTCACAGTATATTCTGAAAAACCACCATAAAGAAAAAAACATTATCGCCACCGAAATAATCATTAATTACCTACTCCAAATAAAAATCACGCAACGTATTTTAAAATCAAAAATTAAAACCGTAATTATCAATAGTTGAGAAACGCAAAATATAGAAAAATGACGATGTATTGTCGGTAAAAAAGTAGAACGACCCATCTACCATTTTTTCTACACCAATTGGCTTTTAATTACTTTTGTAATCATAAAACTTACAAAGATGTTTTTGTTGACTTCTTGTAATTATGCCCTTATTCTTTGGATGCGACGACTTGTGTTAATGTTTGTTTATTTTTGTTCAGAAAATATAGTTTTAATCATTAAATAAGTTATTAGCATGAACTCGAAAGTAACACAAAGGGACGACGACGGTGTGTGAAGTGTGAGCAAGCTTCAACGTGTTTCACCGACGCGAGCCGAGTAAGTTCGCGAAGTCTTGCGATTTTATAGCTCGTACGTCTATCAGCCCTTTTATGTTATCTGTATTATTATTATTTTTACTGTAAATCAATTACTAGTAGCCAATGGACTGGGCCTGCTGATCCAGTCAGTTATGCAAATACTGCATTCCGAAATCGAACACTCAAAAGTAATGTTACCTCTTTATAACTTAAATGTATCTTCCTAAATGAAAAGAGATGACAGTACGTAAGCTAGCGCAATACTGGCAATATTTATAATAAGCACAAATACCTATTGCAGCAGAGGCAGCCATATTAAGAGAGCGTTTATGTCAATTTCAACAGTACATTACCATATTTAATATCATGTTTCCCGGAATCGATATTGCCTAAAGCTACACTCCAATTTGAAGAAATACTTGAGAGGATTGTGAAGCGATGCTTAAATCGCGTAGCTGTCATAAAAGACCATCCAAACTTAGCTCTGGGCGATAACGTTTCTCATCCCGTAAATCTAATCAGATTTCTACGTTTTTTTAATTTGTTGTAGATATTATGAAAAACTAGGTCTATACGTTTCCGCTTTTGATATTTTTCATTCTTTCCAATAAATATTTTGCTGGAAAAAAAAACGTACAGACCTGGTTTTTCATAAGATTTACCATATAAAAATCGTAAAAATCCGACGACGTTTAAGGGGAGAAAAACGTTATCGCATTTTGTATGTTTTTTTTTGCTTCACTGTCTGCCTTAATCGTATTGATTCGTGAGTGTATTTTTTTTTGCAGGTAAGCCATGTTCAGACCGTATACTCGTTAGTCAAAAACATGAGTTACGAGTAGCACTTTTCCCAGAATATAATGTATGATGGTAGACATCGACCCTAAATTGATGTTGATCTTGAAAACAATACGATCTATACTTGAAAAATCGTCAGAATTTGGTAGTGTAATCAAGAACTCAGGATTAAGCACACCCACACACACACTTAACTTTTTATCTGTTTTTGTTGTAGCACACCTGACGCGGCGAGAGCTGGGCAAGGTATTTTTTTTATTTACATTTATTTAATAATGCTTGTAATTTGGTATTTTAAATAAAAAAGACCAGCTTCGCATCACCTGCCATTGACGGAATAATAAGTTTTAATTGTCTGGCCCTCTCTGGTTCTCTTCATGACTGAAGATCGTGATTACTGGACGTCCTAAGTTTTGGAAAGAATCCGTCTTCCATCCGCTTCTGTTAGTGGCCATCAGCATCCCATCACAAAGCTTACTACTCTTGTCTTTTAACTAGTTAATCCCATCTTGTTAAAAATTAAAGTTATTTTTCGCGACTTTTTACCAGAATGCTTAGTCCGCGTCTAGTGATATAAATAAATATCAAAGGACAACCTCACACAAATTGATGTTGTCCGAAACTAAGATCTAGGCTACTAGACGGCGGTATAAATGCTTTTATAGAGAAATAAGTACTTAAATACATAGAAAACATCCAAGACTCAGAAACAAATAATCGTGCTCATCACTCAAATATTTGCCTTTACGGAAAAGCAAACCCGTGACCGCTAGCTTCGTAGGCTCACTACCAACTAGGCTAACGCGTCGTCTACTGACTGATATGACTGAAGTAAGAGTCGTAGTTGTGAAAGGATCGATATACAAAGCACAAGTCGCGAATATGTAAATGTTTTCTCTTTCTTTCCTATATTTAATGCATCGATCCTTTTTCTTTCTCAGGCTGGACGTCTCACTCAACGCCATATTGAAAATCGGGAATACTAACGCTCAGACTAAACGCATTTTCGTCTTAATTGTGATTGCCCGCTTTCCCCATTTGCCTACTAAGGGTCACTAACAAATTTACCTTATCGCCAAAGGACAATATAGCTCAATCGTCTGGATTGTGTAATGTCTCTGTTACTGTGTAGACATAAACGCTAAATGTCTCTTTAGCAAAACGTCTAGATCTTATAATGTTACAATTTAAAATACTCTAGTAGCGAAACGTCTTTATCTAAGAATGTCTTCATTATTTAATAGACATAAACGCTAAATGGGCCGGTAGCGAAACGTTTGTATCTCAAAATGTCTTAATTTCTTAATAGACATGAATGCCAAATGTCCCGTTAGCAAAATGTCTGGATCTTAAAATGGCTAGTGTCCATATGGCTATTGATAATTAAAACTCCTTTTCGCACAATCGATTATTATCTATTTTAACAATCTAATAATTTTACTTTCGGCTTATTAGGTATTCTAATCATATGGACCATTTATATTTTCAAACATTTGGCTACTTGCTCATTTATTATATTCATAATTCCGAGACGTCCCGCTAAATTGACACATTGCTCACTGAGTATTGTTGTACCTAATATCGTTCAGCTGAATTGACTTTTTCTGACTGTATTTTACTGTCATGTCATCTAGCTACGGTCGATGACATGACAGTAAAAACGGTCCTTTGGCGACAAAGCTAACTTGATAGTAACCCCCTACTAATCATTGCCTCTCTACCATGGCCATCCATGATTATCATGTAGGGTCCTCGAACTAGTATTATTATCAGATACCTGTTTCTAAGACGAGCATCTTCTTGCACAAGTTTTTCGACTTTTTCTACCATGTGTGACGTTGTTGCCTATATCGTCCTTCCTAGGCGAGGGTCTTCGTTAATTAACTGTTTGCCATTTTTAAATAGATTGTACCACTTATAAACAATTACTTCCGTTTATTATTTATTATTAATAATGAATTGCGGAGGTTTTCCTTTGTGACGAATGAATTTGTTATAAAAGCAATGTATCAAAAACAAATGACAACCTACGTTTGAAATTAGCCAATACTTATATCTAAAGAGTTCAGATAACAACCATGCAAAGAGGTTTTCCCTCCTCTTCTGCTTCATTCCGCGAATTATTGTTCCTCCTATCGTAGGTTCGATATTAGTTTGCCACTCTCCGTCCCAATTTCCTTATTTTCCTACCACTTTTATGATTATGAAGACCATAAATCTCCATATACATTGAAGAGTAATGGTGAAAAGATGTAGCCTTGGTGTACACTCCAGAACACATCAGAACAGTCGGTGTCGATTCCAACGAAAGTGGTTATTAGTGTAGATGCTACTGACGAGTCCAAGAGATGTTTTGGAACTCCCATCTCACTTAAGACTTCCCACAGCTTGTACCATCACACACAGTCAAAGGCCATGGTGTAATCAATAAAACAACATGACTGGGGTATTAAACTCTCGGCTCTCCTCAATAATCTGGCATAGATTTAGTACAATTATGTTTATTATATGGCCCCCTCCTAAAATAGAAAACTAAAGGCGGCTAAGTGCAATGTAGCAGTCGAATAATTATATATTCTATTGTTAACTACATTACATTTAAAATGCTTATACAATTACTGTGAAGTTAGCCGCCTTCTTTGGTATTATGGCAGTGGGATAAGTTTGTTTATCAATCAACCTGTCCATGGTTACTAAAGCTGACCAAGAAAGCAACATAATATATACGAACTTCTGCGACCAAATTCGACGTCGTATCGTCGATTTACCACATAAATACCATCTTTCATTCATAAAGTATGCTTAAATATGCTATCGCCTTTCCCTTGTTTAACAAACATGACCGGTGACAGGTGGAAATTCTGCCGTAATTTTCAAGAAGGCAGCTAACTGCAATGTAGTAATGAAGCATTATTTACTCTATTGATATCACCATTCAATTAAAAAATGTTTACACTGTAACTACGCAGATGGCTGGCTTCTTGAAAATTACGGCAGAATTTGGACAGTTACATATTGCAATGTCGACGTGCTGCTACATCATTGGGCTTGTCAGCTGTTACCTTAGCTTTGTGATGGATGCTGATCGTTCATTTCAAATTGAGAGAAAGTAACAAAAGAACTAACTAACCATAACCAACCTATAAAGGTATTATGCGTGTATTAAAGGGGTGTTTTTTTTTGTTGAAGTAGCCTTAACACGTGGTGTGGCGAGCGAGCAGCCGCAGACTGCGCAGAAGCCGGTCGAAGATCCAGCGTCGCCGACGAAGAGCCCGGGGGAGCAGCCGGCGCCCGCGCACGTCAACAGGAAGCGTACCAGCTCCGGCGTGTTTCAGGTACTTCTGCTTTATTTAAAAAATCTTGTGAAGTTCAAATTGTATTATGTTGAAATTTATAAGAGTATCTTGAGAATCATTCTAAATGATAATGTATCATCCAAAAAAAAGGAACACTCACATTTTCTATGCACAGGCTAAGATAAAAACAAAACAGGTAAACTAATGTAATGTTATCTAATCATAAGGTTATCAACCTTATTTGCTCGTGACTTGGTATTTCGTAAGGCAGCAAACTTACGGTTTACACTTTTCGATATAAATTAGTGGTTAGTGGTGGTAGGACCCTGTGCAGGGTCCGTCCGGATCGCTACCACCATCTTATCCATTAACCACCCGCTAAGCAACAGTGTTCTCATTGTTGTGTTCCGGTGTGGGGATAAGACAACCGGCGAAATTACTAGCATAGAGGCATTCCATCTTAGTCCTCAGGGTTGGCAACGCATTTGAGGTCTTAGGATTGTAGTCTTGAGAATTCAAATGTCTATGGGTCTCAGATTCCACTTACCATCAGGTGGCTTGAGTGCTCGTGTGCCTTCTCCTTAACATAAAAAAAAATTAAGAGAGAAAGCAAAAAAATAGGTTATGTAGAAATATAATATTGTCTGTATTACAATTTTGAGCATTTTTTACAGGTTGACGAAACCGAGCCCCTGCCGAAGAAACCTGAGCCCGTCCGATCTGCCGCCGAGAGTCCCCGAAAGCGGCCCGAAATCAACGGCCGTAAGGAAAGCAAGAAGGACGCCAAAAAAGAGAAGCAAGAGAAGAGAGTGTTGGAGAGATTCGAGGGTGCAGCCGACACGAAGTGTGTGTCTGCTTTCAAAGAAAGCGATACTTGGGATTAAGAATAAATTATAAATGAAATGTTAGTTATTTTATTGAATAGGTTACTTTAGTAAAAAGGTTTACATTAAAAAAAAATGCTCGGCTTGTTGGTACGGTCATAAGAATAAATACGAATAGAAGGGTAACTTCATCCCACCACGCTCGCTCCCGCGTGGCCTGTCAACAATCCAAGACTACTTATCGCAGCAAACACTAGCGGGTTGCCATGCCACCCAGAATCGGCGCTTGAAGTAAAGGGTGAATTGTAAAAATATTGTACATTGTTAAGGACCTAATTGGGCGCCACTGTCTACGCAAACTGTGGTTTCACCATACGAAAATATTAGTTCCGTATTTGACCTTGTCTTACGATAATTGTAGGACGATATCAACGAAGTTTGAATCATTATTTGTAACATAAACACATTAAGTAAAGAGCGTAAGAAATAAAGAAGTAAATGAATACATTATTTACGTGTGCACTTTTTGTTTAGATTTAACAATACTTGTTTTAAAACACTACAGTTAAAAAATGCGATTCGCCTTCAGGATCCTGCTCTTGGTATTATTACGTCACTGATACGAGTACCGGATGAGCGTTTTATTTAAAACTTCACCTTTTTTAACTAAGAAGAGATTTGTCAAGGACACCACTCTATCCCACTCCGATTGTGTAAAAAAGGTTATGGTTTATCGTATAGTTTTACAAGTAAATAAACTAATTGGTTGCGGGCTCAGTTAGTTTTATATACTTGTGATAACCCTAATTTTGCGACAGGCGAGAGAGAGGTAAGGCGGGGCGTGGGGCGCTGTAGGTAATTATTTCACGGCTTTGCTGTCAAATCCATACAACGACGCCGAAGATGCCCTTCTAATAGTATTTATTCTTATGGTACTGTCGTGGTTTTTCCACTTTTTTCACAATAACATCGGACACATTCTATAAGACCTAGACCCAGGATGTCCCTAAAACCGCGTCAAAAACTAAGAGGGCTGATAGAGGAGCTCATAAAGCTATAAGATTTAGCAACTTGGACCTTGGTGAAAATTTCATAGTTTTCGAAATATTGGCACTTACATAAATAAAACTCGTAATTTTTTGATAGCTTGGACCCAATTTTCTGGGACTTTAAATTTTTACAGGCTTTTGCCAAAAAAATAACCTATCGAATGGGGGGTTTCTATTCCAATTTTTATTAAAACTGTGAACAAATCGAAAAAATCGGACATATCGAAAAAATACAACAACTACCCTTTCTAAAGGAGATTTTAGTTTTTATTTTTATTTTTTGAGCAGCAATGTAATGCAAAGAGTCGGAGATAGTTTCATTTCCTTTTTAATTCAGTTGTCAAGGGGGTTATTATGAGCAGAGATCGGACAAATGGGCGTCATTACTCGTAATAATGTGGACATGACTCGATAGATTTTAAATAAACAAATTAAATTACATTAATTGATTACCTACTCTACAAATAATTTTGATCCTTCGCAAGGCAGTAATAATTAATAAATAGATGATACAATAACTTGTTATTGTGTAGATTTATTAAAGCAAATAAACAGTATTTTTTATAATTTTCCGTGGTTATTTTATTCCTTTTCACGGCTAAAATAAACTTATGAGGTGAAAGCTCCTTTCGCAATCCATGGATGTTAATGGAGCAAACTTATAAATATATCTTGTTGAAAGCGCTCTATATTCTTAAGCCTTAGCGTGTCTAGATATTTTTGAACACCTTGTATATTTAATAGTGCATATACATATAATTTCACTTTACATCTTAATGGTTGAGCTATACAGGGTGAACAATCTACATGGCATCATTTCTAAAATCGAGGCCTAGAACACTAAATACAAGCACTAAAGTCTCTAAATTCCCCTTACTAGGTACTTAACTCATTTGGATTGCTCATTCTGTATATAATCACCTTTAGCATAGATTACGATATAGATTACACCAACGTAAATAAATATAAATTCATTAAATACAAAGTAAATTCTGTAACAGCGGCGACAACGTATTTCAGTGGGCATTCTAGTTTTATAGGACGGGCTGCTATTGTACGCGATTTAGAATCGTGAGAGAATATCCGTAGGGCGACCATGATGTTGAAGAAAGGGTCGACAATCCTAATTTTATGAATTTTGCAACATTACTAATCATGTAACTAAAGGATCTTGTTTAACATTAATGATATAGAGAAAAAAGTAAATAATAGGTAAGTAAAATCTGACTTAGCACCTTAAGTAAGTATGGTTAAAGGGGTGGTGTGGGTGATGTTATATGGGTTCGGTTTTGGTGGTATATCTTTATTCAAGATTTAAATAAATAAAATGAATGAATATACATATATCAAGAAGCAACCTCACTCAAATTAACCTAGCTCTAGGCTTAAACAATATGAAAACATTAACATCTAACATTCCGGTTCAAATACCTACTCGTATATATGCCAAGAAACAAATGGTCACGCACTGGCGATTCCAAAGGAACTTCCTCTCGCGAACGCTCCGATTGTGAAATGAGCTCCCTGCTGAGGTTTTTCCTGGGGACTATAATATGGAGTTCTTAAAGAGAGGAGTAAAAAGATTTTTGAAGGGTCAGCAACGCGCATGTGTTACTTCTGGTGTTGCTGGCGTCAATAGGCTACGGTAACCGCTTACCGTGGTATAAAACAAACCTAGGACCGTTAGCTTTAGGGGTAGGACCAACTAGACAACTTTGTTGTTAAATGACTGTGATAACTCTGTCCCTTTCACTGCCAGTAGCTTCTGAGTTTTTGACAGTACAAGTCTAGAGCTTATTTTGGGACTACGCCAATTTGTGTGAGGTTGTCATCTGATACTTATCTATTTATTTGTTTCTGTATTGTCGCCCTACGCCTCTCGGACAATGGCGCGTGGCGATACCGCGACCCCGCGACCTCGCGTGCCGCTTCCGCCATCTTGCATTCAAATGCACCGCCATTTGCATGCCGCGGACACGTGCGATGATATTCCGTTCTCATTTACTTAGCCACCGCGGTTTTCTATAAATAAATAGAGTCGAAGAGCCTTTTGGAATGGTTTTCGTTTGTATAAGTCGTCGTAATCCATGTGAAAGTAACTCTGTTTATCTGTTTGTTACGCTTTCACGAATAAACCTCTGAATCGATTTAGATGAAATTTGGTATGGAGATAGTTTGAGTCCCGGGAAAGGACATAGGGTATTTTTTACCCCGAAAATTTGACAGTTCCTAGGGCAATACCGATAAACAACTTCGGGTCGAGTCGCGGGAACAGGTACCTAGTAAATAATATGGGTGAAAGTTATTTTAAGGGATATTTTGCCCCGTTACTATGATATTCGTGTGATGTTTGTGTTGCCTCGGAAAATACATTTTTTTAGGAGAAAAATTAAGGCCTTATAACTACCACTTGCAAATTGAATAAAATCTCAAGTAGGTATTTTAAAACCTTATAAGTTTTATGTATGTTGGCAGGACAAGCATGAAAGTCGTATAAATGCAGTTGAAATCCGCTCTTCGCGTACCTAGTAAGTATGTGTGGTGTGGTGTGAAACTGTTTGATAGAGTTAGTACCAATTTCAAATCAATGTTAATCGACGGTTAGTTTATACATTTTGACAACTGTTAACGCTCTAATCGTCTGTTAAGTAGTTAGCATCGTAAAATTGGTACTAAGGAATTAATAAATAATATTCTGGGAGAAGTGTGGACTGAAAGAAAATATAGTGACTAAGATTGAAAAGGATATGCTGCGATGGTTTTGTCATTTGGAAAGGGTGATTGATGAAAGAGATATACAGTGCGAAAGTGGCCAAAGGCCGCCCCAGGCGTACTTTTTTTAATCAAATCGGAGAAATACTGGAAAAGGGCCGAATCTTAAGTACCAACTCGAATCGAAAGAGATTTGTCAGGATCGTAGCAGAAGAAAGAAGTGGTCTCTGCCTAACCCTCTGGGAAACAGGCGTGCTTTAATGTAGGTACGAGTAGGTATGTATAAATGTGTGTAATCTGCCTAACGAGTCCTAACTCAGTGCGTCGACCTTAAGTAATGCGTTTTGAATTCTTCTGATTCCACCACTAGAATAATTCTTATCTTCATCAGGCTAACATATATGTTCCAAATTTTAGCCCACCCCAATGACGAACTGGTTTAAAATTGAGTTTCATATTTGATATTAAATATACCGGTAAAAAGTTAAATAAAAGTTTACCTATAAAAAGCGTCACTTTTCATGTATTTTGCGGATGGCACCCAAACAGCGTTATCAATAAGTATTTATTTATACGCATTGTGTTGATCGGCGCGTGCGCGGCCCACGTGCTCATTTGCATGTCGGCCGCGGCGCGCGACGGACGTGTCGATGCGATGCACGCCCACCCTCACTTACTCGTATGTATGTGCGATGACGGCTATTTTAAGTTACATTACGAGTTTCATAAAAAAAAGTGAAACACTTGATAAGTAGTTCTAAGATACTTTTATTTTCAGAAATGTTGTAACGTAGTATAACGTCTTCTCATCAGGCAATAATATCAACAAGTGTCCCTAAAACCGACGTCACGACGATGATGGAGCAATTTATTCTAAAATATGCAATACTGACATTAGGTCAAGACGAAAAAACTTAGTTTTTGAGACATTAATTGTCGTTTTATGACTTATTTAACTCTTGCTTCTCATAACATAAGTCAGTGCTTCATTTCGAGTGTTCTTTAATTTGAGGACTGTGAACTACTTACGCAAACTCTTATTAAGAGCCATTGTTTACGAGCCACGAACGAGCAAGCTTTTGGTGCGAGAAAATCCAGGCAAGGCATTCAATGGCGGGCTCATCTTCAACTGCTCGAAACTTCCATGACACATCACAGGCGGATGCTTCTTAAGAAAAATAAGGGTAAATGTACATCTTTTCCTACAAGGCGGAAGTGTATCTGAGACAGCCAAAACAGGGCTAAGATTCTACACGGTAAACACCATATTGTCTATGATGTGATTCCGTATTGTTTTTAACTCGGCCACCATTACTGTCAGGTAAATAAGACTTATCAGAACGTTGACAATACGGAAACACGTCAAAGGCACTCATAATACATTTAAAATATAAAAAAAAAACTGGGGACAATCTCACACAAATTGACCTAGTCCCAAACTAAGCTCTAGGCGTGTATGTTTATCGTTGTCTAGTACCCATAGGGGTACTACACAACGATAAACATACTTATATAGAAAAATACATACTTAAATACATAGAAAACATCCAAGACTCAGGAACAAATATTTGCGCTCATCACTCAAATATCTGCCCTTACTGGGATTGAACCGCTGGCTTCGGAGGCAGGGTCACTCCCAACTAGAACACCGTGTCGTCTAATTTGACCCACTGGATCCTTTCTGATCCGCCTAATTAAAGCAATAAAGGTATGACAAAGTTTGTACCAGATTTAATAGAGGTTACTGCCTATTTCTAAATTAATAGAAACAATATCATGTTTATTGTTCTATAAGAGTTGTTAGGGGCTGGTTAGACGAGCAACATATTCACGGCAATATATAGCCGGCAACTACGAGCGCCTTGCTGTAACATACACAGTTAGAATAATACAACAATAGTGGCCAGCCACACGTCGCTGTTAAAAGTTGATCGTCTAACTGGCCCCTTAACCTTTGTCGGGCAACGTTAATTTCCTTTTCTCGCTTTTCAATTACGAAATGTATCCAGTACAACTACTCGTACCGTTAGTAGATACTAATGCCGGAGGACAGTTTTTTTTACCAATACGGTGTTCAATTACCCTGACGTAAAGGCTAACACCAATGGCACCGCCGCCAATTTGCTAGTGCCGCGCCCTGACGTGCCCTGTGCGTCAGTGCCGACGACCACCGGCTGCCGCCGCTGAGAAATGTCAACTGTGTCACCATCGTGACATTCGCCGTAAGGACGTAAACTTATCAAATAATTTATGGCTTTCTACTGTCATTGTACTGGCTTTGGCAAAAAAGTGAGGTTTTACTGTGTCTTTAGAAGGTTTCACCGTGAACCTTTCACGCAATGTCGCGTTTCGGTCTTTGAGAAACATTCGGCGCGTTTTTAGAATTATCTGTTTGATTATATGTAAAGGTCTTTAATTTGAATTGTTGATTTGCTTGTTGATGAGAGAGAAGCTGAACTGTAATGTCATGTCGCTTAAATGACAGATAACAGAGCTGTATATAATCTGCAACAGTAGAATAAGTGACACTGTTTTTGTAAATACTTCGTTTGTATATATTTTAGCAAAGTATATTAATGACTTAAATATTAAGTTGTAAAATGACATTTTAGATTTAGTATTTGTAGCTTTGTAGTTATTTTAAATAATCTATTTATATTTAGATCCCCCAACTGTTGAATCTGCATCTGCTTTTGGAAAAACTTTTTCACCGATCTCTTGTAACTTCCAACCTTGACACTGGCAGAATTGTCCCAATGGACAGTAGCCATATATATAAAAAAAATAACTTAAAGTAACACTTTATTACAGAACGTTCACATATTATAGTTAATAATATAAATGCTTCTTTTTCCGTGTGGTTTCCGGGTTAGAATAGTGCCACTCCATGTCTTCCCGTGGATGTCGTAAGAGGCGACTAAGGGAATAAGGGCTTGTAGTAATGTTAGGCGATGGGCTTGCTACCTGTCACTAATAAATATGTCACTGGTAAACATCTTAGCTTGATTGTGCAGAATGTGGTTACAGAATTATCAAAAAGTTTTTTAGAGTTGTTGGTAATTCTGTAGCTCTGCCTACCCCACTCTGGTAATGAAGGCGTGATGTTATGTATGTATGTAGTATAAATGCTTTTTCTTTGGTGTGGGGATAAGACAACCGGTGAAATTACTAGCATAGAGACATTTCATCTTCGTCCTCAGGGTTGGCAACGCATTTGAGGTCTTAGGATTATAGTCTTGACAATTCAAATGTCTACGGGTCTCAGATTCTACTTACTATCAGGTGGCCTGAGTGCTCGTGTGCCTTCTCCTTAACATAAAAAAAAACTACCTACCTCAAACACAGGACAGAAAACTGTACGACAGAGCTTTAATCATTTTCTACTAGGGGCTTTTGTATATACCTACTCGGTGGAAAAAATCTATGGGCCCTGGAGGGGAACTGCCTTAAATCCTTTAGATCCGTCATTTTACTGAAAGGAAACATTCGGGTTCTGAGGTATTTGACATTATCTAGACGACGCTATCAAATTGTGATTTAATTTAGAGAAGAGTTGGGTCGCCCAGTGAGGCCCTATATGTATAGCCAAGATGCGACTTCAATTGTTATACCTCTATGGAACGATGTCATTATGATAGGGTTCCATAGAGGCAACAATTAAAGATCCTTGATCGTACGCTAACTAGCGTTTCTACTCGTTATGTTTTTAAACCAATCGCTTCACTGGTAGATTACTAGCATAATAATGAAATAGTCAATGTTAAGATACACAATAAAGATTAATCAATCAATATAAACTTACATATGTAAGTGCAAAAGTGCAAACATGTTTGTACGGGACGCCCGCAAACTTAATGGCACTTAACTTGAATCTTTGCTTCACCGTTAGACAGAAGCTTAGAGTTTGGACGTGTGATAAGCGAGCGTATAAACAAAAGGCAGTCAAAAACAATCGCTCGCGCAATCCGCGCCTCGTAAAGAGTGATCGCGCGATGCTATCGCCGCTGACTTACGCGCGCAGAGTAGGCGAAACAGCTGTTAGCCGTGCCGTGATACCGTGTTGGGATTATAATAGTACTAGCGACCCGCCCTCACTTCGCTTTGGGATAAAGTATTATATTATATAAACCTTCCTCTTGAATCACTTTATCTATTAAAAACCCCATCAAAATCCGTTGCGTAGTTTTAAATAAGCATACATAGGGATAGACAGCGGGAAGCGACTTTGTTATAACACGATAAAAAGTAGCCTATGTTCATCGGGGATAATGTCGGCTTCTAATGATAAAATATTTTTTCAAATCGGTCCAGTAGTTTCGGAGCCTATTCGAAACAAGCAAACAAACAAATCTTTCCTCTTTATAAAATTAGTATAGACTAGAAGATCTAATGATTTAAAGTGGCAAAATGTACCTATTTTAATTTGCGTGATTCAGAGAATTCCAATTTTAAAAACAATTAAAAGTCTTAGGCTCACTTTATGTGCCAGTGTGTCTATTTCAAAAAAGCAAACATAAAGCAAGTTCTACTTGTACATGAAGCAGAAATCAAATTAACCCCGCGATATTGCGAAATCAATATCAACTAGGTATATTTTCTATAGCAACCCTTCGTGGGTACACAGATTCAAACTGAAACAGTTATATTTTTCTGCTTAGGATTATTAGCTATATCATAATTTGCGTTATCGTCATCACATTCATAAAATATAATTAAAGAATAACTAAAAAAAAGAAATAATGTACTTACCTAAAATTAATACAAATTTATTGTTTTTATAATTTTCTTTGAATAATGTTCAAAACGGTAGTCAAATAAGAATTTGTCGTGGTGACAGTATTACGATACTTATTTGTTAAAAGTAAAATGACTGAGCAGCGGTTGAATTAAAATGTTATAATGTTTCCAATTATACTTCAAACAGCGCCCTTCTGTTTTCCAACTTTTTTTCCGTCGGGAATTAAAAAGGCTGTATGTAACATACCGCTGTACCGAAGATATTTACTCTGTGGTGGCACGCGCGGACCGGGCCCCTTGCGCCTCAGTTACTGCAGCTTCTCTACTCTATGAGTTAGCGGCGCGTGATGCGATGTGATTCGATGCTAATGCGGCCGCGGGCGAACCAATGGGCTTGATTCGAAACTTGTAATGTAGGAGTATCATTGGTTGTACGATTTAGGTGCACGGTAATAACACCGACTAGCGGTTACAGATAAGATAAGTAAAAACATGCTACGTGATTTGCTCGGAAGTTTATTGGCGTTGGGGTCTCATTGAATAAGCGCTTCTGCTAATTATTGTTCTAAAAAGTGTAAGTGCATCTAAACGCAATTTAATTCCATTTGTAAGAAAAAGATAATGCTAGGTTTACGTCTAAGTATAGTTAAGTTGTGTCAAAATGTATGGAGCTGTCATGAATAATCCCGATTTAAGACTAATTCGATGTAACTTTTCTTTCAAGTGGCCTTTAGTGACCTAGGTAACATTTAGTAGGTTTGTTTAAAAAGTAAGGTCAAAAAATTTAAACATACGTATCTCGTTACCAGAAATAATTGCACTGACAAGATAACAAATAACTAACTTGTACAAGTGAAATAAAAAACTAAATAAAAAAATAATTTAGAAGGTTGTCATTACTTCGCTCCCATAACCAAGACAAATCTAACGATACTTCATATATTAAAATCCATCAAGTCGTTTAGGCTGCAGAGCGTGCCAAGGAAATAGACAAACAAACATACATACACTCAAAACCTTCCTTCTAATGCAGTAGAGTAAAAATCCCAAAGCTCCATGCAAGATACTGTTACCTAAGAATTATTGCTACATTAGCATACGCAAAACCGTTTTATTACATTAAATTAATCAACTCTAATCATTTACGCTCTTACAAATCTCTTATCTCCAATCATTTCATTACCTCAAGCATTCCAAACAAATCAAGACAGGCTTCTAGCCCCATTTGTTTATTTTTGAATAGAACGTTGTTTCTATCGCACCACTGTACATCAAGCTGGTGTAAGAGGGACGGGATTTCTTGTACATAGTGCTACGTCGACATGTTCAGTACCTATAACTTGATATTGTACTACAATTTGTATGGAAGTAAGGAGTACTGGCACCGAATAGGTTACCTTGTAACACAGTGGCTGTGACAAACGTATGCCATTACAAGTGCATGTTGTATTAACACTAGTGAGACGCGGTGTGGTGTAAGAGGAAGACTACCGCGACTCTGTTACTGGATCCCCATGTAAAGTTGGCTTTCCACTAAAGCTGTTGCAAGCTAAGCAGAGCTGTGAGATAGAAAAGAAAGAAAGAAAGCAAGAGAAACGTTTATTTAGTGCCTAAAATAATTACAAATTATAGTGCAAACAACTTCTACAACTATTTTTATCTAAAGACACTAAAAGGGCGATCAGCTCAGCATTAATGCTGCAGCATGTAGCCACAGCGCTGAACTTAAATCCAACCACCAATTGTCATAGTCCTATTACCATCGGAGATCATAACAGACAGTATGTTAGAAAATATTGGTTCGTAATAGCGTTCATGTTTAGCTGTTCAAGTTTTTTGTATAAATTAAAACAGTAGTAAAAAATAAATAATAATTTGATTTTTTCAGTTACAATTCTTAATAATTGAGTCTAGATACGAATAGTGATTATTATTGAATATTATGATATAAACTTTATGAGAAACATTATTGGACTTTCAAGATGATACAATAAGATCCAAGTTAAAAAGAAATTCCGATTTGGCCGCACTTGCAGAAAGGTATACAAAAATCATTGAGCAACGAAGTGTGTTGAATATATTTCAAAACAGATGCGAAATGGCCTGGAAATAAATTATTCATGTCATTCGTAGACAACTTGGTCAACCACCTAGTCAATATGTCAATTGTCTTTATTGGTTACATATACAGCTTTATTTGCGTTGCTTTCCATCCCTCTGACGATAAAATGGTAAGTATCTCGGAGACGCATGCAATAGCATCCTGAGTAGGTAATATACTCAGGATACTGTAGTTGGTATTAAATAAATAGCTTTCTTTAAATATTATGAGTTTAATACTTTTGGCAATAAAAATATTTACAGAACGATAGCTAAATAAATAATTAAATTAAATTAAATGAGACACCAAGACACGGGACCCGTGTCTGGTGCTTATCGAAAATTTCTAGAGAATTCATTTATCGATCGCATCAATACATCATGAACAATTTTGAATTTGGATAGAATTTAAACGAAATGTAAAAGGGTAGTTCTACCAGCGTTTCAACCGCTTTGACTTCGGTGTCGCATTTTTAACCATTTCCCTGTACGAGTAGGATAACCATTTTCGGTTATTTTGAAGAATGCCTGGACTCCTAGAAAATAACAAAAATAAAATCAAAATTTGCACATGCGCGCGCGCTTGTGTGTGTGTATGTGTGTGTGTGTATGTGTGTGTGTGTGTGTGTGTGTGTGTGTGCGTGTGTGTGTGTGTGTGTGTGTGATTAGCTCTTCTGTATCATCGTAATCTAGGGTCTTTACCCATATAGCTATTTTTTCCTTGCATTCATGGTAGGTTAAGTTATATGTTAAGGATTCTGTTTATTTTGTTATCATTACTCTTAACCAACACCACGAGGGTATCTAGAGTTTGTGGTAATATACCTATGTATACTATATCTGTATCTGTGTGTATCCTGTGTGTGTATAAAATAAAATTGATATATAGTAAAGTAGCCTTGGATTATTTTTGAAACAGTCCATCTTAAACATAATCCATGATTATGTTAAGTGTTTACTTTAATGTATTTTAATCAGATTCGTTTATTCTTTCACTATTACCTCCTCCTCGTAACTGCTATCATTAGGCAGCTTTATACGACACTGAACTCACTCACCTGCCTGCTGCTTAATTGAGAAGGCACGCGCCAAAATGTGTTTTAAACGCTCCGACGGGACGGGACTTCTTATCTGGCAAGTTTAAACTTGCCAGATAAAACTTCACCTTTAAGATCGACGCAGCGCTGTGTTGAGAGAATCACCCCCCTCCTACGTTAATTATGATTTCATCCCAGTGGATTATACCGTGGTAAAAACCACTCGCACTTGATCAAGCGGGACAAGCAGAACAAGTCGATATAGAATTGCACCAACCCACAGGATCTACCACATTTGTCTTCTTAAACGAGACGACGTCAGCTCCCGGCACGCGCGAGCGAGACGCAAGATAGCGTCGTTACTGACGTCGTACTAATGGCGCCTCCCGACGTCGCCCGATTTATTGTTAGACAAGGATCCGTTAACGAGTTAGTATAAGTCCTGTCTTAGGTGTGGGGAACGTTATTCTAGAATAACAAGAGGTTATACAGCTTTACATGTAGATGCGGAAGCTGAGCGCGTTGGTGGCCGAGCTTAAGATGTCGACTAATGGTTACGTGTAACAATAATTTTAATACTTGTCGCTTAAGTACTTAGGAGGATCCACCTTAACTTCGCACAGGTGAAGTATCAATATATCTTGCACGAGGAATGTTCTAAATGAAACCGCAAATTTTAGAAAGTAACCGTTTCATATCTCAGTCAGTCCTTTTTGAGATTAGTACGAACATTGTTACTTGTACAGACAGGGGCTTTGATTTATATCACAATAATTGCAGTTCTTACAAAGCTCTGTTAAAAAAACTACAACGCGTATCAATACTTAAGGGGCCTTAAAGGTGCAAGATAATTACGTCTTTCCGTTTTCACGTTTTGGTGTTGCTAAATACTTGGTTTTGACCATCATTGCCATATTTTAAAATAAACAAACGATGTTATTGTCATGGCGGTTATAGTAATATATGTATGTTCTGTAAATAATTGAAGTATGTATCTAATTAGGTTCAGGAGACACAGCAAGTATTATAGTCTAGTAAAAAACAGCAACAATACAGGTTTTTTGGAAGGGGGGAGGAGGGCTTTAATTATGTTTATTTTTATTTTTAGTATTTGTTGTTACAACGGTTAGTGTAAAACATACTCTGTAATAATTTCAAGTTTACAGTGATAGATATACATACCGACACAGACAAACAGACGGACAGCGAAGGCTTAGTAATAGGATTCCGTTGGCACCCTTTAGAACGCGAAAAAGGAGGTTTTCATTTCGTCGCGTTTCTATTTTAATAATTTCACAGTAGTTTTCTTGACCTTATTATATTTCTTGTAGTCGAGCTCCACAAGTAACAGTAAATCCATTAACATGATGAAGTCGATTGCATCTCGCTCGAGCCGGGATCTGCGATCGTTCGCGCGTCGCTATCGGCGATCTCGACGCGCCGTCGGCTCGGATCGCTCGCTGCTGCCTGTCGTCGCGGATGACACCGACACTGCCGTAGAGTTGGGCCATAGGTTCGGCTTAAGTCAGAGCTTTTCGTTGGTTTTCAGGGCGTTCCATAATCCCAGAATTAGAAGAACTATCGATTATCACCTGAACACCGTTACCTTTGTGGCTCCAGGTATATTGGATCATATTTACACACACTTATGTTTACAGAAATAGGCAGGTTGCCTTAATTGTTGTTTAACCAGAGAAAATGTTTCCACAGCATTCAAGTTTTAAGCTTAATTAGAGACTAGCTGCAGGATCTGTAAACGTTACCATATCGTAATCGGGGATCTCTTGAGTGTGTTCGCCAAACTTGTATTCATTTGGGCTTGCTTGACCCAGATACAAGATATTCAAGGCATCTACGAATGGCGGGAGTCATCCTGTACCCCTATAAAACACTTGGAGAATCGAAATCTTGGAGAAACTCATTCTACTGGAGTGAACAAGAGCTCTTCACCAAGAAGACTAGCAATTATCATAGACCCCTGTCCTATTATGGAACTATAAAGCCGTACATATTCCCATGTAGAGTCAAGAAGGCATCGCTACGCTTCAAGACCAGCCCGGTGTAAAGGGCTTCAAACAGAAACCGCCTCAAAGGCACAGCCCTGGGGGTTACCATGACATGCCTAAGCAATTCAGTTTAGGATGCAAGGACAGAGCCGTGTAATTGCCAAAGCTCTGTTCCTTACACTCATCCAAAACTGAATTGCTTAGGCATATCATGTTTACTTGCCTGATAAGACAGTAACGTTGCTTAAGCTCTGGACAAGATATAACCAACATAAACAATTTTCTAAAACTTTCAAAATATATGGGATTACCGCGACCGTCCGTCAGCTTACGTCAATTCTACACATTTACGATAGCGAAAACGTTCCCGTAGTGCATCTTATCTATGGCCAGTATAGCCGTCGTTTTCTTTTCGGCGAAACCATTCCTAAAACTGCTCATCCCTCGGTCCGAAAACCCTCGATCTAACCTAACGGGGCGGTCGCTTTGCCCGCACCGCCAGATGCTATCGTCCGATCTCATTAGTTAATGCCGGCCAAGCCAATTACATTGAATGACATGTCCGGGGCAAATTGCGAGCGGCGACGGCTCGCGCTGTATTTGGGCTTTCGGCTCCAAGTGTCGAGGTGTCAATTACCCTTCTCTGTCACCTAATGTTTTGCTATCTTGGGTGGTTTTAAATGGTTCCGTCCGTACACTCGTTTGAAAAAGGCCTTTATAGGATCACTCGCATGTCTCTGTCTACTGTAACCCTGCATTTTATCGAATTTTACTTCATCGATTGTATCATGTCGTCGAATTTCATTTCATCGGACGCTATTTTCTGCAAAAAACCATGACGTTTTCAGGATATCTTAAACATATTACTTAGGTTAGGTTAAGTAACTTGTGACTACTAAAAGAAAAAAAAAAACGCGGCGAAAAATGCCTTTTGATAAAATAAACTCTGCATAACGTTCGTTGAAAGGTGATTAACATTATAGGTACATTCGCCTGTCTATCTAACCGTCTGTAAAATTCTCTTTCTTCGTATCTACAGGATAGGAAACGTAGAAATTTTCTTACATCTCTGATTTTTTGGTTGGAGTACAACTTGTGTCGTATGTAATAAATCAATGGCTCGTTATGAAAAAATGTCTTGTGCAATAAGTATTAAAAAAAACTATTTACTTAGTATTCTATATTTAAAAATAAAAAGTGTTAAAGATATTTAATTAAATATACAAAAACACCCTTATATCTCAAACTAATGACTCTAATGAGACTACCACCTCAAAATATACAAGTGCAAATTGTTGAATGAATGAATTGTTTATTCACAAGAACATATAGCTACCTACAATACAATTCAATTAAAATAAATAATGTTAACAAGTGAAAACGAATAATATAAGTGATGTATCAAAATCAGTAAATTGTGATGGTCCCATATAATCTTTAGGGCTGCCAAGATGCAAACACTGCTAACGTTTGTATTTTCTACCGATTCGAAATGCATGGAGTAGACAAAATGCATGGAGTAGACAGATCCTTAAATAAATAAAAGTGCCTTGTTTTAAAACATCTAGAATGTTGATTTTCCTATTATTTGTACAGATTCAACCACGCCAGTTCGACTCGCACTTGATCTGGTTTTTCTCTTCTTTCTTTCTACCGGGTGTGGCCTGTAATAGGAGCAATAAATTGAGGGATCGTTTCCACACCACAAACGTAACAACATTTATTCTACAACTTTTGAAAATTACTTGTTGTTTACTAAATATGAATGAATTTAGATTTTCCAAGCCAGCAATGTATTGCGAAAACTACGAAGTTTGTCGGCTGACAGTAGATGTCAACTAGACTATTGGATGGAGTACATTGAAAATATTATTTAGTTTGTTCGAAAAAATCCCAAATAATAAATTACATATTTTGTAAAAGTTGTACAACAAATGTTGCTACGTTTATACAGTAGAAACGATCCCTCAATTTATTCCTCCTATTACAGGCTACACCCAGTATAAACGGCACCGCCTAACCGTGTAAGTGATTTTTCATTTCTAGTAAACTTTTATGGACTTTGAGTCGTATTTTTGCCCGTTAATACCGTTGGTTAATAAAAGCCGTGCGTTTGACGATGATACGTTGTTTTTATTAAAATTGCTCGCAGTAGTATAAATTATGTCAGTAGTATGTACAAACAGGACATGACAGGAGGGGGTATGTAGTGGTGGTAGGACCCTGTGCAGGGTCCGTCCGGATCGCTACCACCATCTTATCCATTAACCACCCGCCAAGCAACAGTGTTTGCATTGTTGTGTTCCGGTGTGGGGATAAGACAACCGGTGAAATTACTAGCATAGAGGCATTCCATCTTAGTGGGTTGGCAATGCATTTGGGGTCTTGGGATTATAGTCTTGAGAATTCAAATGTCTATGGGTCTCAGATTCCACTTACCATCAGGTGGCCTGAGTGCTCGTGTGCCTTCTCCTGAACATAAAAAAAAAAAACAAAAGATTACAATTATAAGATTATAACATAGACAAAAACATAGCAGAGATGTACAAATGCGAACTTGTTAACCCTTTAAGTCGTTCTTATCTTTCGGTTCACTGTAGTAGCTTAGCTTAGGTAGTAGTTATCTCGCTGTTGTTATGCTGGAGTGATGGGTTATAAGATTGGAACTGAATAGTTTAATGATATTCTGAAATTGATAAGTCTTCTATCGGCGATCAAACAAAACATTCTACATTTAGATGATAATTCTTTGGGCATTATGGATTTTCCATAAATAGAAAACTTTAATATTTTTCAAAAGGGTAAGATGAAATAAGATAAGATAATTTATTGGTAAAAGTAATATTTTACGTGTCACATTTACAAAATATACAGTCATTTTTAATACTTAACTATTACATTTTATTTAAAATACAAAACTACATCTTCACCAGTAATACTATATCTTAAGATAAGTCCTGACCTGTGTAGGTTATTCTTATTAAGCCTGACAAATTTTTTATTCAATCATTTATCTACGCTAACATTTCAAAGAGAAAACATTTGTATTTTTGTATATTGGTTTGTAATGAATGAATCAAAAACGAAGGGACCGCGTTTTAAAATTCGTTTGCCTGTAGAATGTTATATTGTCACCAAGTAACATAGGCTTTCTCACGTGAATGGAGTCAAGGGCAACAGGTAGTGATCTATATTTATGATGAAGTCGTTAAAAATATCTCTAAATTCACTTAAAAACATTCCTAACTATAAAACTTTTCTAAAAATTCGTTGTTAATGCAATTCAACATTACTGTATGAGTAAATATTTGAGTTTTTCAGTAAGGGAACAATAGGGATTTTTCCTGGGTAAAAAAATAAATTCTACTTAGTCAATCAGTTCAGTCATCTAAAAATATTGACCACGTATTTTTTGCATTATTAAATCTATCAAAATTGTCAAAAATAACTCGTACCAAAGTTCGGAGGTCCTATCAGTACTCGAGGCTGTTTAGAAATTCTTTCTGTTTCACAGTTGCTTCAGTCATTTCCAGCTTAAAAGAAAGTACACCAAAGAGCTCGACGACACTTTAATCGACAGGCCAACACTGCGTCTGCGCGTATAACATTAGCATACATAAATGATATTAATACTTCCATCCCAAAGCGCCAGAAGAACGTATATGCCATTTAACAGTCAGAGTATATTCAACCTTACATTATTTACAGGAAGGTTGTAACTGAAATAGGGGTTAGAAAATACATGTGCCCTTAAGACGGCGTAGTTAATGAGCCGCAGGCGCAAGGACGATTCGCATGCGCACTGATTAGCGAAGAGTTGTCGCTCTTTAATTATAGCGTGTTACGATTATGATTAAGGATGTCTACGAGTTAAAGACCAGACAAGTCGCTTGGGGCTATTACAGCTATCGCTTTGGCTTTCCGTTATGATGTTATATACATACGAGTTTCAATCGCAAATATTTTTCAATCTAACATAAGAACCAAGTGTGTAATGAATCATCTGAATCATTGTAGCGTTGGCGTTTGAATAGAATAGAAAATTAATATTCATCGCTTACAGCAATACATTTAAAACAAATGACCACTAACGGCCGAATCCTATATTCAAACCCCGGATAGATAAGGCTTACTCCGGGTTGAAATTTAACATTTGCCCATACAAAATGTGTTAAATTTTAATCCGAAGTAAGGCTATCTGTCCGCGGTTTGAATATAGGGTTCGGCCGTAAAACAACACGTTAACAATTTATCGTACATTTTTTTATAAGCATTAACCGCAAACTTTGTTAGTACGCACAGTACCTATACAGATTATTTTTTAGTGATGTTTGAGAATGATAAAGCTTTTTTCGTTCTAATACTTTACGAGTTACAAGAAGGCAATATATTTGCCGCTGCTTCTACGGCATTATCTAAGCATTGAATTTGTATTGACTTTCATTAATTTACTATGGAAGTTTAATTTCAAATTAGTTTTTTTTACTCAAAACTTTATACCGCCTTAATTATCTCTGAAATAGGAGTGTTATGACTATCAGAAAAAACGAGCACGAAATAAAAAAAAATATAGACTTTTTTGTTAACCTATCGGGACATAGCAAAGTACCTCAAATCATGTCGGAAATCTACCATTTATTAATAGAAGGAGTGAATTTTACTACCTCTATTTTTGTTATCGGATTAGTAGGTTTATAATTTCGGTTCTTAATACTTAAAAATACAAAAAAAAACGGTGCTTATTTGTAAATACATTAAAATGTATGTCGGCAAATATATTGCCGTTAACCACTAAAGGTTGTAAACAGTATTGTGCCGCTGTAACCGTTACTAACACACGTAAAGAGACTAAACTATAACTGTAAGTGGTAAAATTTAAAAAATCAATACAATACAAGAAATGTATAATAGAAATACAATACATTAGCAGTACAAAGAACACTTGATGAAGGAACAGCTGGTACGGGCATTTATCAGTTTACGCTGCCGCCTGCTAAATAAATAAAAAATACATTGTAACCCAATCAGAAGGCATCATTCCCAAAAAGTACAATGATGTGTATTGGGTAAAACTTTACGTTTCAGTACGAAAAAATACTTTTTACTTAGTTAACCGCCGCTAGGGAATGAGGGCTTGTAGTATTGTTAGGCGATGGGCTTGCAACCTGTCACTAATACTAAACTTCTTGGCCTGATTGTGCAAAATGTGGTTACAGAATTATCAACAAGTCTTTATACATTTGTTGGTATTTCTGTAGCTCTGCCTACCCCACTCTGGGAATGAAGGCGTGATGTTATGTATGTATGTATGTAACCGCCTATACTTAAAGCTTTATAGGTACCGTCCATCGACTTAAAATGCGTACTGACCCGACATCGAAATTTGCACACGTGTAGCTCCGGTAACGACGCTATATAAAAGCGCACTTGACCAAAAAGGCTCTTTGCCTTGTTAATCGTTTAAAAAGTGTTGTAACTATAAAGCGAGGCGTCCGCGTCAGTAAATCGCTACCAGTATTTATCGTTTGTTAGGCGAGGACAAGCGCGCGCGCAGGTTAACTCGCGGGATTGGCGGGCTTACATGCGCAAGGGCATTTCGAATTTCGAATTTGGAGTTTTTGTGCCGTTACGTTGGCGTCGGTTTTGTTTTACAATGCTATTGTGGTGTGTACATATCAGGATTTCCTGATTTAGCTAATTTAGTTTGAGTTTGTATGGTAAAGGTTTTATCACTTTTGGTTTTATGGGCAGGATCGATGGGAAAGAAAACTGAGGCCCTAGCCAAGATGCGTCTTATCCATTAACCCGCCAAGCAACAGTGTTCGCATTGTTGTGTTCCGGTGTGGGGATAAAACAACCGGTGAAATTACTAGAATAGAGGCATTCCATCTTAGTCCTTAGGGTTGGCAACGCATTTGAGGTCTTAGGATTATAGAGAATTCAAATGTCTATGGGTCCCAGATTCCACTTACCATCAGGTGGCTTGAGTGCTCGTGTGCCCTCTCCTTAACATAAAAAAAAAGATGCGTATGCTAACTAGCGACTTGACGTGACTTTTCGTATGACGTGTCCTACCAGTGACGCGATTGGTTTAAAAACAAAAGGAATTGAATCGCTGGTTAGAGTATGCATCTTGGCTAGGCCCTTTGGTATGCTAAGCTGGGTGTACGCGTTCTTGGCGGTGATTCTGTAGAGCACCACATCCGTCATGATTTGTGTTTTTAACCGACTTCACAAAAAAGGAGGAGGTTATACGTTCCATTGTATGTTGTTTTTTATGTTTGGTCACCGATTACTCCGTCAATTGTGGACCGATTTTGTTTTTTTTTTGGTTCGATACTTCCGAGGGGGTCCCGTCGGCGACCACAATATTTTCACCAAAAAAGCCGACTTCAGTTGGACTAACCTATTAGGTAGGTGCCTCCAATTTTAAAAGAAGTTATTTCTTGCGTTTTTGAAGGCGGTTTTTTGTTTTTGTAAACATTTATGTTTCGTTCTACCTGACGGTAAGTTCGATAAATAAAGTAATAGAAAATATAGTACGAAAGATCCCTAAGTTTCTTTAAAGTTGCAGTCTTAGGATTGTAATCTTGATAATAATTGAAAATGTCTATGGGTCTCAGATCCCACTTACCATCAGGCCCCTGTTTCACCATCTTGACAATGACAGGTGACGTTGATATTTTAGTGTGCATGACGCAGCTTTTATGGAATCAGAATCAGAATCAGAATAATCTTTATTCAAGTAGGTTTACAAATAATAAACTCTTTTGAAACGTCATAGTAGCGACTTAGCCTAAATTGACTGCAGGTTCAAATCGCGACCGATCAGAGAAGAACCTGTAAGAAACTCTGTCGGATGTTTTTTTTTTTTTTTGACGTTCGCAACCTTTTGTCGTAATGCCTAAACATTTTATTACAAGCAATTCAGTCCCAAGCATTGTTATCATTAATATAGTCTTTAATACTATAATATGCTTTAGAAATTAGTTTACGCTTAACGTAACTCTTAAATTTATTTACTGATAGTTCAGTAACATTACTTGGGAGCTTATTATAGAACCTAATACAATTACCCATAAAAGAGTTTTTTATTTTATGGAGCCGCGTGAAGGGCACTGCGAGCTTATATTTATTTCTGGTATTAAAATTATGTATGTCACAGTTCTTTCTAAATTTAGCGATGTTTTTATGAACATACATAATGTTTTCATAAATGTATTGACTGTGCATGGTCAATATGTTAATTTCTTTAAACTTATCTCTAAGCGAGTCTCTCTGGCCCATCTTGTAGACAGCACGAATAGCCCTCTTCTGCAGAACAAAGATGCTATTTACATCAGCAGCACTACCCCACAGTAAAATACCATATGACATAATACTATGGATCTGACTACTATATACTATGGAACTTTGCAATGTATACCGAATTGTCACCTGTTTCTTATCATTGTCAGGATGGTGAAATAAGTGGTTGAACTGATAGGTTGTGTGCTCGTGCCATAAAAAAAAGTTTTTCCGACATGTGAATCCTGCGCAGCGGGCAAGCGTCGCGTGCGGCGTGTCACGGACGGCTCTATATCTCACATTGTTAGTGCGCTCTCCCGACATGTGCCATTTTGTTTACACGCCCGCGCGCGAATTTACACCTCTAGCCGGAATCCAATTGTAAATGCATTGGTATTCGGTTCAATTTTGAATTAAACGTTTTATGGGAGAAATCTCTTTGAACCGCTGATTCTGGGAAGATTCGAAAGCTTTGACAAAATGGACATTCCATTCATGTTGAGTTTTGATGGCGTTTTGTTTTTTGTTTTATTGTGTATATTAGAGATTTAAACCTTAAGTGAAGTTTTTATTAACACAGTTGACTTCAATCGTTACGAAAACTCGATATTTTTGTACATCATTGTCCATCGCCGTCCGCAGTGTTGGCAATACATTTGCATTTTTTTGTGAGATGGTCATAATGTTTTTAGTTACTATGTCTTTTTTATATAAGTATTTAGAATCAAAATGTTTATATAGCTGGAACCGTAAACTTTTCTATTTAACGTGTAGATAAAGCTAGTTTAGGTTAGTTTAGGTGTGATAATGACGTATATATAATTATGACCTAATTACGATAATTAAGAGCTAAAATACATTATGGCTAAAAATAATTACTGCAGTAATATTGACTTAGTAACTTTATTGTCCGTGGGCTTCACATTCCACTTTTCAATAAGTGAACTGTGTCCCCAAGCCATAAATAAGTCGTTTCCAGTTATAGGTTTCAACAAATCAAACACATAAACGTCCTTCATCTAGAAAAAGTAAAGAATTAAAATAGCATTTCATTAAGTTTAATTTCTAATCGTAAGAAATCGTCCACGTATTCGGCGTTGCTATGATCTCCTTTTTTGCGGCGCACGAGTATGGCGTTAAGTGTTGCTCCCGGGAGTCGGTAAATGCATGCCTAGATCCCTAATAGACAACGTCAAGTTTTGAGACGGTCACAGTGGGAAATTTAGAACAGTAAATGTACATCGGGACGCATCTTTAGATGTGGCTTTTGGGCTGTGTGAACTGCGAATGAATACAATTAAGCGATAGAACGGAACGGTTTGGCCTACTTAAACGTTATTATGTTAGTCTCCCCTACTGACAGAAGCTAATATAAGATACGTAGTGACTAGTAAGTATCATCAGGAATCCATTATTACTCAGTCTATAAGGATGGTTACTACCAACCACTAAATTCCATACGATTGTGATTGTGATTTTAATCACCGTATCTATATGCAGTTTCTAAATGACCACATCATGTAAAAAGGATAGGCAGCTACTCTTTTCAACACCATATCCCTTGTGTTTCAAAAATAATAACGTGAAGGATACTTCTTAACCGGATAGCTATTTAAAACCGGGAAGAGCATGTCGGACCATGCTCAGTGTAGGGTTCCAAAGCCGTTAAGTACTACAAACATAAAAATAAAACAAGTACTTAATAACTAATTTTCTATTTAAAGTCAATTGGTGACGTCTTAGACGATTTTAGTAGGTATAAATACTTTAATCGCTTGTATCTGAAGAACCAATGATGTCTACTTAGTTATCATCGTTTTCCTTTAAAATTAGTTATATGCTCTTTCATTTAAGATTTTTTTCAGATTTTTAGTATTTGTAGTTTTGGCTGTAGGTGGGGGGCGGGGACGGGGGGACACTTGAGTCTAACAAAAATTTGCGCTATAAAAAAGCTTAATATTTCATAAACGGATTACTCAATCGAAAAACTGTGTATACAAACTCGTTTTGAAAGACCTATCCATCAACACCCCACACTATAGGGTAGACGAGAAAAAAAATACATCCCGACATTACTTGTAGGGGAGGTACCCTAAATTTTTTTTTTTACTTTTTATTGTACCACTTTGTCGGCGTGACTAATATGCATACCTATTCATGCCAAATTACAGCTTTCTAGTACTAAGAGTCTCTGCGCTAGCCTGCGGACGGACGGACGGACGAACGGAAGGACTTGGCGAATCTATAAGGGTTCCTAGTTTGACTACGGAACCCTCATAAAAGTAGGATATTGTGCCAATTTTAGAAAAGGATATTCAGAAAGTTTCTTATCATATCAATCTTATCGTAATGCACAGAATGGGCAGTTCATGAATATGCCTTACCCAGATAATTGTAAAATGATGCTGTTTTTAATCTCCTTACTGTGCAGAAGCATCGCCTAATGCGCACGAGTGCGTACCGCGCGTTCCCGAACGTAGGCTATTAGCGAGTCGCGGATTTCTCCGACACATGTGTCATGTCACACAACATGCCACCGGCGGCCATTTTCCAACTACTGATGGATATATTCGGATTCTAAGTGGCCGATAAACATGGTATGGAATGCTTGATTGATGTAGTTATGTGTGGTGTTTTAATTATGGCCACGAATATGATGCTTATTAACAAGCTTCGTTTTTGTGCTCGCATTAGATCATAATTTTAGTTCAGTTATTTCATATCGGTTCCTGGCTTTGTTAAGCAACAGATGAGCATATTGTACCTACATCGATCAGATATAACGGCCATTGTTTAAACTTTTGACGTCGGACCGTCATTTCCCTGTCAAGTCCCTGGATGTTGGGTTTAAGTCGTGGATAATAATTAACCTAATGTTCCTGGACGCCTTCTCTAAACTCTTGCTCTAGATGATGATGACTGGTCCTTAATCATGGAATGTTTCGTTACAAATTTTGAAAGATTTGAAATATGCATGATTTTCCCTTGTTTCAAAAAGTCTTTTGACGTCCCTATTATAATCTGATTCTCAATATGCCTACCTTATGGATGGATTCCCAATATGGCTAGTTTCAGAGAAAAGGCTTGTGATGTAACCCTTATAAAACATTCCATTTTACTCAAGTTTTCTATTAAGCTCAGCGAAATTTATTTATCCGTAGCTAGACGAGCACTCCATTTCATAATGCCGTCAGCGTTCAACGCTACCGGGTCAATCAAATACAATTATTACCTGACTCCCACCGAGTGAAGCGTTTATTCCAGGATGATTGTCTCTGGACATGTGATGTTGACGCTAACAGCGGCCATTTTGGTTTGGATGGCCTTCAAGATGGCGACCGCGGCGCATTAACATCGGTGTTAGGGAATATTGTTAGCATGATGAACGCTCTCATCAGAAAACAAACGTGGCGCGGCTGCCGACATAATTAGGGCTAGTTGGAACTTGTCCTGGTATATGATATTGATACTGAGGCATTTATCTTCTCTGTAATACTACTAGGTACTTCGTCGGCTTATATGAAAGGGTTTAAGTCTTTAAATCTGCTATTTTATTGTAATAACAAATGGCTAACTTGTTTGGCGATTGTTAGATTGCGTTTTCACTGGAGCAGGGCCTTTATTCTACTGCGTTAAAATTATATCGTGTTTGACGTGTTTCCGTATTGCCAACATTTTGATAACTCTTAAGTCATTTACAATAATGGCGACTGTGACATAAACGATTCTTAAACACGTCAAACGCGATATCGCGATATTTTGTTGTGTAGTTTGCTGTGCCTCGCTCAATTAGGTACAACATCATCATGTCTTGCAGCAATATTCTTCTAACTGCCTAAGTGAAAAGGTTGTTTTTCGGGTGTAAATTACATTATGTACAAACGTCCATCCATGACTATTTTCATTGAACTTTTTCATTGTATGGTATCGTTGGATTGATATTCACGAGTATTTGAGGATTGGTGGTTTCAAACGCTGATGATATTTAGTTAATTTTCTATCTAAACTGTTTTTATTTAAGTTCCATCTCCTCTGTCCTGATGCTGCAGATGACAATGTCTTTAACCGACTGCTGAAGGAGGATGGTAATGTTTTGGCCTGTATGTATGAGTATACAGTGTGTAAATGGTATACGGGCGTTCCTTTTGACTATGGTTAGTACAACCTCTACTGAGCACATTTAGGCAGATTTTATTAAAATTAATTAAAAAAAAAAACAACCATACAAAATAATTTAACACGCAATGTATAACGAAAAATGCTATGAATTAAAAACGCAATTAATGACGTTTCAAAGTTAAGTATTATTAAAGCTGAGGCTACTTAAGCCGAAATACACATTTTCACAAGTAACCATTATGTACTTACCTAACAGATGGACTTCGATGTACATTGCGGGTCGATAGTATGTTTAAAAATTAATAACGGTGCATACGTTAGCGTAATCAAAATAATTCTTTCTGTTAATGAGAGTCTTAATCTATGTCCAGTTTTAATAAACGCCCGTATACCATTTACACACTGTATTTATGTATTTATTTGTTCCATTATAGAGGCTGATTGGATCGTCCGATTTCAACAAGTGAGGTGTCATTACATTCGTCTTAACGTCACTAGTGTCACTGAGTTAAATTAAAACAAATAACAATATGGCGGTTAAAAGTATATTGATCAATGGTAGGTACCTACTAACTAGCATATTATTATATAGACGACATAACCAAAATATTCAGTCTGGTTTTTAAAACTTTTTGCTAAACTTGTGACTTGTATCACAGAATAAGTAATTTGTATGAATGTATGTATGGTTCTTTGTGCCTTCGTAGATGCTGAACGGATGGCCCAGTACCAAAAATGGGATGTCATTAGGTGCGTGCTAATGTCGCGAATGCCACTGGGTACTATAGTAATCATAACCTACATATGTAGACGATATGATCAAAACATGCAGGTGGTTTTTAAGCCGTGTTTTTGGCTAACTTGTCCCTTGTTTGTTTGTTACTATACCGAAGGCGAACAAAAAAACCATTGTTCGCCTTCATTGTAGTTCTACGTAGCATAGAGTTAATGAACTGAGTATATGTAAAACTTTAATATTTTATTTATTATGCCTCACTCACAACCATTTTTAGTATCAAAAGTAGTTATTAATACCTATACAAAAACAGTAATTCTATATGGTGGTAAGGCCTTCTGCAGGGATTGTGCAAATTGCTACTACCACCTTGTCCTTTAACATACCGCCAAGCAGTATTGGTATTGTTGTGTACCGATGGAACAAATATGACCATTAGGTGAAATTACTAGCATAAAGGAATTTAATCTCGACCTCAGGGTTGGAAACACGTTTGCAGTCTTAGGATGTATATATCTATGATCATACTAAGGTATAGTTGTAGTTACTAGAATTAAACTTATTGCATGCTAGGTGTCGCATTTAAACATTCGCGGTCAAATAATACGGGTCAGAGTGCGTTTTACCGCGTGAGTATTGTTTCAATTCAAGTTAGGAAATGCCATGGAACGCAGATCGATTGTTTGTACAAAAATAACGAGAAGTAGTGGCGTATTGTATCGACGTATATTGACCTAAAAGAAATAATAAAAACAGAAAAGATAACCCCATTTATCATTACATGGTGGAGGTGCGTGGTATAAAACTAAAATCGCGATCAACAGCTAGGTTTACCTACCTGCCTACAAAGCAAACTTGACAGTCCATGCATAGACGATGCTAGATTGCCTTAGCAAAACTAAGAATCAGTTTCCCTATCATATTAGGTATTCTATCCTCATAAGGGTCAACGAAAAATTCAGCATGTAGTCACAACGACCCGTACCAGTAGTACTATTGTTTTATGTGTTGGTAAATAAAAATTTCATTTATTATTATTATTATTATTTATTATTTATTATTATACTCATTCAGACCCAAGTCATTAAAAAACTTTTTTTTTAAGTTGTTGTGCTTGTGTAATCATAGCGTACCACGGTGTTACCAGCAGGATTTCTAGTAAGTCCTACTGGTAGGACCGTGGTACGCTATGACTACACGACTGTCCAAGGAGCTGGGTCTGAATGACAAAGTTAGTAAGTACTATGGGTAAAGTAAATAAAAACGTCTTAACTTATGTCTTTTACTTAGTTATTTATTTTATTAATTAACGGAATAATATTCGGTCAGAATATTAATCCTTACGGTAGCCATCATGGCCTGTCTATTCGTTTATTTTCTCGCCTAGAAAAAAGCCCACCTCAAAAACGAATCTCTCACAATCAGCCATACATTAACCAATTGAACACGAACCTACAACCCCACCCGTTAGATTCCCGCTGCTTCAGTAGGGCAGTAACTCGCCCGCTAATGAGAGCATGCGCGCCCGCAGGCCCGCGGGAACTCTGACATTACGGGAAGGTTATCGGCGCACAATGGTAAATCTTCGACTCAACACCACGGCCCGCGGCGAGCAGGTGGATGGGAATCTGTTGACCTCTATGGGCAACAACGCTTTATGATGTACTCTGCGTAGAAGAAAAAAATCCGGGGGCCTTGATTCACCAATTGGGTGTATAAAGTAGACGAAGAGCGTATTAGGTATACCTAATGCACCTATCGCTGGAATTGGTGCATAAAGTACACTTTTAGTCTTCACCTTATTCATCAAGGAGAATAGAGTCTACCGAAAATAAATAAATATGTTAAAAAAAAACCGTACATTACTAAATTTACCGTCTACTAAATAGTAAACTTTACTCATCCTGGTGAATTGGGTCTACGGCAGGACAATCTTACACAAATTGACCTAGTCCCAACCTGATCTCTAGGCTTGTACTATGGATACTAGGGCAGGGTCCGATTTCGTTACGGTATGAGCTTATAGCCAAGATGCGTTCGCTAACTAGCGTTTCTATTCGTTTTGTTTTTAAACCAATCGCGTCATACGCTAAGTCACGTCATCACCAGTGACGCGATTGGTTCAAAAACCAAACGAATAGAAACGCTTGTTAGCGAACGCATCTTATTGTTAGCTAGGGGCTGTGGTAGCGGTATTGGATATCGATAACGCTTCGTTATAAAGGTAGAACTATACCGGTTGAAATATAAGGTACGCTACCGTTATAAATTAACGATATAATAGGTTTACCTAAACCTTTGTTAAAACGGTACCTAAATTCCGTTTGTAACTTTTAGATTCGATATAGGTACGTACCTACTCGTTTCTGGGTCATATTATTCCTTCCTAGTAGATACTAGAAAATAAAAAGTTTCAATACGTGCGACTACATACTATATGCTATGTACTGTAATTGTGTAATTAATTGACACATTAAATCAAAACCGTGGAATTTAAAAGCGTTCACACTCATAACGCCCAAAAGATACCTTTACGAAGAAGGTTCAGGGGGGTTATTATGACGTAACTATCCAGTTCGGTTTACGCTCAGAGATAAAGACAGAGCTATATAAGTGCCACAGCTCTGTCCTTTACGCTCACCGTAAAATGAAATGCAAAGCTAGCACAAAATAACCCCGCAGGTATCGAAAAAAATAACGGTACTGTAATATACCGTTACCGTCTTATGTGCTACCGAAACCTTACCTAAACGAAACGGTATGACGTCATACCGTTTTAAAACGCTACCTTTATTTTCCGGTTATGCAGTCCCTGAAGAAATACACACTTAAATACATGTAAAACTCATCGCACAATTATCTGCCCTTACTGGAACCCTGGACCAATAGCTTCATAGGCAGGGTCACTACAACTACGCTAAAGTGTCGTCAAAAAACAACTGTCATATTTCTTTTTTTATGACAGAGTGTAGGCAAACGAGCACCAGGCCATCAGATGGTACGTATGTGGGATCTGAGACCCAATAGACATTTGCATTACCTATACTAATATTACGTAGTAAAATGGAATGTCCCTTTGCTAGTAATTTCACCGGAACACAAACATGCGAAAACGGCTGCTTGGCGGTAGGTTAAAGGATGGTGGTAGCGATTCGAACGGACCCTGCTGAAGGTCCTACCACCACTGGCTGCCAATTAATATGATGCAAATTAAAGCAGTTTCTATGAGAAATAGATATTTCGCTACTGAAAATTTGGGAATTGACAAAAAAAAAATGGCCTGTTAAGTAAATAAGAGCTATATCAAAAGCAATACGATTTAACGAGTAGAATAGAGCTCCCGGACAATGTCAAACAATGACCAAGTGCCCACGCGCAACATTTAATTTCCACGACGGCACGCCACACCAGTAATTGACTTTGCATGGTTGCGTCAATGTAAAAATATTTCTATATTAATATTATAAACGTGAAAGTAACTCTGTTTGTTTGTCTGTCTGACTGTTTGTTACGCTTTCACGGATAAATCGTCGAACTGATTTAGATGTAATTTGGTATGGAAATAGTGTGAGGCACGGGGATGGACATAGGAACTATTATTCCCGAAAATTTTGACAGTTCCCGAGGGAGCGATAAACGACCTCTAGGCGGACGTAGTTGCGGGCAAAAGCTGGGTCTTTATAATTGTTGCAAACTGCAAGATTGGCATGCTATGTAATGCAATTCTGATAATAACGCATGATAAGACGAGTTTCATTTGCTTAGTGATGGTTTTGGATTACAAGACATGTATTCTAGTTCTTCAACTAATGCCTTTGTAATGTTAATGGTTCTAATATAGTTGACTCGTCTTTTGATAGGTTGTACAAATAATGCTTAGTAGGTAACAAAGTATGTCGTATTCTTCGGTGCCGTACCCGAAGGGAGCCCAACGCCCTATTAATAAAAGGTTATTTTTCAACGTATCTTTATTTTTGTTGCGTCCTATAAACGGCAATAAGTACAAGACTCAAATTTGGTACGAATATTGTACAAGCTCTGAAGAAAAACAACAAAAACTAAAAACTGGGCCTCTATTCTACTGCGTTATAACAATATCGCGTTTGACGTGTTTTAGAATCGTTAATATCGCAGTCGCCATTACTGTAAATGACATGAGAGTTATCAAAATGTTGACAATACGGAAACCGGTCAAAGACGATATCCCAGCCCTAGTCAAGTGTTAGTTGGGCTCGCGCTGATTTAATAAATCGAATAAAAATAGAAAAATAAAATTACCGGTTGTGCGGCGGGAGTCTGAATCGCATTTGACCGGTTTTTTTAATACATACATACATACTACCACGCCTTAATTCCCAAAGTGGGGTAGGCAGAGCTACAGAAATACCAACAACTACAAAAAGAGTTGTTGGTAATTCTGTAACCACATTTTGCATACACAGGCTAAGAAGTTTACCAATGTATCAGTGACAGGTTGCAAGCCCATCGCCGAACAGTAATAGAAGCGCTCATTCCCTTAGTCGCCTCTTACGACATCCACAGGAAGACAAGGAGTTGCACTATTCTAACCCGGCAACCACACGGGCAACCACACGGGTTTTTTTAATAAAATACTTAATTGAAACTTACTTTTTAAGGAAATGCGTCAAACGCAGTTGTAACCTTTTTTTTCCATGCCTGGTCACATCCTAATAACGGCGGGAACGCAGCTTATTAGCGGCGGCGACAAAAACTCCAAGTAACGAGTCAATCAGAGTCGCGCCGGCCTCCTTATACGGGGGTTCGAGTGGTGACGCGGACTTCAGATAATAACATAATAAACCACACTTATTATAAATACTAGCTGTTGCTCGCGACTCCGTCCGCGTCCCTCTGTGTATAAGCTATGTCCATACCAAGTTTCATCGAAATTGGTTCAGCGGTTCAGCCGTGAAAGCGCAACAGATAGACAGAGTTACTTTCGCATTTATAAAATTCATATGGAGATTTTGAGATTTTAGCTAATCACAAACTCTTTACACCGATATTTAGGTCTAGGTATACCAAAGGGTAGGCACTCTTACTAGCTTACCTAACCCAACCTAAACTCCTGGTTACCCTTTGGTACAACATAACCGATATTAATACCAGCTGAACTTTTTACCAGACAACGGCGACGCCCTATGTCACCCTATGTCAAAAACTAAGTGCGTAAGTTCCACTTTTATAGAGGATGACTGCTATCAAAGTCTTGCATTTTCCTAAATTTGGACTCTACGTCATCATACGAGGACTAGCAGTGGTTTTGTTGTGAAGCAGGCAGCGAATACCACATGGTAATTCCACGATAATGTAACGATAGTTACCATAAAACGAAACTTTTAATGCTAATCTAATATGTATATAAAATTCTCGTGTCACAATGATCGTTCCCATACTCCTCCGAAATGGCTCGACCGATTTTTATGAAATATAATAATAATATGCATATTCAGTAGGTCTGGGGATCTACTTTCTATTTTTCATGCCCCTAAGTGCAAGAAAAAAAAATTGCAGCGGGCGAAGCCGCTAGCTAGCTAGTATATTTTTAGATATAAATTTAAACACTTAGTACGAGTATACCTAAATATAAATGAATTCTTCCGTTTTGTAATAAGTATATATAATTTAAAAATAAACAAGCAGACTGCTAGTAATTGGTAATTTACGTTACTCTCTGCCATGAAGTTGCCCGGAACAGAAGCAATTTAGTTATTGAACAAGTAAATTCTTAAGCACTTAAACCCTTTGCCATTATTTTCCTTCAGCCTCCCTAATTTTCATACAAAAAGAAACTTGACACTTAGGAGACTGAACGTGTTAATGTGGCGTTCTTTAGGACTAAAGCTCTTAAACAATTAGTGGTGGTCGTGACCGTGTTGAGGCAATCCACCGCGCGCGCATGTCGCGCGGACAGGTGAATCCTGCGCACCTCGGCTGCACCAAAGACTAATTCAATAGATACGCCATATTTTTAGGATGTATGATCATGCAAAAACCATTTCGAGGAGCACATTATATGTTGATTTTATAATTAAGTATATGATTTTTTTTTTAAATAATGGACCATCATTCATTATTTTTACCTACTCGCGATGAACAGAGAAATAAAAATATATATATATATATTTCTTTAAAATAGAATCTGAATTAGGAAACTAATTATATCAACTATGTCTCTGTGCAAATTGTGGTTACAGAATTATAATCAAGTCTTTTTAAAGTGGTTGTTATTTCTGTATCTCTGCCTACCCCACTCTGGGAATGAAGGTGTGATGTTATGTATGTATGTATGTACATATATCCCTTTAGTCTGGTCGGCCTTTATTATAGACTAGCTGTAGCCCACGAGTCCGTCCGCGTAGAAAATAAATCATAGCCCTATGACTCTCACAAACAACGTAGCTATCAGTAATAGAAATAAATAAATCGGTTCATTAGATCCAAAGATTATCCCCCCTACAACCTTACAAACTCACAAACTTTAGGTACCTCTTATTATTAGTATTAGTACAGAAAAACCGGCCAAGAGCATGTATGACCGTGCTCAGTGTAGGGTTCCGAAGCCGTTAAGTACCTACTACAAAGATAAAAATCAACAAGTAATAACTATTTTTCTATTTAAAGTCAATTGGTGCCGTCTTAAATAATTTTTGTAGGTATAAACACTTTATTCGCTTGTTTCCCAAGAACCAATGATTTCTACTTAGATGTGACACTTAAGATTTTTTTCAGATTTGAAGTATTTGTAGTTTTGGCAGGGGGACACTTGAGTCTAACAAAAAATAGCGCTTTAAAGCTCAATATTTCATAAAGGATTACTTAATCGAAAAACGGTTTTCACAAACTTATAATGTTTTTGAAAGACCTATCCAACGACACACAACACAATAGGGTAGACGAGAAAAAAAATACACCACCGCAAGTCGTGTAGGGGAGTTACGCTTAATTTTTTTTTTACATTTTATTGTACTACTTTCTTGGCGTGACTAATGTCAAATTCATGCCAAATTACAGCTTTCTAGTACTAAGAGTCTCTGCGTTAGGCTGCGGATGGACGGACGGACGGACGAACATGGCGAAACTATAAGGGTTCCTAGTTTGACTACGGAACCATAAAAAAGTGGTCAGGACTTATTTTTTGGCTGTATTCTACCTTGTTAAATCCATCTTGCTTCTTTATCATAAAATCATAATCATATTGTAGAAGTTATGGTAGCTGTTGTTTACGTTACAGTAAGAGGTATTATGACTTGATAATTTAATAACGATATGAAAACAAAGATTTTCTTAAATTCGACTAGAACCCGTTCTTACACCATTGTACTTTGGAACTATTTTAACATAATAATTCAAGCAATAGCAATAGTTGTTTGTGCAACAGAGAATAAATTTCGTTTTGAATCCCGAGTAAGCGAAGGATTTAAAGACACGAGATGCAAATAACTTTGGTCTCGTATTGCACGTACAACTCTTCACCTCAGCAGCGAGAAAATAAATTACCTAAAGGTAAAAATACAACGAAGTAAAAATTTAACCTCGAGTATATTACCCACCCATTCTCCAGCACTGCTCTAGGCATTTAAAATTTACTCTCAATCTGTCTCTCGGTGGCAGTGAAATCGAATTTTGCTCACTATCTTACTAAACATCACTGTCTGTTAAATCAAATCAAATCAAATCAAAACGTTTATTGCGATCATGTTGTATACAAAAGGTCTTAAGTAAATAATAGTTCAACATGAACCCTGCAAGGGCAAGGGCTTAAGGTGCTGAGTGTAGTGTAAATACTCAGTGTAAAAGTATTTGTACCTATTTGTTGTGTCAATATGTATATTGACTGAATATGTATATTGTGTACCTATACACAGTATTGTTTTTTTAGTTGGATTTAGTTTCATAGATTACAAAACAACAAAAGTAAGTTTATGTAAGTCGGGAATATACGCCCAGGGAAGTCACGCTTCCCATGTATGCCCTCAGGAAAGCGGAAAAAGACTTAATATTAACGCATTTTTGCCTTGTACCCTCTGCGTTCTTGTTCTTTGCCGGCGCCCTAAAGCCGAGATTAGTTAGCGTCGCGTCTCCAATTAAAGCGCGACAGGCGACCACTCCAGTCTGTCTAAAAAGAACCTGCTAGAATTAGCACTGGGCAATTTTACCATGTTACCTACCTCTAGTTATTTTCTTCGGCTTTTACTCTAAAGGTAAATTCTCCCACAGACCAACCAGTCGAACTAACAGGCCGAGGGGGCCGCAGCTATTTGTTAGAATTAGAAAGTTATATGGAAAACGCTCAAAAGCGTTTGAACCGCTTATCGTGTGTGTTATGAGTAATTTTACGAAGACTAATTGAGAAATCCTGTTAGAACCTTAACTTCATACTTTTATTAAATGGTTACCCAATTCATCACTCTCCAAATCTAATATTATGTCACAGGGATGGGCGGTTCAAACAGTTGAACTCTACCCATACGTTACTCATTCTAACCGATCGCTGCGGTCCTCTTGGCCTGTCAGTCTGACTATTGGGTGTGTGATGTGATTGTTAAACAAGTAATAGAACAACGGTCAATTAGATCGCACCACTTAGTGGTGGTAGGACCCTGTGCAGGGTCCGTCCGGATCGCTACCACCATCTTATCCATTAACCACCCGCCAAGCAACAGGGTTCGCATTGTTGTGTTCCGGTGTGGGGATAAGACAACCGGTGAAATTACTAGCATAGAGGCATTCCATCTTAGTCCTCAGGGTTGGCATCGCATTTGCAGTTTTAGGATTGCAGTCTTGTGAATGCGAATGTCTATGGGTCTCAAATTCCACTTACCATCAGGTGCCCTGAGTGCTCGTGTTCATTCTCCTTAAAAAAAAAAAAAAAGGAGTGGTGGCCGAGTTAAAAACAATACTAAAACACTTCAAAAGCAACATTTAACTAGGACAGGAGTTCTCGTGTCAGTCTTAAGATTGCGGTGTTGATATTGTAAATATCTATGAATCTCAGATCAGGTGGCCTGTGTGCTCGTGTGCCTTTTCCATGCCATACAATAAATGTATTAGCTAAATAAAAGAAAAAAATAAAAGGATAAAAAGATAAATATAAGATAAAAAAGATAAAAAAGATAAGATAAAGATACAGTCCGACCGCGATTCGACATTGTCGAGAAGGAATAAATTATAACTTAATAACCACCCTCAAGCCGTCTTTCCCAGAAAATGAATGTCAACAAGATTCCCTTGTTGGTCCTGTTGGTTTCCCACAACCCGCTAACAGCTAAATCGTCTTTGCATAAATAAGCTATGAATACTGCGTGACAAACGATGCAACATTACAGCACGCCTGCTCATCTGTTTATGAGGCAGTTTTAATGCTGTCTACTTATTATATTTGTAATATTATCCCGTATTAACAATTGAAAATCGCAAATACTGCCAATGGAGAACCAGATTCTGAATGATTTGTTACGATCAATCAAAAATTTGAAGCTGATATCTTTTACAGTTTCCTGATGCTGATTATATTAAGTGGATATAGTTAACATCAAAAGTCAGTCGCCCGCCACCAATCTATATTCTTTCGGGTACTCAAAAATATCTCAACGCACTCTGACGCCTTGACAATAGAGTCGTGCTCAGATATTTGTGAACACCTTATTCGCTCCGATATATCGGATGGCCACTATACATCGCATTTGCCGTGTACAGCGACAAGGCACAAAATTATCAACTTTTGTATTGAGTGTATGTTTGGAATTCAGAAATTCTGAGCTTATTTATTTTTTAATTTATTTCATAAGTTAAATGCAAATTTAGCAATAATATTCTTTGACAATCTGCTTAAGTTTCTCTGTAAATTAAACACTTTTATAGTGTTAAAAACCAGTTGAGAAATTCCTATTTAACAAAAAAAATAAATCTTTACCTATCACACGTAAATGTTAAAACTAATACAAATCCTATTCTTCATCTATTTTAAAATAAAGAGAACCCAATCGTTCACGCATTTTTAATGTTTAAGTTCCATACTATGTTTTCCACTCAGCTCCGTAAAACGACCCAGTAAGTATTCAAATAAAATTATATGAGAGCCGTTTACAGGCCCATGTTTAGTGTCATTTTATTTTAAAGTGGCCTGACATTGTTATCTGTGGCCTGAAGGCAGCGGCAATTATGTTTATTTCAAAGTGTAAAATGCTTCATGATCCGATACCCCCCCTAGTAATTAAGCCATTCAAAATGCACACTTAGTTCAACTTTTATAGCGAATGAAGGCATATCACATTTACATTATGCAAAATGGGAATGTCTTCATTTAATATCAGGATGCTAAGCAACATCACACTTAACTTTTTTCATGTTCTAGCACACCTGACGCGTAGAGAGCTCGACAAGGTATTTTTTTTATTTACATTTAATAGTAATGCTAGTAATTTTGTATATGAAATGCCAGGAAGACCGGCCATTATTTTTTAAGTGACCGGCTGCGCGGGAGTGGGCAAAAGTAATGCGTCGTTAAAGTAAAGAGACACGGCCGCCGAATGCTTCGTAATTGGTTAATTTATATTTCGAATTGGAATGGTGTTTCAAGGAATTTTAAAATCACCTGTCATCGCCCGAATAATAAATTAAAAGTAAACAAATATATTATAAGTTATAACGCGGCGGCGGCCCACTTGCAGCATAAAAACTTCACAGCTCTATGGAATAATCGCACGATACCGTTTTTAGGGTTCCTTACCCAAAAAAGACAATAAAAAAAAACACTAGTAAACATCTCAGCCTATTTGTGCAAAATGTGGTTACAGAATTATTAACATGTCTAGAGTTGTTGGTATTTCTGTAGCTCTGCCTACCCCACTCTGGGAATGAAGGCGTGATGTTATGTATGTGTGTATGTACCCAAAGGGTACTCCGCTATCTGTCTGTCTGTCACCAGGCTGTATCTCATAAACAGTGATAACTAGACAGTTGCTATTTTCACAGATAATGTATTTCTGTTGCCACTATAACAACAAATACTAAAAACAGAATAAAATAAATATTTAAGGGGGGCTCCCATACAACAAACGTGTTTTTTTTTGCCGTTTTGCTCGATATTATAACGGCATCAGGTTGACGTTGGAAATATTCACAGAATATTTAGTTGTATATTCACTTTAAGAACAATTAATTACTTAAACAAAAATAAAATAAATATTTAATGGAAGCTCCTAAAAAATGTGACTTTTTAACGGTTTTTTTAAAACAAAAATGTTGTATTATAATATACTGTCTAATTTTGTAAAATGTACTGCTTAAGACCTAAACAATCAATATCTAATTAGAAATAATGTACGTTTTATTTTTCTAAACTTCCGGGTTCCATTCCCAGACTCAGTACACGTTTTTGATTAATCCATGAATGCAGTTTTTCTTGTCACTAAAATCGATAACATGGTTCCTAAGAACATATCTTTGTATGTCTTATAGTTTCAGACTTGACCATACTGACCCATCTAAATGAGACACCCTGTGTAAGCTATCTCCATTCCACATTTCATCGTTATCCGTCCAGCCCGTATCAGCGTGAAGAAGTAACAAACTAACAAACAGATGATTAGTAAAATTTATTGTAAAAGTTAATAAAATATCCAAATATAAAAGTAAAATGAAAAAAAATACATACATAGCATCACGCCTTCTTTCCCAGAGTGGGGTAGGCAGAGCTACAGAAATACCAACAACTTTAAAAAGACTTGTTGATAATTCTGTAACCACATTTTGCACAATCAGGCCAGGAAGTTTACTAGTGTATTAGTGATAGGTTGCAAGCCCACCGCCTAAAAATACTATAAGCCCTTATTCTCTTAAAAAAAAAAACATTATAAAAAACATAAGTCTGCGGATGCCGAACTGCCGACGGCAGCTAGTAGGGCAAGGGGCTACCATGACATGGCTAAGCGATTCAGTTTACGGCGAGAGAACGAGACAGAGCTATATAACTGCTATATGTCTGCCCTTTACGCTCATCCTAAACTGAATTGCTTAGGCATGTCATGGTAACTCCCCAGAGCTCCAGTTACCGGTGGTTAAGTCTGCAGATAGAAGAATCTCGTCACAATACGTGCCGTTCTATTCAGCCATCAAGAAAGAGTCGCTTAAAGTTTTTGGTCAAGATTCAACACTCTTCGCTATGAGACCGTTCGATGAAACAACTATCGGGACAATGATCGTTGAGTCAACATCCCACATGGCGGTAACCTGGTCATCCGAGTTAAGGTACTTACTGAGCTTGTCCTTCTGAGCCTTCAAGAGATTCTCATCACAGTGGTGACGTCGACGAACACTGCCAGCGTTGAGATTGATCTATCAACACGATATCAGGGCCTCTTTTCTACTGCGTTAAAACGATATTGACTTTGACGTTTTGATAACTCTTATTTACTTGACTGTCATGGCGGCCAAGGTCAAAAATACTAAAACACGTCAACGCCATTTGAAGCCAGGAAATATAAACATATACCTTAATACAATCTTGTTTCACAATTCCTATTTTAACAATGTACCTAATCTATAACTAATATAACGCTAGACTTAACATAACAAAAACCACTCATATGCCTGAACTAGGATGTTCCTGTGTTTCAAGCGTCCGCTAGTGAATGATATAAGAATGTTAAATAATTCGCAGAATATTCCAAAAGTTTCTTCCAGTAGGTACTGCGGCGATGTCGGGTGTCGCCAGAACGTTTGGGATTTCCAAGGGCATTGCATTGGGGAGGCACATGCCGCTTTGAAACCCCAGCTGTGCGGCGACTTTGCTTCCTAGGAGACAAACGCACATTTTGTATTGATCCCTAATTTCTATTAACTTTAGTTAATTAACCCTTCGTATGCCGGAGGGGCTCGCACACTTGTACCCGTCGTATGCCGGGCTATGAAATCATCGGTGTATGTGATGGTTGGCTCTCAATTGATTCCAAGTTTCGAACTACTGTATATTATCTATGGAAGATTGGTTTTTGTACGATTTTACTACAAGCAAATTAAAACTTTATCTTAAAGGAAGTATCGTCCAATCTAAAAGAACAAGAATAAATCCCTTGTGGATGGATACGGTACTAGGCACTCTACTGCGTCGGGACGGATACGGCAAGAGGCTTACGAAGGGTCAATGGCTTCACTCCTGTTAAGGTTTATTTCAACAATGTCAAGTTATTTATGGACACTCTTATGGACTTAAATATGTCCATGGATATCAGGCGACGACAAATTGTTCGATAAAAAGAGTATTTTCTCTTGTGGATAAACAGAAGCTCACGGGGTTAGCTCCACGCGCTTCTGTCGAGTCCCTTAATTTCTAGAGTCACGCCGCTCTAAAAGACCCGATTTGACACCTGTCAACTCATTACAGAATATGTTTTTGAGGCATGATGACGTTCTTGAATAGTTACACAATGGCCCAGAAATTCAGATTTGTTCCTGATTTGTCATATTCCAAATTGGTCATCTTCCAAACTCGACAATTTCCTAACTGGTCAAATTCCTAACTCGTCATATTCCAGACTCGTCATCTGCCAAACTCGTCATACCATGTACACCCTGCACAATTTTATTATAGAAGTCCTCTGTGGTAAGTGTTATGATTATTCCATAATTTGCCAATTCTTTTGGACTCCGCCTTAAGTAAATTATTGTCTAATAGCCGTAGTACAAAGTATAACTACTAAGTACAATCTGTCCTAAAGTCCTAATTATGATTCCTGTAAGCAAGTGTTTGCGATTTAATTTGACTGTGCAATGGAGAGTTTGGAAGATGACGAATCTGGAATATGACGAGCTAGGAATATGACCAGTTAGGAAATTGTCGAGTTTGGAAGATGACCAATTTGGAATATGACGAATCAGGAACAAATCGAAATTGGCTGTTTGGTTGGTTTAAGTTAAAATCCGGTGACGGTTTCAGACATTGATTATAATAATATGTTCCTGTTGATCTATGAAATTGGGACCGTTCCGAGTTCCCGATTGAAATTACCAAGGATAAACTCATTCCAGTCGGCTGAAAGCTAATAGTATTAAATGAAATCGAATTAAACGTGATCCTAAGGCATTATCCGACGACCCTCGCATAGCTGCGGTCCGCTCAAAGGGTTCAATCAGTGCTAATGAAGACGCGGTGACATTGTATGGGACAATCACTACTGTTTCATTATTAATGAAACGGGTAGGAAGCCAATTGGGTTGATGACCTCGGTGGTTAGTATGGACCACCGGGAACTAGAGGAGAAATTTAACTGGAAGACTAGACAAGAAGCATTCTGCGAACGTTATTATTAGGGCCCAGAATTTAAAAAGTTATAGGGGGAGAGCATCACTTTTTATCGATATTATCGGACTAGGTATTATCAATGCAAATACCTACTTACCTTAGGCCATCCAGCACACATACGAGTAACTTAGGCCACCTAACGTGAAGTGGTCTCAAGGGGATACGTAATCTTTTCTCAAGTTATATAGGTTTTCGTGATGATTATACTCGTACACATTTCAATAAAGCAATTGAAACGGATTAAACATTCCGATATTACGAACCTTTTTTCAGCATCAACCGCTTAAAAGAGTACGTACGAGATCATCGAAGATTTTGAGGTTTTGTTTAATAAAAACAAAAAAAAATCGCCTTGTTGATGGGCGTTTTCCAAAAAGATACCTATAGTTAAGGAGAAAAATTAACAACTTTAATTTTTCCATTATGTCACGAAAATTAACTGTTACTGCTTTAAGAGAAATAGTGGCATTTCAGACAAAAATCTTGTACCAAGTTCGACCATATTACCTACTAATAAGTGAGGTTTGAATCTGCTTTTTTTGGAAAATGCCCTGATAACTAGACCCCGCTATCGGAGGTGCAAATTGGTAGCTGTCAAGTTCTTAGGGATGAGTAATAGTAATATTTATGATGTCGATATCGATATTCTTACTTTTTCTGTACAACTAGTTTTATATGTAGGTACCAATACCATTTTTAAGACTACAATTTAACAAGTTTTTTTGGGCTCCGTGATTAAAAATGAATAGATAAGATATTGGGTTTATTGTTAAATATATCATGACTGCACTAGATTACTGCAGAGAAACTGGAAAGAAAACTGATCGTTCATTAAGAATACGATAATCAATATCCCTTTTGGTGGACATAAAAGAGATTTATTGTTTTTTTTTTAATTTAAATCATTTATGAATGGTCCGTGCTATGAAGATAACGATAATTTGATAGTAATGATAAAATATTGAAGATTTTTATTTATAGTAATGAAAAATATTTAACACATTCATTTTGTAATTATATAGTACTGTTTTATAAAATAAACAAGTTTAATTAAAGTCCTAGACCCTCATTATGGTAAAGAAAAAATATCGACATATAGCTATAATTATCGACATAGCTAGTATTTCAAAATAATTTTAACTCATTCCTAAGAACTTGACAGCTACCAATTTGCACCTCTGATAGCGGGATCTACTGATAACATCGATAAACAGTGGTGTGCTCTCCCTACAACTTTTCAAAGCCGGGTCCTACTTATTATCGAAGTATAAGATTGACGTAACCTGTCAGACACGTAACGTGACAGTTATCGAAAATCTTTAACGTTAGCGTTACGCTAGGCCTCGGGGCTCCATAATACTCGGTCAAGCCATATTACTTTTGACATGTTAACATGTTGTCAGTTGTCAATGTAACGTAGCGCTACGCGGGCGACGAAACGATTTTATATAAGAATATTTTGCATTAAAGCTCACTAGTACAATAAGCTCCTCATCCCAATCCGCGGTTTAATTACCAAGCTTATAAATATTATGTCATCATCCTTTTCTGTTATTAAATAATTACAACATATACAATTCTAAAATTAAGTACACTTGTCTTGTTTTATACACTCCCACAAAATTAAACACGCATGATTAATGAAATATAAAATAAATTATCCAAATAAATTTGTAGCATACAGACAATCGAACATAACTTACATAACAAAATAACAATGAGTCACGGCAATCTTATTTCGGTGCGCGGGTCCAAATCGCATTTGACTAGGTTTTTTCCTTGAGGTAACTCTGGTCGCAGCTTGGGACTTAGCAGGCCAGTACGGTGGCACGTACTAGGCCGCTAAGACCCTGGCTGCACCCAGGATAGGCTCTTGCGATAGATCCAGGTCTAAAAAATTGGACTAGAAATAAACTTTATTTGTGTAACTGTACTCTACACACACTACATAAACTAAACGGGAACATCTTAAAATTCCGAAGTATCTTTTTCCAAATATTCATTTGTCCGGTTTTTCTTTTTTCGGAATGATATGCTTGAGTTATTTTAAATGAAATGCATAATATAAATTGCTATATGTTGGTTAAGTAAGTTAAAAATTAGCATTCAGAATTTTGATCACTTTTTAGTTATGATTCTTCGGAATTATGTAGTTTACCTACACTACACACAGATATATATTATACACAAGTAAACTTCTTGGCCTGATTGTGCAAAATGTGGTTACAGAATTATAAACAAGTCTTTTTAGAGTTGTTTGTATTTCTGTAGCTCAGCCTACCCCACTCTGTGAATGAAGGCGTGATGTATATTAAATAATAAACGGTACATTTACCTCATTTCGCAAAGAATTTATTTGGTGTAAATATTTTTTATTAATTTTATTTCAGACAATGTCCATAGTGTTAGTTACATACAACTTAGCCTATGTTTAATGTATTCAAAATAAGTTATAAACGCAGCCTCGAGTTTCAGTAGTTCACTATACCACAGGCAGGGGTTTCTTCCAAGAAATCGTCAGTTAAAGTGCTGAAAATTACAATTAGGTAGGTTTTTAATAGTTACCTAATTATTTTGGTTGGATGGTTGTTGAGGTTACCTGAAACAGACAAATTTAATTTTAAGGCTATTTCGCAGTTTAAAACGTGGCCCACTATAAATCGCGCCGTTCTAAGAGGCTCCATTTGACAGCTGTCAACTGAGTACGAAAATGTCTGTGATTATATTTTATACTGCGTTGACAGCTGTCAAATTGGGCCTCGCGGCATCAGCGTGATTTTAGCCATCTCGATCGAATTACAATTTTTACTGTTGATGTGAAACATCTATAGCCGAGGTATGAAACTGATCGTTGGCGTGGCGACGCTTGCCGTGGCGACGCGTCGCCACGCTATATAAAAGAATGGAGTTGTCGTACATATAATTACATTTGAATTTTTTTTATTTTGTATTTTGTTTTTAATAAAAATGCATAATTTTGTAATAAATAATCATTATTTTATGAAAAATATTTATAATGCTTTATCATTTCATTATGTCATATATAATTACTGTCGTAAAATGTTCTGCTATGCATATAACTTGTACAAAGTAATTTCGATGTTTCACATCTGCCAGGCGTCTTGTGACGGCTCACATTTTTTTTAAAACAACATTTCTCCCTTAGTTTGTGTTTTCTTCAACTAGTAATTTGCATGGCTGGAGACTTGTATCTCATGTCTATGACGTCACGCTACGCTCAAGGTAAGTTTTGTGTCCCTTTCTTTCTCTCCCAGGGCCCCTATTGTACTCAGTGAACCTTATTCCTTTTGATATTGTCAACAGTATGGTTTTAGAGAGTGGAGTAGAATCCTAGGACTTGTGAGAAATAACAAATAACTATAAATAAAGAACTATAATCAGCTTTTTATTGCAAACGAACCTAATTTGGTCCTTGCATGCTTAGATGTGTTATGTTATGATGAGGTATTGATAAGCCATGGGTCTTTCATTCAAGATGATGTTGCGTTAGGTCATTAAAAAAAACCAATATAAAATAAGTGTGAAAATGAGTATCAAAACATGAACCTACAGTTTTCTAAAGGTTTTTAGTGTAACGTTTTGTTTTTTATTAAACAATCTTTGCATTAAAGAATTAAGACGGTACCTCTTTAGTTGATAATCTCATCGAACATGAATTTACCCTCACGAGCATCAATTATTTCCTCTCAGTGCACCGATACTAATGCGATGAAAGGCCATTTTCTTAGAAATCCAATTTAGACAGGCATAAAATATGAACTAAACAAAACATCTACGAAAAGACAGCAAACAAAGGGAATGAACACGAAACCGATTTATAACAATGCCATTGTGGTCGCTCTCACCATACCTCATTCTATTTATTCGGCCCTCGGGCTGTATTACATTACAATCGAATGTAATCGATTCCGCACTCGATTCCCCATCAACACTTTGTAATAACTGGCTCAAGCTGAAATGTGGCCGACAATTTCTATTATTCGATACTTCGATTTGCCTGAAGGCGAGCGACAATCGAATTGTGCATTGGCGTGAATTAAAACACAGATTGGTAGCAGATAGAAGCGGGGCCTACACAAAATGCATAGCGCTATCGTTAGATATTGTCGAAAACTGACAAATAGTATAAGTAGCTTAGATGAAAACAAAAAGAAGAAGATGTGACCAGGCGCGCTAGCTTGAGCTCCTCAATATAGGCGCTGAGCGCCTAATCGGAGCCAGTTGTCCAGCCGCCACCGATCAGTCAACTTATGGCTGACCGAATTTGATAGATAATCAGTCGGCTGCCTTGAATGCCCATTGTGAGCCTAACTAGCCGTCATAGCCATATCCTAGGCTGGGATTCCACACGGCAATAACGATATCGTCTTTGACGTGTTTCCGTAATGTCAACGTTTTCATACTTAACTCTTATATCATTTACAATAATGGCGAAGAGTTGAATAGAGGCCCTGTTGACTTTGTTGTCTTTGTTTTCAGTGGGGAGACTACCTCGACTTAGCTTTTTGTACATTGAAGAAATCATGCAACGTATAAATAACGTATAGGGTAGGGTAAATCTCCGTGAATTAACCTGTCAGAGTCCAATAACCCTAAATAGGATAACGCCATTTTTAGCTTTATTATCAAAAACTGAAAAAAACTTTAAATTTCTGTCTTCTTGAAAATTTGGCTCAAGGCTCATTTATTACGAACTTAATTTCTGTAAAAAATATATATTCTACTAGCGACCCGCCATCGGCTTCGCCCGCTGCTATTTTTTTTTTTGGTTCTTCTATGTCACTTAGGGATATAAAAAATAGATAGTAGCCGATACTCAGACCTACTGAATATGTATATAAAATTTCATAAAAATCGGTCAAGCCGTTTCGGAGGAGTATGGTAACTAACACTGTGACACGAGGATTTTATATATTAGATTTTTCCTTCAAAGAAACGGACAGGTTAAAACTCTTTTAGAATACGGTTTTTGCTTCACTTTCTATGTATCTTAAAAAATCTCGTGGACCTATTTAATAAATTGGAATTGCATGACGTGTGAAATAAGCCATAGGGTACATTATTTACTATAGCCATAGGCCGTATATAAGCCATAGGGTACATCTTCGATAATTTGTAGTCTAAAAAGTAAGCTGGGCTCCCAAAAAATTATACTAACCTATATTTTTAATGAAATCAAACGTTTTTGATTCCGTTTTATTTTGTATTTGCTGAGTTTCTTGCGGCACCACTTCTCCGCAGTTTTGGAAATGTATAAAGATTTTGACGCGCAGAAAAGTACGGTTGACGTACCGTTTTACGCGTCTTACAACTAATTCCAAAATGAAATACGTTCATAGAAATATGAAATTGAAGAAAACAGCAAATTCTCCAGTTTTTCTTCAAACAATCTGTGTTATTTTTATTAAAACTGAGCTTATAAAGGTACATTAATTAGCGGGGCCGATAAACAAATGGATTGATTCGCCAGCGGCGCAGGAGTTGACAAACGCCCGCCTCAAGGCTTGGACATGCGCGGTAATACCGAATACAAAGCGTTTGTAGGTTTTCAACCCATGTATAGAGTTTTACGGCCGCATTTAGAATCAGTCGTATCTTAGTTACGATCTTTTACACAGAAGTTTGAAAAAGGAACAAGTTAATTGTCTGTGCAATTTTTTTTGAGGCAGTGTGCTATAATAATGCGTACCAACAGTTTATTCGTGTCCGTAGTCAAACTAGGAACCCCTATAGTTTCGCCTTCGCCATATCCGTCCGTCCGTCCGTCCGTCCGCAGCCTAGCGCAGAGACTCTTAGTACTAGAAAGCTGTAATTTGGCATAAATATTATACATATTAGTTACGCCAACAAAGTAATAGAATAAAAAGTAAAAAAATAATTGTAGCGGACCCCCCCTTTCTACAGCCATAACTACGAATACAAAAAATCTGAAATAATCTTAAATGAAAGCGCATATAACGAATTTAAAAGGAAAACTATCACGGCTAAATAGACATCATTGGTCTTGAGATACAGGCGATTAAAAAAAAATAGTTATTACTTGTTGATTGTTATGTTAGGAGTTCCGGCTTCGGAACACTACCCTTAGCATGGTCCGACATGCTCTTACAATAATAATAGGGCAACCTTTATATGGAAAAATGTAAATGTCCTTGTATTTTTGACGAGTTACCGCATTATTCCTGAAAGTTATACAAAAACTGAACCGTTGAACACGTTTTTAGAACATAATAAATTCCTAGAAAATGGTAAAGCGTGTCAAAGTGTGTGTGTTATAGCTTATCGTTTTTATCTCTTTATGTTTTATGATGTAAAAGAAAAGGAAAGGCTTGTAAAACTTTCAGTTAAAAATGTGTACACAATGAATGACACGGCACACGACCGCTACGTTCTTCACATCACTACTCACCTCATGTTTGTCAACAAAATGGAGTTTGAAACATCAGCTCTAAGCCTAAGATGTGGTTAAACATTGACCGTAAGACTATACAAGTTCTTGTACTAGCATCGTACATATAGACTATAAATTTTGCAATAAAATCTCTCTATACAAAGTAATATAGTAAAGAGAGAGTAAGATTTTTTTCAGGTTTTCTCCGAAAGCACGGAACCTATCCGAAAAATTCTTGAACCATTTGAAAGGTACTTTATTCGGATTGATATAGGTACGTTTTTTTTAACTAAACTGGAGCGAAGCTAGGGCGGGACGCTATTGGCTAATACAGATGAAGATTTCTCTAAAATACAAAAACCTCTACTGCAACCTCGTTTTACAAAATATGTGCCAGCAAAGTTTTTTTTTTGTTTAAAGTTTAATTCTCTTATTTCTTTGATCTCCGTGTATGATGTATTTGAATGTGTGTAATGCAATATTTTGTCATGTCTGTCTTTGTAATACACTGGTAAACATCTTGGCCTGAATATGCAAAATGTAGTTATAGAATTATCAAGAAGTAATTTAAGAGTTGTTGGTATTTCTGTAGCTCTGCCTACCTCACTCTGCGAATGGAGGCGTGATGGTATATATGTGTATGTAATGTATGTATGTCATTGTAAGAAATTTCTTAATTAATGACGTCGAGACACAATGTCTAGCGCATAATAGGTTTATAACCATTTTGGGATAAGCTTGGAATTGGATTTTGCCGTTTGCATCCAGTACTTGATAACTACACCTGTGTTATGCGTCCTTGTGGGCGCCGCACGTTTGTCCCGGGGCTCCGGCGGCAAACGGCAATCTTTTAATCACTGTCCGACTTTCTACGTCTGTTTGGCATGCAATTATTTCGTTCCCCATAAAAGACACGCGCGCGCGCCGTTAATTCCGCAGACTTCGGCGCAATGATCGGGGGCGACGGCGCATGATTCAATAATAATTGACTTGAACAGAAAGGTATTAAAACGTCTGGATCCGTATGGTTTTATGCGCTTTTCAGCATTTGATCTTTTAATGACGTGGATGTAAATGTCTTGGATATGATAGGTCTTTTGTCGGTGCTTGATTGGTATTAATGAGCTGATTTTAAATTATAGTAAAGATGTATATTATATACACTTTCAAACGTCAAACACGCTTACAATAAGCAGCAGGGGTCGTTTTTTTATATTCCCATGTGGAGATAAGACAACCGGTGAAATGACTAACATAGAATCCCAACTTACTCAGCGTTGGCAAGGCTTTTACAACTTTCTGTCTTACAGCTGCAAATGTCTGTTGGCTTCAGAGTCCACTTGTGTGTTTTTTCCCTTATTTATACCATCAAAAAGCGAACAGATGAAAATCTACAAACATACACATACACTAACAAGACACAATTCCAATCGAAACGAGAGCCTAGCACCAACCGCAATTTTTTAGATATGCCCGCAGCGTGTAATTTCACGTGCTTATTATACTAGCATTATCACCGGCAGCTTGGGGCAATCGCCAACCAGTCGATAGAATTACCCATTGACACGTGGTAACCACTGGCTTGTAGTCATTACAGCAACAGTACGTGCGGCCAGGATCCGGTGGAAGCTTTAGTTACACGTGCATCTGTTCTTATAGCTGTCGGGTTTACCATCAAAGAGATAGAACGAACTCTAAGGGACGTATTAATAACTCATCTTGAAGAGATGCTTTGCGAGAGCAACGTGACGTAAGTTCCTCTACTTTACTGTGTAAAAATATATTGCCTATCTCATGTAATCATTTGTTTTTATTCGACCACCATTACTGGCAGTGAATTAAAAGCTATCGTAATGTTGAAAATACGTTAATAATTATGTTAAAGGTTTTACCTAGTAGTAGATGCAATCGATCGCGATGCGATTTTGAACGATAGAAGAGAAAAACGTTAGGAGCGTTTGCATCTTGGCTAGGGCCCCTGCACGCCAACTTGAACGTTTTCGACAATCCTTTCTAATGCCCGTCAAAGTAAACCCATAGAAAACTGACATAACGCTATGTACTTACGAAATTTTCGAAAATGGACACAATGTATCGAATTTACGTAACAGATCGTGTTGACTGGTATGTTAGCTTAGGTCACTAGTAGAATGACTCGGTCGCAAAATTACCGACTCGCAAAATGACCCCATCGCTTGTAGCCCACATCTCAAAATGTCTGAGTCGCAAAATGACCACATCGCTTGTAGCCTACTTCTCAAAACGTCCGAGTCGCAGAATGACCACATCGCTTGTAGCCTACTTCTCAAAATGTCTGAGTCGCAAAATGACCACTTCGTTTGCGTTACTAGGTAGGTTAGGTTCGTTAGGTAACTTCAAATGCCCGAAGGGCAAATTTCCCAAGAATAGCAGCCCCGCCATGCGGGGCTGCGTCGACTTTGCTAAGACAGGCATAAAATGAAAAAAGCAAAGTGGTCATTTTGCGGTTCAGTCATTTTAAGATGTGGGCTACAAGCGATGTGGTCATTTTGCAACTCTGACGTTTTGAGAAGTAGGCTACAAGCGATGTGGTCATTTTACGACTCAGTCATTTTGAGATGTTGGCTACAAGCGATATGGTCATTTTGCGATTGGTAATGTTTCGATCTAGTCACTCTACTAGTGACCCGTTAGCTTCATACATTTCGAGTTGATAGAAAACAGAAACGTTAGCAAACTTTTGCATCTTGGCTAGGTGTATTAATGTTTATTTACACGCGCATCTCAGATATCAGTTTATTTAAACAGGCCTAAAGCTGCTGGGTGAATCAACTTCCCATTTTTCACGCTGCGCTATACATGTTTCTCTAATCCGACAATTGTTTCTTTTTTCTATTTGAGTCATACACAGATTTAGATTAGCGTTATTCCTAATTTTCTGGCTGAGCCTATTCCCGCATAAACGGCGTGAGGACTGCTTTAGACCTATCATATAAAAACAAAACTTATATGCTTTTACACAAGCTTTTAACTATTGATCACAGGAAAGACAACTTTTGTTTTTAAGACCGTGTATGAAACCTATAATGAAAACCTAACCTTAACCTGAGGTTTTTTTGTGTATTTTACCGGGAATTTTTCCACAAAATTAATTAATAATTACAGACAGTTGATGTGTGTTCTGGAATGTTCGTATTAAAAACAATAACAGCTTTGTATTAGCAATGTTAGCATTTACTTGTGAAGCAATTGACATTCGTTGGTATGCTAATTCTATCAGCAGCTGCTTCAAACGTAATGTAAAATAATATTAGAATTTATGAAACCTAGAAAAGAAACTAGCTGGGAAACTACGAAGCGATATACATATTTTGATTGAGCTGAAATTAACAAGTCGCAAAAAAACAGGTAGAAACATGTATATTTCCAGCCTTATCGTCTGATTCTATTCGTCAGTTCATAAGAAGAATCTAAATCAGGTACGAGAAAGGCTTACAACTTAAAAGTTAGAATTATGCAGAATGCTTTTCAGTAAAAAAAAAATGAGGATAGACCGTGTCTGTCATAATTATTTTTAGTCATAATGTATTTTTAGTCATAATTATCGCATATAACATGCGATTTTTTGAGAAGCTGTTACTTATTCATGATTTTTCTACTTCAAACCTATCCTATCCAAAACTTGTCTATGCGTTTAAGAAATTCTGAAAGTTTAACGGCTTCAGCGATATAAAAAAAATACTAACAATAATTATGTCAACAATGGAATTATGACCAAAAAACTTACAGGAAACCACTGGCTCTCGTCCACATCGAATAGCATAGAATTTAATGTACAAAATTTAGCTGTTGTATTATATATTAGAAGTTACCAGATATCTTAGTGTTGGTAGGACCCTGTGCAGGGTCCGTCCGGATCGCTACCACCACCTTATCTATTAACCACCCGCCAAGCAACAGTGTTCGCATTGTTGTGTTCCGGTGTGGGGATAAGACAACCGGTGAAATTAATAGCATAGAGGCATTCCATCTAAGTCCTCAGGGTTGGCAACGCATTAGAGGTCTTAGGATTATAGTCTTGAGAATTCAAATGTCTATGGGTCTCAGATTCCACTTACCATCAGGTGGCCTGAGTGCTCGTGTGGCTTCTTCATAGCATAAAAAAAAACTGATAATATAGCCAAAGAGCGACTTAGAAAGAAGGATGGAAGGGTACTCTGATACAACTCATCATTATCGTTCCATGTCACCTTTTATAACACCTTAGCTAGCTAGGTAGCTAAGTAGCTAGCTAGCTTATATTTTCGTCTGTTCTTCTCCAGCCGCTGGTAACAACCATTGCATCTAACGTCGCTTCATTCAAAATCAGGGAACCCTAAGCTACTAGACATATCGTTAGCTAATAGACCCACAACATTTGCTTTTCCCCCTCGAGCACTGGCGGCAATCGCCACCGTCAAAGGCATCGCAAACACTTCACTTGTCATTAATTTATTTGTCATTTCCGCACCCGCTTCATTTATCTAACCAATAAGTTTCAACAGCCGTAAAAACGTCATTCTCACCTAGTTAAGGATTCCTTCATCTATGCCAATAACAATCCTCATTACGCGGGCTACTTTAACGATGCATGTAGTATTGTTCTAGATCCCCGAGGGCACCACGAGGGCCATTGCTCAGCTGCGCCGGCGCGGCGTTGATTAATAACCGAGGCTTGCCGAAGATGCCCGAAGGGACCGAAAGCGAAGCGGCTAGATTCGCGAGTAGGTGGGCAACTGTTAAATTAATTGTACAGGCGTTTATTTGAAGATTGTTAATGTATGGCGAGCCGTGGAGTTATATCATGCAACGAATGAGTATATATTCAAATATACATCATACATAGGACATATTCAGATAAGCTTGGTTTATGCGTGCACTACAGTCTGGTGTTTCTCTTAAACAATTTACTTTCCATTATGAAAGCCCGTTGTTTCCCCTTTTTTTGTCATAATATCTTCGTTTACATATTTATTGAGTGTTATTATTTATACCCTGTGTGGCTGCCGGGTTGGAATAGTGCCACTCCATTTCTTCCCGTGGATGTCGTAGTACTGTTAAGCGATGGGCTTGCAACCTGTAATATACCTACTGGTGAACATCTTAGCCAACTTGTGCAAAATGTGGTTACAGAATCAACAAGCTTTTTACAGTTGTTGGTATTTCTGTAGCTCTGCCTACCCTAGTGATGTTATGTATTGTATGTATGTATTTTTTTTAATATTGCTGCAATTATATTTTTTTTAGAACTTATTACATAGGTAGGTATTCAACGAGTTGGAGTTGGGTTACATTTATAAATATCGAGAAAAATACAGTTTCTTAAATAAATACGTTATGACTTGCGATACTTATGACCTAAACACATTATGACTAAAATCATCATGGTAGACAATTAGACCAATAATTGGCATATTCATATAAATCGATTCGTATAATACACTCGCTATTCTATGAAAGGTACTTCAATTGTTACGTAACATTTTAATATATTTGATAATCACTAATCTGTGATACTAGTGGGCCCTGCTAATCAGCAGGGCCCGTACTTTTCATGCCGCTGACGCAAAAATGACGTCACGCTACATAGAGTATGATTTCAAATAGTTTTATTGAAATTATTAACCATTAGTCGCCAATCATTTAATCATGTACAAATGAGTTAAGTAAGTAATCTATTGACTCGTAGAAAAAGAAATACCTACTTACTTGATACGTAAAACGTAAATGAAACTATTTGTTTTGTATTTTATGTCGATACATACATTTTCTTAAATGGTATTTATTGTTACCACATTTCAAGAAGTAAGTACAAAACAGAATTCCTCCTCTCTAACTTAAAACACACAATCCTTCTTGCTTCAAATCCCGTACAGAGAAAATCTACGTCATCTTCGTTTTCATACGTCATGTGATATTCATAAAAATACTTTTGTTTTGTAATCATAGTTTTGATTGTTCGCACATTTGTTTAACTATTCCAACTTGCCTGTTAAAAAGAAAATTCGAATCGATGGACACATTTTTTCTGATTTTAACAATTTACACAAACAATCAATATAGGTAGTATTTAATTCTCAGAGGCATTTAATAAATATTGATTATGAAGAAATACTATTTGGAATCATACTCTATGTAGTGTGACGTCATTTTTGCGTCAACGGCATGAAAAGTACGGGCCCTGTTGATTAGTGTTTTTATTTGCGTAAGTTTGTGTGTCCTGTCTATCTTTAATAATATATTATTAACCTGTCTACACGAAGAGCATGTTGTGCCTTTTTGGTAAACGTCATGTTAGAATGTATGACATATTTTATCTTATCAGGGGCCCTAGCCAAGATGCAATCGCTCCTAACGTTTTTCTTTTCTATCGCTCAAAATGTATGGAAGGCAGTCGAGATGCTTAATGCTAAGAATCAGAATCAGAATCAGAATAATCTTTATTCAAGTAGGTTTACAAATAATAAACTCTTTTGAAACGTCATAGTAGCGACTTAGCCTAAATTGACTGCAGGTTCAAATCGCGACCGATCAGAGAAGAACCTGTAAGAAACTCTGTCGGATGTCTTTTTTTTTTTCGACGTTCGCAACCTTTTGTCATAAGGACTAAACATTTTATTACAAGCAATTCAGTCCCAAGCATTGTTATCATTAATATAGTCTTTAATACTATAATATGCTTTAGAAATTAGTTTACGCTTAACGTAACTCTTAAATTTATTTACTGATAGTTCAGTAACATTACTTGGGAGCTTATTATAGAACCTAATACAATTACCCATAAAAGAGTTTTTTATTTTATGGAGCCGCGTGAAGGGCACTGCGAGCTTATATTTATTTCTGGTATTAACATTATGTATGTCACAGTTCTTTCTAAATTTAGCGATGTTTTTATGAACATACATAATGCTTTCATAAATGTATTGACTGTGCATGGTCAATATGTTAATTTCTTTAAACTTATCTCTAAGCGAGTCTCTCTGGCCCATCTTGTAGACAGCACGAATAGCCCTCTTCTGCAGAACAAAGATGCTATTTACATCAGCAGCACTACCCCACAGTAAAATACCATATGACATAATACTATGGAAGTAACTAAAATAAACTAATCGAGCGGTATCTAAGTCTATTAATTGCCGAATCTTATTAACTGCAAAAACTGCAGAACTGAGTCTACCCGCCAATCCAGCAAGATGAGGACCCCATTGGAGCTTGGAGTCTAACGTTATACCAAGAAACACTGTATCATTAACTAGGTCTAGTTTGTCATTTTTAATAGTTAAGCTAGCGATTTTCGAAAATCGTCAAAATTTATAGGAGGATGTCGGATAGCGATTAACGCTTATGTCAATTGCATACATTTCGCGTCGATAGAAAACAGAAACGTTAGTAGCATTTGCATCTTGGTTAAGTCCTCTGGACACACGTATTGTATTTGTATAACTACCTATTACAAAGTTATTAAACTGGAATCCTATATAGATTTTAGTAGTTGGAGTCAAAAATGTAGTTGATATATTATAACAGATGTATTGCGTCCGCCACCATGTCTGCCAAATCGAATAAAGCTGCCTAATTGAGAAGGCACTATCAGTCTTCAGCAGATTAATGCCGTGCACACACGGTGCAAGCTGCTGCCTTTACTCAGACAAGTAATTACAGTAGCTGTACCCCATATTTTAACAGGTACGAGTCATCATTTCATCGAACGCTATTTTCTGCTGAAACCAACATGTTTTCAGGAGGGAGATTTTCATAACACAGCGCTGCTTTGCACGCAAAGGTGAACGTAACTCTCCGCTGGGCGACTGAGCTCTGCTGCCCAGTTGAGAAGGCACGTGCTAAAATGTGTTTTGTATGCTTCGACGGGACTTCTTAAACTTGCCGGATAAAACTTCATCTTTGAGATCGACGCAGTGTTGTGTTGAGAGAATCATCCCCCAGTCAAAAACAATGCCAAAACACGTTAAATTGAATATTGATTTAACCCAGCAGATTGAGGCCCTGTAATATGTCTACACAAGCTGTTCGACTCTTTCCACGTTGAACTCGTTAATCGCTATTCCCTCAGGAACCGTCAAAATTTTCGAGATAAATTACACTATCTCCTTCCCCGGGATAAGTATTACCATACCAAATTTCATTAATATCGGTTCAGTACCTGATTATTTGACTAACGAAACTAAAACGCTCTTCAAATAATAATGCTCGTATACCGCCACAAACGTCATGTCTGCAATGAGACAACTTGTATAAGTAAAAGGGCTGCTGCTTGTTAAAATGACTTCTTTTCATTTTAAGCAGTATATTGCCCTCTTCGTCCGTGACTAACTTTACAAACTATGTCGTTCCATCAATAATCTTGCATCTCATCTAGCACAGATCACACAATTCACCGTTTCGCCTAATCCCGTATCAGTCTTCAGCAGATTAATGCCGTGCACACACGGTGCAAGCTGCTGCCTTTACTCTGACAAGTAAACTGTGATAAAGTAGCTGTGATACCCCATATTTTAACAGGTACGAGTAAATCATCATTTCATCGAACGCTATTTTCTGCTGAAACCAACATGTTTTCTGGAGGGAGATGTTCTACGGTGCAGACCCACCGTACCACTAAACCGTACCACTGGTGGTACTTAGACCAATTATTACTATTAAAATCGAATGTAACGGAGTCGACGGAGCTCTGCTATCGCAGAGCTCCTATTTCTGGGTAGTTTGGCCCTCCGGGCCTGCTGAAGAACTAACATAACCTAAACCTACCTCATATTTATGATGCTAATTTTGGTCAGTGGTACGGTTTAGTGGTACGGTGGGTCTGCACCCATTTTCTACACAGCGCTGCGTCGAACGCAAAGGTGAACGTAAAGCTCCGCTGGGCGACCGAACTCTGCTGCCCAGTTGAGAAGGCACGCGCTAAAATATGTTTTGTACGCTCCGACGGGACTACTTAAACTTGCCGGATAAACGTTCAACTTTGCGTTCGATGCAGCGCTGTGTTAAGAAAATCACCCCCAGGGTATCTTAAATATTAATTACGTAGGTTAGGTTAGATGTTGAATGATGTGATGTATGAAATGATCGACAACCATTTTAACAATATTTGATAATTAAGATAAACATTAAGACAACTTGATCACTTCTACGTTCGATTTTTTTGTAACGTCTTGACTGACGCGATCTTAGTAATGTTTTTGTAATGTTAAATTTTAATAAAAAGATCAAATATAGATAAATAAAATGACCTACTTTAAATGTGAAAATTGCATTGTCTATTGTTCTTATTGTAAATTGGTATTTATAAAGAGTATTTTAAATATAAGCTAACGATAAAGAATGTATGTATGTTAACCAGAATCGGGAAGACGGGAATGCAAGTACATACTACGTAAAACTTTTAGTCGAAAATCGTTGTAATTTTTTTTTTGTTTCAGTGAAAATTCACCTTGCGAATTGATCCTACTGTCAACGCCAACTTGCACCTACACTCGCCGCGCTGTAGGATGGTGCCTGTGACAGCCGTAGGTACCTATTCCGTAATTTCAATCACTTACTAAGGGAATGAGGGCTTCTAGTACTATTAGGCGGTGGGCTTGCAACCTGTCACTAATACACTGGTAAACATCTTAGCCTGTTTGTGCAAAATGTGGTTACAGAATTACCAACAACTCTTTTTGTAGTTGTTGGTATTTCTGTAGCTCTGCCTACCCCGCTCTGGGAATAAAGGCGTGATGGTATGTATGTATGTATGTACTGTACACAAGTAGGTATTTAAAAATAGGCGATTCATTATTTTAATTTCTGAACGGCATCGTTAAGTTTGTATCAATGTCTTATTAATGAAAAGGTAGAGAAACAAGTGTAATACGTGTTTAAATGAGCTGCGAGTGTTGCTATACATTCTATCATATCTACTCGCCGCTCGTGCGTTCTGACAGTAACTTAAATGCGAGTGCACTTGCCACTTGCGTAACGTGACCTAAGCTTAACTGCACAATGATAAATCTTTATCCAGGAGGACGCAAGATAAATCGACTCCGGCGCAGGTCTGATAAAATCACTATTTTAGAAATTCAAACCGAGCGCATACCATTAGGTACAATAGTTGGTATTAAAATAGTTAACAAAGGGGCTGGTTGTCATTAAAACGGGAGTTATAGCACATATCTGATGCATTATTTATCGATGCTAACGGTTTGGGCATCTATTGTTGGCTGTACACAGGATTATTGTGGTATTCTCTATAGGCACCATCATATGCTGACCCCTAGTTTCGGCGCAACGCGTTACGAATCTGAGATCAAATCTTGCTGGATTGTTTTGTGTGTTCTATTGGAAGAACCAGTATGATAGACCCCTGTTTTCGAAAGTAAAAGCGGTAATTCTAAGGCTCAATGTAAATTTGACGATAAACTCAACTAAGTTGTTTACCAAGTTATCGAAAGTTTTTGATCACGTATGGACCGTAACACCTGCACCCTATTTCGCCATCCTGAAAATGTCACCCTACATTTCAGTGTACATGGCGCTGCTTATGTAAAACACAGCGATGTATCAGCCTGTTAACTTTGCAATGTATTCCGAAGGTTACTGTCACGTGAAATTGTCACCCCTCACAAAGGAGGATTCCGTATTAATTTTTGAGCACCCATGGAGGAGCGGGATCTCCTGACACAGGTTTTTTGTAAACTTAATAGGAGGTCTCACATGTTTTTCATTTAATGTTGTGATTTAAGACAATAAACAAATTTTCAAATTTTTTCAATCTTGTATGGGGGCCCCCTTTTTTAGAGTTTGGTAGACACACTAGAAACCCTTATAGTTTCGCCATGTCCGTCCATATGTCCGTCCGTCCGCAGCTTAGCTCACAAACTATAAGAGGTTCGACATGCTCTTGCCAGATTTTTTCATGTTATAGTTAGTGGAAACATAAATTCATACGACCGCTGGCAGAATTACAGACAGATGGAAGGAGAGCCAAGGCATACTCGTAGTAATAAAAGGGTACGGAACGTTAGAAATTACATTCGGCACCAAAACTGTCTCAAAAATAAATTTCTGACAGGTTTAATTTCCGCTGATATGACGATGAAAATTTCACTCCACTCCCATTCGTTTCCGTATTTCTCGTATTAAAAAGGTTAATAATAATTTACGGAGCCACCGGGCGGCGTCGTGACTGCGCGCGCAGCTCAATAAATCGCATGGACGGACGATTGAATTAGACCATGGCTTACTTCCTAAGAAAGGGTTAAGGGGTATGCTGCATCGAGGTGATTGTGTTTGGTTGTGATGGAATTTAGGAAAGTAATCATTTTTAGGGTTCCAATACCAACGCTGTCCATCCGTCCGCCCTAACCAACTAACCCTAGCGGCAAAACACAAGTGTTCAATTTGGCATGATTATAGTACAAACTCTGAAGAAAAATAACGACTACTAAAAAAATATAAAGTTGGAGTTGGGCTCGCGCTGATGCTATTTGTACTGAGCGGCGGTACTACGGAACCCGCGGTGCGCGAGTGTGACTCGCACTTGACCGGTTTTATTGTAGTAGCTTTTTTTATAAAGCAAAGAGGAGGCATTATGACAGCCCACCTGTGGTGAGATCCTAGACCCAAAGACGTTACATTTACTGTCTTAAGATTACAAAATTAAGGTTGTAAATACTTGGCTGGCACCAAGGACGAATACGTACCTCTATGCTAATAAATTCACCAGTTGCTAACCCCACACCAAAACCTTAAAATGTAAGCACTGCTGCTTACATACATATTATCACACCTTCATTCCCAGAGTGGGGTAGGCAGAGCTACAGAAATACCAACAACTCTAAAAAGACTTGTTGATAGTTCTGTAACCACATGTTTACCAGTGTATTATTGACAGGTTGCAAACTCATCGCCTAACAGTCTACAAGCCTTCAATCCCTTAGCCCCTCACGGTAGGTCAAAGGATAAGGTGGTGGTAGCGACCAGAGTCTCGTAGAAGGGAGAATGTTACCACAGCCCACATACATAGCACACAAGCTGCTTATACAGGCATAGTACAGCCTGATAGATGTATAGGAGTCGTTCAAGTGGTGTACAATTTCCCTTAAGATATACAGTAACATATTTAAAAACCCTTTAACAGCTAGGTGGTACAGCAGCCGTTTATTAGCAACAAAATTACTTATAGTAATAAAAGAGCATACAATAGCGTCGCTAGATACCCATAAGAAGTATAAATCAGTTAATGGAGTCTTATAGAGAGTGAGATGTAAAAGAATACTTTAGTAGGTTAAGGGGTGTAAAGAAGTTGCTTTTATATCGCTCAAGAGTGCAGAGACGCATTTCGGAACAATAATAACACCCCTCTTTGTGCTATGGGGGTAAGTAATAAAGGTCTTATCTTCGCCGTGGTCGTTAAGTCTGATCTAAAATAGCCGATTCCAATTTCTGAGAGCTATATCATTTGAATATACAAATTAATTAGCCTCCTTGTAACAGACTCTATGGAATGCGCAAGAGTCTTAACTGGCGCGCTGAAGCATTTCATAAACGAAGCCACGCGCGCGCAGTCGCACTATTTTGCTTAATTCCTTCAGTGTAGCGATAGCAAAAACAATTTGGAAAACGTACATTACGCTTTCAAAAAATCCTTTTTAAATGAGCTGTAACATCCATAAATGTTTGGGTAAGGTCCATAAACTTAGGCATACTAACTCACGCAACATTTTCTATGAAACTTTTTCGATGTTCGACGAAAATCAGCCATACAATTGTAAGGATACTTTTCGTCATGTAACGGAAAGTTTTTCGCTTTCTTTATTTGTATGCTGAACTTTAGTCCAAATTTTTGGTCCTGGCCTACAATAGCAAAATTGAGAATGCGTTATACAAAAAAAATACTACTTAGCGGCAGGCTAAACCTACTCATACTTAGGAGTAAGTAGAATAGGGAACATTCTTGAAAATCAGAATTGAGTTTCATTGATACTATTTAGGAGAATACGTAAAAAAAAACATATAAAACGCAATACAGTAACTTTTAACCCGTTTATTAAGATTTTATGTAGAATAAAAATTGATGAAATTTTTTAAACTTCTTTTAACATTTCGACTGTTTTTTTTTAATAATATTGGCTTCAACATAGTTATTTACAAAATAAATGTATATTTCTTTAAGAGGTGCTTATATTTTAAACCTAGAACAACAGCTGTGACGTCATTCCTGTCATCGATTTTGTATCGAACGTTATTACAGGGGTCTGAACGATAACTTTTGGAAAATTCATATCTTATGAAAAAATTACACGACATTTATTTCGCGTATACAGTTAAAATAAATATAAAATAAATATCAGGGGACAATCTCACACAAATTGACCTAGTCCCAAACTAAGCTCTAGGCTTGTACTATGGGTACTAGACAACGATAAACATACTTATATAGAGAAATAAATACTTAAATACATAGAAAACAACCAAGACTCAGGAACAAATATTCGCGCTCATCACACAAATATCTGCCCTTACCGGGATTTGAACCCAGGATTGCTGGCTTCGGAGGCAGGGTCACTCCCAACTAGGCTAGCGTTTCGTCGTAGTTATTCCTCTCTTTCATGGCACTTTCCAGAGAGCGTAAGAAAAAAAAATGTGCATGTTCGCTATTGGAGAAAAAATTACTTTAATCACCCTATTGTCAACGTTTTTCTATTTTTCATACTGTCTCCTTATCTTTTTCGTCAAGAGGTAATCCTAACTACTCATACGCTAACTGCGTCGTCAAACAACAATTTAACCAATGGAGCGCCATGCCACATATAACAATATGTCTATTACCACCAACCACCATTCATTAACCACCCGCCAAGCAACAGTGTTCGCATCGTTGTGTTCCGGTGTGGGGATAAGACAACCGGTGAAATTACTAGCGTACTTAGAGGCATTCCATCATAATCCTCAGGGTCGGCAACGAATTTGAGGTCTTAGGATTAAAGTCTTGAGAATGTCTATGGGTCTCAGATTCCACTTACCAGGTGGCCTGAGTGCTCGTGTGCCTTCTCATAAACATCTAAAAAAAATAAAAATGATTTGAACCACTCTGATTTCAAAATTAAAATATCGTTATTAACACACAGGGTGTTAATAGGGCGCCCCACGAGTTAATAATTAACTGGAACTCTTCTGACGACACGCTGACCTAGTTGGTAATGACCCTGCCTTCGAAGCTAGCGATCCCGGGTTCAAATCCCGGTAGGGACAGAAATTTGTGTGATGAGCACGAGCATTTATTCCCGAGTCTTGGATGTTTTCTATGTATTTAAGTGTATATTTCTCTATTGTAATTAAGTTTATCGTTGTCTAGTAGCCGTAGTACAAGCCTATAGCTAAGTTTGGGACTAGTTCAATTTATGTGACATTGTTCTGTGATATTTATTTAATTTAACTGTATCTTGTTTATTTGTTTGTTCATGTTCTGCTGACGCTCCCGGCCGGGGGCGGCGGCCCACGCGACACGTCTCTAATTAACCGCGGGCGCAATTAACGGCCTAATTGTGTTGCTCACCGTACCGCCCGCCTACCGGCTATTAAATAACACAAAACGAATAAAGTATTAGTAATAACAAAGCTTGGTGTGAAAGAAATAAAAATGTTGTTTTTAGGGTTCCGTAGACAAGGGGTGCCAAAGTTATATGTATGAAATGTTACAATGGATGAAGTAAAATTCGATTTCGGAGCCAGGGACCGGAAAACCCCTTCATTTGATTAACCCTATCGATAGGGTAAGCCTATCATTTGGCTACCCAATCGATGTGGTTACCCTATGATTGTGTTACCTTAACGTTAGGGGAACCCCTTTGAACTAGTTAACCACTTCCATAGAGCTTACCAATTTCATTAGGGTTTCGGTAGTTTAATATTGAAGCGCTTAGCATTAACTGGGTTTTACCCCATTGATCGCCTCTCTCTTTTTTGCGCATTTGGGCGATTTCTGTCTAGCCTGACGTTACTTGCCTACTTTATTTAAGTTCGTGTCGGGACGGGACGGGATTGAGATGATAATGTAGTTTAATAATTCTTAGTTCATGTTCCCGCCGGAATAATAAAGACGTTTGGCTGCGTGACGGATGGCTGCTTGTGCAAGTACCTACTGCAAAAAGTGCAAGCTATTTTATTATTATAAGTGTACGCGAGAGCTGGTTGACTTTTAAATAATAAATTTTGTTTGATTTGAAAGTATTTTTAACATGGAAACGTACCAGGACGATTCTCAAGAAGAACTAAAAAAATATATCAAGCAAGCTTTAAAACGTAAATACCTATTTAATGTCTTGTTAATTTGAACGTTAGGTAAATAATTACATTTTTGATCATTTCCGTCCGTCCGCAGCCTAGCTCAGAGACTCTTAGTACTGGAAAGCTGTAATTTGGCATGAATATACATATTAGTCACGTCAGCAAAGTGGTGAAATAAAATCTTAAAAGAATTTTTTTTTGGTGTTCTTACCTCCCCTACACGTAACGTGGGGATGATTTTTTATTTTTCGTCTACCCTATAATGTGGCATGTTGTTGGGTAGGTCTTTCAAAAATATTGTGGGTTTGTGAAAACAGTTTTTCGATTAAGGGATCTGTTGTCTTGAGTATTTATTTAAATAATAACACACATGTTTAATTAATCACAACTTGCTTTTATTAAGTTCCATTATTATATAACCTCCAACCTCAGACGACCACACCCCAGAGATGACAGCTCGAACCACAGATAATAATATATTCCTAGAAGCTCTTCTCTGACATCCCCTTTTCTTACAAATTAACATTCAAAAGAATCTAAATATCTAGGTTTTCTCAACACTCATAACGTGAGATCCGTTCATTACTAGGAACCAAAGGCTCAGGTGTATGTTCAGTGTTGTTATTAAAATTAAAAGAAACCTTTTTTTCTGTCCTACTATCCACATCAGACTCATTGTTATCATTCACATAACTATCATAACTATCATTATACATAAAGTTATTAACATTATCAAAGTTACTTTCCGGAGACCCCTTAAAGATGTGATATTGATTCCTTACAACTTTTTCCCCATTATCTAACAGCACTATGTAAGATCTATAATTACCCTTTTTTACAGATAATAATATATTCCTAGAAGCTCTTCTCTGACAATCTGTTTATGAAATTTTAAGCTTTAATGCGCTAATTTTTGTTAGAGTCAAGTGTCGCCCCCCCCCCCGCCCCTACAGCCAAAACTACAAATAATAAAAATCTGAAAAAAATCGTGAATGAAAGCGCACATAACGAATTTTTAAGGAAAACTATCACCACTAAGTAGACATGATTGGTTCTTGAGATACAGGCGACTAGTGTTTATACCTACGAAAATTAGCTAAGACGGCACCAAATAACTTTAAATAGTAAAATAGTTCATACTTGTTGTTTTTAGAGATAGTTTTTGGTGTTTGTAGTATTTATAAGCGGCGTCGGAACCCTACCTGAGCATGGTCCGACATGCTCTTGCCCGGTTTTTTTAAAACATTGGTTTAATAATGGACTGCTGAATGGAATTTAGGCTAAGTCGCTACTATGACGTTTCAAAAGAGTTTATTATTTGTAAACCTACTTGAATAAAGATTATTCTGATTCTGATTCTGATTCTGATGCACTTTAAAAAATTGTACTTAAGTAAATAATGATTTACACTGTATAAATATATAAGTAAATAAGTACCTACCTAAATAATTTTGATCTCAACAATAGTTTCATTAAATAATTAACCTTCTACATTACAATATAATTTTGATCACAGTTAGTTTCATTTAATAATAATTAACCTTATATATAACAATAGGTAAACTGTAAAAATATGAAAAATAAATAAATCATTTTGATCATCAACAGTCTCATTAAACAATTGACCTTATATTGAACAATTAGTACATAATTACACTAAAAATATGTACTTAACTATAAACCAGTGTCATTAAATAATCGACCTTATATATGGAACAATTTGTGAATAATGGCTTGCTTACACTTTAAAAACGTAAGTAAATTATTTAGATCGCAGTGCTGGTTTAATTAACCCTATACTCGTATAATATAACAATAGGTAAATAGTGATTTACAGCGTACAAAATGTATGTAAATCATTTTGATTTCCTCAACAGTCTCGAAAAGAACAAAGGCTAAATAATGGTTAACATTTGAGTCTAACAAAAATTAGCGCTTTAAAGCTGAATATTTCATAAACGGATCACTTAATCGGAAAACTGTTTTTACAAACCCGCAATATTTTTGAAAGACCTATCCAACGACACTCCACACTATGGGGTAGACGAGAAAAAAAAATCATCCCCACGTTACGTGTAGGAGAGGTACACTAAAAAAAATGTTTTTCAAGATTTTATTTTACCACTTTGTTGGCGTGACTAATATGTATATTCATGCCAAATTACAGCTTTCTAGTATAAAGAGTATCTGAGCTAGGCTGCGGACGTACGGACGGACGGACGGACATGGCGAAACTATAAGGGTTCCTAGTTTGACTACGGAACCCTAAAAAGCTACTTCTCATTTTACAAATATTTAATATTTATTAATATTAACCGTGTTTATAGCACGACACAATTAATAATGCGCGTATGGAAGCGCTTACACCGTTGATAGAGAGTCTATTATTGCATAATCCGCGCGCCATATTAATTGCGCCCACCTATAACATCGTAATTTGCCTGCGCAAAGCAAGCTTTCCATTTTGATTTCTTTGAAAATTCGTCGGCAAAACTTTTTAACTGACGATTTTATTTAAAAAATATCTAATATTTCAGATGGAACTAAGAACTTAGCTAACTACGTAGGTAGTATACAATTTATTTAATCGACCCTGATCACTCATTTCTGAAAATAAACAAACACTTTACGCCAAAATCCACCAAAGTCAGTTGAACCTACAGCCTTAAAAAAAAACAAGTTCAAAGCAAATCCCAAACAAAACAATGTACATTTTGTGGGAACGATAATTAGGTTTACTATTGTTTGACGTAGCGAACAGTGCGACTCTATGACAAAGCCTCGGCCGCCTTCGGCACATTTCGGCTGGCTCACCTCGCCGTCTCGCATGCGCTACTCACCTGCCGCCGCTACCCATTCAATTGTTAGGTAGTGCAATAATAAGTCGAAACACTTGCGCATAGAGATTAAAAAAGCTTGAAACCGTTCGATTAAGTTTAAAAAGGGTAACAGATGATAGGGTATTGGGAATGGGTTAGCGCTTAGTCGAATTAATTGTATCGCTTGGTTGCCCTTTCATTGGACTATGTCAACGATAGGCTTAGCTCATCCTTGGGGTTTGTAAAAACAAGTCTATCAAATACCCTATCGAAAACCCCTTTAATGCTAAGCGGTTCCGGTCCCTGTTTCGGACATGTGTTTAATTTTCTTAATAACTTTTTGAAAACATTTATCAATTTTTTTTTGGTCTGTTCATAGGATGTCTTATAATAAGTTAATAAGGACCACTGGTCATTATAAATCTGATTTAAGAAGTCCTGAAATAAAAAAATATATGAAATGTACAAATTACAAATTGACAAATCTGAAGTTAAAACAATAACCAAAAAATCATGAATGCCAAGTAAATTAAAGACAAAAATTGATTTTCAAAAGCTTTTCAATGGACCTTATTAAGAATAGGTTATGTCAATAAGGCTCATTCCTGTTCCGAAGATAATTCTGAAACTACACCGTTTTTTTCATTTCATATTTTTTGTTAACTGTTACAATTGTTATTGTCATTCCCGAAGGATTAATCCAAAAATTAATAACAAATGTAGTGTTGGTCCGTAAAAAGTCTACAGAAACTTAAACGCAGAATAATATATTTAATTTGTCTTTTAATAAAACACAGTTTCGTATTGTATTGATATTTACTAAGTGAAACCATTTTAAGCATAAAACAACATAATTAGGAACATTTTCAGTCATTAGCTTTTGGGCCTTATTAAGTCTTTAGAAATCACATTTTTGGCGAAGAGCCTCATATTTCAAAATTGCTTTTCTTCCCATCCTCTCCTCTGTCCTTCCAGAATTTATATGATTCTTAAGAGTTCGGCGTGTTATATTGTATTTCAAAGCGACCGCACGCTCCAACATCCGGCTTTTCTTTAATTATTCTAAAGCATTCTTCATATCGCTTTGAGACCATCCTATGTCATGCTTTTTTTTGGTTATTGGATCCATATTTATTTCCCTAAAACCAACAATATTATTGTTATTTATTGTGAGTAATATGTAGGTACATACATACATAATAACATCACGCCTTCATTCCCAGAGTGGGGTAGGCAGAGCTACAGAAATACCAACAACTCTAAAAAGACTTGTTTATAATTCTGTAACCACATTTTGCACGATCAGGCCAAGAAATTTACCAGTGTATTAGTGACAGGTTGCAAGCCCATCGCCTAACAATACTACAAGCCCTTATTCCTTTAGTCGCCTCTTACGACATCCACGGGAAGACATGGAGTGGCACTATTCTAACCCGGCAACCTCACGGGTCTAATGAGTAATATGTAAGCGTAGTTTATGAAAACAAGCGGTACAGAGATTTTACACATACCTAATAAGGTCTTATTTGGTAACAAAAAGTTGGTCCTTATTAGGCACTTCGCCATCCCGGAGAAAACCAACAAAATAGACAAAAAAAATAGTTTCTCAATAACCTTACCTTCACAAACCACGCATAAATGTTACTTATTCCTTTTCATGTGTAAAGTTTTCGCCGAAACGAAAGAGAAACATTTAAATTAATCAAATAACACTAACAAATTTTATAAAATGACCTTCGCCCCGTGACGTGAACAGCATCGACAGCCATACTGGCAAAATAGCGGCGGAAAACCCAAGTAATGCCAATGCGCTTCAAGGATTGGTTAATGAGGAGCGTCGGCGCAAGCCTTAATTTCAGTTTTGTATCGGGAGCGGGATTTTTGAAATGGTGGCTCTTATTAGGATGCTCTTATGGTTTACGACGGCAGAATAGCTGCTATATGAACAAGTACTTAATAAATAAAATAAAGTTTAATTAAAGAGAGTCTCGACCATATAAGAAATGTGTTTGGAACCTTTTGTGTGCAAGCATGACTCGCGCTTGCCAGTTTTTACTAAGACCTAATTATAAAATAAGCTAACATAACATAACATTTTGTAGGGATAATTGTCTTTGTATCTGCAGCTATGTGAAGGGGAAACGTGTAAAAATAATGATACCATTCTGTTCATTCCGTCAAAGGGCCTCATTATACATTGTCTTTACACCTATGGCTATTGTATGGTAAACGATATGATAGTTTTTTTTACTTGATAGTAAAAGCTGTCGAGATGAAAACAATACTATAATAATAGGCCTATATACAACGTAAGGCTATGTCGTGTCAACCTCTGTCCACGCTATCAGTTAATCTCTATTCCAAACTTCATGCAAATCCGTCTAGCCATTGCAGAGTAAAGGATCAAACCATCACACACACACACGCACACATACTAACTTCCGCATTTTTAACATTAGTGGGATGAGCTTTATGGGAATACAGGGCAATATGGACTAGTAAGTCGGCGGACATAGCCTGTCAGGTTATCATATTAAAACACATACCATCAGTTTCTCCTAAGGTTTCTATTATACTATAAATAAAACATAATACTGTTTCATTCCACAAAGTGCGAGTTTGATTTTGTTAACTTCTCTAATTGATTTTGAATATCACGGTTCGAGCTAATTAATCACTTTATAATACAATCCCTACTGGACCATACTTTGAGATCCCCTGGGCCTTTTTTCTACTAGATTAAAACGATATTGCGTTCGACGTGTTTCCGTATTGTTTTTAACTCGCCATTACAGTCAAGAAAATAAGAGTTATCAAAACGTTGACAATACGGACACACGTCAAAAGCAAAATCATTCTTACCGGATAGAATCTCAGCCCTGAAATGTCACTATGAAATTGAGTTTTTTTTACCTTAATCCGTGCAAATAAAAATCAGACCTTAGTAATGTTGCTCTTAGCAGTAGCCGTTAGAATGATAGCGCTATAGACGCTGTGCACGCGCATATCAGCTGCATTAGCCTCCACTTAACTTGATTAGATAGTGTCGCCTCTCTGCAGGCTTTCATACTTGCTCTATGGCTTGAAACTGTCTAGATAGGCAGAGTCTGTCAAGTCAGTCATGCCCACAGGCCAGTGGTAAAGTCTACAAACGGCAATAAAATGATACTTGTCTGTGGTTATCTTGTTATTTTAGTTTACGAATAATTAAGACGAATTTTGGTGATTGCATACATCCATAACATCACGCCTTTCACAGAGGGTAGGCAGAGCTACAGAAATACCAACAACTCTAGAATGACTGACTGAAATGGCTTGTAGTTCTGTAAGACGATGTGCTTACAACCTACCACTAATACACTAGTAAACATTTAGCCTGATTGTGCAAAATGTGGTTACAGAATTATCAACAAGTTTTTTACAGTCGTTGGTAATTCTGTAGCTCTGCCTACCCCACTCTGGGAATTAAGACGTGACTTTATGTATGTATGTACTAATAGGTACCTACTGCAAAATAGTTTTCATAAAAATGTCTGAAAAATGAATTAAGGTGGATTCACGTTACACTAAGCTGAAGCCGGGTCCGGCCCCAGCACGGTGTAACATTACTATGTGATATTAAATTGCCATGCAAAATGGTTTCTTTTGAATTAGCTGAATGGTCACAACCGTTGCCATTTTATAAAGTGTTTCAATTAAAAGTAAAATTGTCTCTAACAATAGTTTTATTTACTGATTTATTTATGATGTGTTTTTTTTTTAATGTATTATAAAACGTCGTTTGATACACGCGCGGAACTGTCATTTTTCTCGCTTGCAGCTCGGGCCAAGACACCTCGGGACTCTTTGAAATGACATACTTTCGCACTTGCATCAAAATGTACTAATTCACTGAATGACAGAACTACTGAAATATGAGACTAAAATATGTTTCGTACGCTCCTACGAGACTACTTAAAGAAGCCGTATAGTATAAACTGCGTCGAGTTAAAAAATGATACGCTTAAGAGAGCCACACCCCTGATGTTTATGGGCGACGGCGACTGCTTACCACCGTGACCTTCCCGCTTGTTTGCCTTTTAAGGTTATAAAAATGCAGAGATAACTTGGTGATCATTGCCAGTTACTGTCGAGGATTAATTGAGTTTTTGTGCCGAAGAATCCATTCGCAGTTCATAATCAAAGAATCAGTAATGATAAAGGCTGTTGTTTTAAGTCGGCGAATGGTGGTCGCGGTTGGCGGCGCTTTTACGTCTTTATTGTTGTTCGTCGTCAACGTTCACTTATTGTGATTAATTTTGACAAGGCGGGTGACCGGCGCTGAAAGGACCACACGCATCGATATAGAGTCAATTTCATTTAGAGATTAGAAATTTAGATACTATATGATTGTCATATTTTTATCAGAGAAAGAGAACTGGGCCTCTATTCAGGTGCGTTAAAACGATATCGTGTTTGACACGTTTAAGAATCGTTTATGTCACAGTCGCCATTATTGCAAATGACATAAGAGTTATCAAAACGTTAACAATACGGAAACAGGCAAAAACGATATCGTTATAACGCAGTTGAATAGAGGCCCTGACAGTTTGAGAATAGTGAGTTTGTTAAGAAATAAAAGGAAATTGGTGCAATGCTTGTTTACCCCTCGTCTGTCTTGTCACAGATATGTATCCAAAATTTGGATGGCATTTAGTTTTTTTTAACTACTTATATTTTCGGACTTTATCATTAATCGAAAAGACTAGGACTTGGTATTTTTTTCACCTCTGACAGACGAGGGGTTAATACATTCGTTAAAATAATTCAACTACATTTTTTGATGCTAGCTACTAATAACTTCGTAGTAGCTTTACATACAATACGTGTGTCCAGAGGGCAGAGGGGCTATCCTGTGGCCTAGATACAAACGCTGTTAACGTTTCTCTTTTCTATCGACTCAAAATGCATGGAGTTAATATAAGCGTTTGCCGCTATCTATCATCTCATCAGCTTTCGACAATCGTATACATATTGTCGATTTTCGAAAATCGCTAACTAAGCGTTATGCATCTTGACTAGGGCCTCAGGGCAGATATTATACTCGTTTAAAACGATACTGCGTTTGACATGATTAGTACCTATTGTTTTAACTCGGCCGCCATTACTGCTAAGAGTTACCAAAACGTTGAAAATACGGAAGCATATTTTTAGTGGTGGTAGGATTTTTAGTCCGTCCGGATCGCTGCCACCATCTTATCCATTATCCACCCGCCAAGCAACAGCGTTCGCATTGTTGTGTTCCGGTGTGGGGATAAGACAACCGGTGAAATTACTAGCATAGAGGCATTCCATCTTAGTCCTCAGGGTTGGCAACGCATTTGAGGTCTTAGGAGGAGAATTCAAATGTCTATGGGTCTCAGATTTCACTTACCATCAGGTGGCCTGAATGCTCGAGTGCCTTCTCCTTAACATAAATTAATAATAATAAAAAAAACGTCAAAGGCAGTATCTTTTTTCCAGTAAAAATCTCGTTTTTAATCTCGGCCCTGATAAGATAAAATATGCCAAACATTCTAACATGCAGTTTACCAGATGGGCACAAATTGCTTTTCGTCTAGTTAGGCTAAATAATATATTATTAAGGATAGACAGGACATACAATACAATAAAATACAAATACTCTTTATTGAACTCCAAAAAATAAAAACAGAACACGGAACAGTACATTTAAATCATAGGTATGCAACAGGCGGTCTTACCGCTAAATAGCGATCTCTTCCAGACAACCTTGTAAGCGAAATAACTGAGGACACAAATTCATGTAAACTAATTCGTTTAGAACTCAAACTAAATAACTACAAGAAACAATTAAATTATTTCAATTTTGAAATTAAAACTATTTATATATAAATTAAATATAAATACATAAAGTAAATAATTCAATTTAACATACAAACTTACAAAAGGGAAAGACTAATCGTAATCAGTCATTTACAAAAATATTAAAATGTTACGTAATAAAGTAGTTTTCATAGAATAGCGTGAAACGATTGACATTTAGTGGTGGTAGGACCCTGTGCAGGGTCCGTCCGGATCGCTACCACCATCTTATCCATTAACCACCCGCCAAGCAACAGTGTTCGCATTGTTGTGTTCCGGTGTGGGGATAAGACAACCGGTGAAATTACTAGCATAGAGGCATTCCATCTTAGTCCTCAGGGTTGGCGACGCATTTGAGTTCTTAGGATTATAGTCCTGAGAATTCAAATGTCTATGGGTCTCAGATTCCACTTACCATCAGGTGGCCTGAGTGCTCGGGAGCCTTCTCCTTAACATAAAAAAAAAAAAAAAAAAAAAACGGATATGCCAAATGTTGGCCTAATTCTCTCCCATTATTACTTTTAGCCATAATGTGTTTAGGTCACAATTACCACAAGTCATAACGTATTTATTTAAGAAACTGTAAATTTTTCAGGATGTTTATAAATCAAACCCAACCTAATCTAGCCTTTTCTACACGTTAGATACCTATCTAAGAAATTATAAAAAGTTAAAAGTTCCAGTGATATAAAAAAAAATCATACATAACATCACGCCTTCATTCCCAGAGTGGGGTAGGCAGAGCAACAGAAATACCAACAACTCTAAAGACATGTTAATAATTCTGTAACCACATTTTGCTCAAGTTGGCTGAGATGTTTACTAGTGTATTAGTGACAGGTTGCAAACCCATCGCCTAACAGTACTACAAGCCTTTATTCCCTTAGTCGCATATTACGAAATCCACGGGAAGACATGGAGTGGCACTATAAAATTAATGACACTCAATAAATATGAAAACAAAGATATTGTGACATAAAGAAAAGAACAGGCTCCCGCCTTTTAATATATAGGAAAGTAAATTGTTAAAGGAAAACACCTGACGTGTACGGATATCCGCTCAGTCTTATTACTAAGTTCCAGCCTTAGTAAACATAACAATGTTAGAAGTTCTAGAATAATTAATCGCGTGTAATTTTATAAACTTAAAAAAATTCAATTTTCCTTTACTTTTCTTAATTAGGCATAATATTAGGAGCATGAATGCATGTAATTGCTATCATGCTAATAAAAACCGTAGTTGAGTTCGGCTAATAAGCTATTAAGGGTCGTATTAATAGAACTGGGGCCCTAGCCAAGATGCAAATGCTACTAACGTTTTTCTTTTCTATCACTCAAAATGTATGGGGTGACATTCTCGTGCGTTACGATAAACCACGTGGTCTAACTAACCTTACATACATTTTGAGCGATACAAAAGAAAAACGTTAGGAGCGTAAGCATCTTGGCTAGGGCCTTACATCTTGGCTGGGATGCTAGTGGCAAGACGTATCTTTGCTTACGGCGGCTTCGTTGATCGGGTCGCCACTTTCCCGAACACATGGTTGAGAAAGGTGATGGCTGAGATACGCGTCATACTCGTGAACGGGTGCTGTTTGTGGGGTCCGGTCTGTTCACGTTTGCAAGGACTGGTTCTTCAGTTTATTATTCTAGTTATGACTTTTGACGTAGAGACCTCGTCGTGTTGTTCTCCTAGACTTATTACTTTTAGTTTAATGTTATTAGCCTTACATTTGCATTGATTTTATTTGTTCAAGCTTTAATCATTATTATTTATTACTTTATTAAGTGCTTGTAATGTAACTTACTTTTAAGTATAACTGTACTTTATGTTTGAAAGAATGACCTTCTGCTGGAGTTTCATGGCGCTTCTTCTCTGCAATGATGGTCTTATCTGAAGCGCTAGTAAATTCACTTCATATTACCAACGTGTAAAAGAGCCCCATGGGGCCTATGTACTGAATAAACATTTTGATTTTGATTTGTATAAAACATCTGTCTGCTTTCAGATAAATACGAGTATATCTATAATAAAACTGAACTTCTGTCACCATCCCTAAAGTAAAAAGCATCGTACTTATCATTAAATTTAAGAGCGAGGCTGTTGTCGGTGGAGTAATTGCCACTTTTCTCTATTCTGTGCCAGCTTTTCACCTCCTGTTACGACATGACATTGGCGTTCTGACTTATTTGGTTGAAGTAAGTAGGTAAGCCTAGGTTTCGCTATTTCTCTCTTCCCTTCGACTTTACCCTCCAAAATGTTCAAAACGAAACTATCGTGCCACATCAAGTGTCCCAACATCTCCTCTTCTACATTCTATACTTTGTAAAATGTGTCTTTTCTCGTTCACTATCTTTAAAACCTCTTCGTTAGTTTTTTTTCGTTTAGATATTTTTTCCATCCTTCGCTACCGTACTACACGATTTAATTAAGCGTTTTTAGTGCTTACACGTAAGTTTAAATAAGTTCGCATTTCATGATTTGGACTTGCATTTTCTCTCTAAGTGATCTGTCAAGAATAAAAACTAAAACTCGTCAATAATTCGTACTAATCAATCTATAAGTTGATGAGTTGTCATTTTACTTCGTGTGTAACAATAAGAAGTGGTTGGTATACAGATCGTTTTTCATCCAGCTAATATTAATAATTTTCATCCATGATCGCTGCTTCTCCGTAGATCGAGGATCCTAGTCTTAATATCCTGAACGCTATGATTACCTTAATGACGTAGATAATCCTTTCCGTTTGATCACGTTAGTTATTATTATTACACAGCTAGTCAACCGCAGAACAAGTCTTCCTTAGATATTGGTACCTACGTTACGTTATTTTTCACTTCTCACGCTCTAAAATGACTCATAATAACCATGTATAGGCGGACTAAAGTGATGCATTTAATCCCTAGGGACTAAAGTGACATTTTACTCCCTAGATACTAAAGTACGTTTTCGTTTTTAATTTACTTATAATTTTAAGCCTTGGAAAACCACAAACAACCATGTGTGATGATGTCCCTTGTCTTCGGAGTGCGAGGTGGAGCCGGTGGAGGGCAGGCTGGTGCTGGGCATAAAACCTGAACCACCGAGATTTTCGTCTCGGAAATAAATAAATAAATAAATTATTTTTTTATTTACCAACACAAAACAGTGCAATAGGTACGGTACACAAGATATAATAGTAGATTATACACCGAGGGGATAAAGCACAGTTTTATGTCACGGGCGCGATAATGAATCCTGAACGTAACGAAGGACTCCAGATATAACTCCCGAGCGCAGCGAGGGTGTTACGAGTTAATTCCCGAGCGAAGCGAGGGAATTAAGAAGAGTCCTGAGCGCAGTGAGGGGTTCAAGCGCGCCCAAGACGAAAACAGCTTTATCCCCGAGGAGTGTACTCTACTTTTCTCACCTTTTGCGAGACAATAAAAAAGCGAGTCTACTAAAAACAGCGTTTTATTATAGTAAATTAAAATTAAAAGTGAAAATTGATATTTGAGACATTAGTCCAGTTGTGGAAAGACAATATTTATTTAAAACTTTGCAGTTATCACCAATGTATTTTATTGCAGCGTCTTACAATACTCGCGGCTTTTGTTTAATTTCAAATGTGTTCCATTCAGCTTGCCGTGGCCAGCTCGATTTTAGAAAATGTTCGATTTTCAAATTAGGTTCGACGCGGCGGTGGCGGCGGCGCCGCGCCCGGCCTTCGAGTATTAGTTGATCTTTTATTACGAAATTAGACTTTAAGGCCATTGTAATAAGAACTATGAAAAGTGAAAATATTACAACCCAGCGAGTTATAATGAGATTCAGTACAACATTACACCCCGGCTAAAGCCAAGGGCTTTAATGAGTTGGTTTGCGTAAGGTTTGCATGATATGTAATTTGGCATTGTCGAGCAGGTGGTGTGAAAAAGTATGTTTTACAAAAATAGTTACATAGTGAGTGCGGTAAAATGGATATGGGACTCAGCAACACTGCTGGTTTTCAGTCGCCAACCAGGAATTACAACTAAAACTTAAACTAATTTACAACAAAGGCAAGTTCGCTGCCACAACGGCGACAAATCAGCATAAATACACTATAACAATATAATATGTACACAAATTTTGCAGAGCAGATAAAATTTCAGAGACATGAGAGTCTAACCCCAAGAACAGCCTTGTTGATGTCTCTATCTGCATTACAGGGACAGGTTAAGAGTAAAAATTATAGCGCTATTAGGTTAAAACTATTTTAATTTAAGATTTATTTTTCTGGCAATCGAAATAAAACGTAGATTGTTTGACTCAAGACTAAAAGCCATAATGACACTCGAACTTCATCCACCCTCGCCTTGCTCGTATGGATAAATATATCGTGTCATAATGGCTTACTTTAGTCGCTTTATGAACATCTACTATTATTAAATACAACGGGGTGGGCAATGCCATGCAAAAACTGCATTAACCTATCATGAGTATCATTTGAAAACTTTCAAGTTACAATGTAGATTGTTCGGATAATTAACGTCAATTGCAAAGGAAGTCACCCAACTCCCCCATTTTTCCTCCTTTATTTAATATTGCATTGAAATTAAATAATTTAAAAAATAACAACTGTTCTTGTATACTACAAGAAAAATATAAAAGAATTGCAAGCTCTTATGGTTTTTTTAAGGATAAAAGATAAAGTTGTTGAAAATTAGAGTCATTTCAAATTTGCTTTGCTACAACTTTAATCACAAAAATTTAAAAAGAAAAAAAATATGTTAGAAAATAGATATTCTTAGTAAATATCGGAAAAAATTAGAATTTTACGAAATATATTTACGGTTACTACTGAAAATTTGTATAACCGCTTTAAAAAAGAATGACAACCAAATAAACTCCCGCTAGTGCTTAGACCAGTGTTCTAAAAAATCGGAATACAAATAAGTCCGACTCGCCCATGAGTTTCTAAGTTAAACCTACGTGCATAAAAGCAGGCGGAGCGATTTATAATCCGCTGTCAGGTGTGGTTGCCAGGTTAGAATAGTGCTGCTCCATTTCTTTCCGTGGATGTCCTGAGAGGCGACTAAGGGAATAAAGACTTGTAGTACTGTTAGGCGATGGGCTTGCAACCTGTCACTAATACACTGGTAAACATCTTAGCCTGACTGTGCAAAATGTGGTTACAGAATTATCAACAAGTTAAGAGTTGTTGGTATTCTGTAGCCCTGCCTACCCCACTCTGGGAATGGGGGCGTGACGTTATGTTGAGAAATGTGTGGTTGTCGTATGGTTGCCGGATTTAAATTGTGCCACTCCATGTCTTCCCGTTTATGTCGTAAGAGGCGACTAAGGGAATAAAGGCTTGTAGTACTGTTAGGCGATGGCTTGCACCCTGTCCCTAATTACACTAGAAAACTTCTTGGCCTGATTGTGCAAAATGTGGTTACATAATTTAACCACATTTTGCATAAACAAGTGTTTTCTACGTAAAGATGCGTTCGTAGAAAGGTGTTTCTATAAACATTTTAGGTACCCTATTTAGGTATAATATTTATATTTTTATTCAACTTGTATTTTGTAGAGAGTTGTGGCTCATAAGTATAAGATACATCTCATGCAAAGAAACGTCACAACCGATTTCAAACTTAAAAAAGTACGATTTTACCATTCCACCGAATGTAATTTATTGAATGATAGTATCGACTGTTTGATGTTCGAAACATACCTTTAGTAATATGAACTACTACCTAACTAATTGCATCTTGTAATAGTAGATTGTTTGACATATGACTAATATTGGGTTCCCTGCCTTTTCACCGACCAATCTTTGACAAATGCATCGTTTCGCAACCTATTCATTTGCCAACCCGCTTTTTTTTGTAACTACAAATATTTTAGGATTTTTATAATACTAACCTAACCTAACCTAACCTATAGGATTCTACACGATGGTCCTGAAATAAATCCACAATTATTTATAGTTTCGGAAAAAAGCAGGTTGTCAAATGATATGTTTGTAAAATGTAAAATTTGTGAAACATTGGTTATGAAATGATTGGATCCCCTAATCATTAGTAAGGTCCAACGTGTAACAAGAGTTAACACTGAACTACTCAAGATCAATGAAAACGGGTCACTTAGTACGAACTTCCATAGAAAGTGATCCGTTTTCATTGCTAAGTGTATTAGTATTGAGAAATTGTAGAGCAGCTATAATGACGAACGAAAAATAAAACAAAAACAACTTAATGCTGCCAAGCGGTTACCCATCCTTTATTAGTCTCCTCGTGTAGTTGCTAAAAAAAATGGTTTATACGTGACAAATGGGGAATTTCAGACATAATTTGTCACGAAATAGTCACAACTCACAACTGAGCGTGATGCTGGAATAGCCAGTGCTGTTCTTCCGTTGTAACCAATTTCAAATTTGAATTGTGCATTTGGTTAACCATTTAATTTAATTAGTATCTTTACTAAATAATCGTGAGAACTCTTACTCTCACTTGACCAGTTTTTATTTGATGCACGAAACAACATGTTGCGCTTGTGGTTCAGTTCACACGCACTGGATTTTCGAGACGTACGTAATTTATCAACAGCATCATATGAGCTGAAACACGTACATGAACGTGGGTTATATAGCCCGTACAAAAGATAAAGCGCTTAATTACACCAGTATTTAATTTAAAGGTATTTCGCCGTCAAATTAACAACAATTAAGGCCACCTCAGACGTGCGTTCATTAAACGCGTGCCAAGCCACCAACGGTCAAACCGGACGGGAAGAGCGTTTATTTTTTCTTACACCATTTACACCATTTTTTTCTTGTCTTTGTGTTCAATCTAGACAGCGGTTGTGAATGCATATAATTTATATACAAAAACGTTAAACAACTGTCATTTTTATCATCGCAGAATCAGTATTAATTACATTTATCCAAGCTTTACATGACAAGTGTATGTTGTTATATCTCATAACACTGCATTGTAAATACGCTAAGCCAGGCGATATCTCGGATTTTTTTGTGGAATTAACAGTTGACATCGTATCTTGAATCAGTGCCTTCGAAAGTGACACCTGTCTGCAAATATTTGTGCCCAAATTAAATCAACTTGAAAAAGTCGGGCAAGAGCATGTCGGACCACGGTCAGTGTAGAGTTCCGAAGCCGTTAAGTACTACGAACATAAAAGTAATAACTAATTTTCTATTTAAAGTCATTTGGTGCCGTCTTAGATGATTTTAGTAGGTATAAACACTTTAATCGCCTGCATCTCAAGAACCATATATGTCTACTTAGTCGTGATAGTTTTTTAGTATTCGTAGTTTTGGCTGTAGGTGTTGGTCTATAGGCTGTCAAGTGTCCTTCCCCACTTGACTTTAAAATAAATTAGCGCGTTAAAGCTTAATATATTTAATAAAGAGATCCCTTGATCGAAAAATTGTTGTCACAAACCCACAATATTTTTAAAAGACCTATCTAACGACACCCCACACTATGAGGTAGACCAAAAAATAGATCCCCACGATACGTGTAGGGGAGGTACCCTAAAAAAAATGTTTTTACTTTTTATTGTATATCTCTGCGCTAGGCTGCAGACGGACGGACGGACGGACGGACATCCAAGTTTGACTACGGAAACCTAAAAAACAGTATATTTGTTTGACTGGTAGCTACAGAGTGTTTTTTTAACATGGAATATTAAGAAGCCAGAGTAATGAGCAAGCATCATCACTTCAATGGCGTTGTCGCTACCACCATCGAGTCCTTTGACATACCGACAAGCAGCAATAAACATTTTTTTATTGTGTACTAGCCATTGCCCGCGGTTATATCCATCGAGTATATTTTTTACATTTAAATAAAATGATTCTAAACAACTTTAATGACTTATCCAGTTCAAACCGAAATAAACCACCTTTTAGCCAACGGTTTGTGTGTTCCATCTATTTCATTATACGTTTATTAAACGGTTTTCTTTTAACTGGAAATAACGACAATTATTTTTGCATTGTAAATGTTGTCGTAAACAAGCGTACCTTTGAAATAAAACGTATTTAAATAAGCACCGCGTAAATTCTTGAACTTATGGATGTATTTATAATGCATATCGTCACTACTTTGAAAAAACCGCGTATCTCATATTTCGTGATGTACGATTTTGAACTTAAACGCGAAGCGAAATAAGTTTAAAATCGTACACCACGAAATATGAGATACGAGGTTTTTTCTATACCTTTACTATCAAAACATAAATTTACTGGACACCTTTTAGTTCAGAGACTATGGTGTAGATTCAAAATAAAAATATTATCGTTAATCATATATAATCATGAATAAACATGCTCTATCTGACAACAGCGGATGGCTAGCATACTTTGTTGGAAAAAGTCTTAGAATATATAGCGACCCGCCCTCGCTTCGCTCCGGATTAAAGTATTATACATATAAACCTTCCTCTTCAATCACTCTATCTATTAAAAAAATCCGCATCGTTTATGACTCGGCCGCCATTACTGTAAATGACATAAGCGCTATCAATACGTTGACAATACGGAAACACTTCAAAAGCGATATCGTTTTACCGTGTAGAATCTCGGCCCTGAAGTTTTGAATTAGGTCACTATTGTTTAGAAGGTGCAAAATGGTCTGCCATTCTAAGGCTGAATATTGCTTGCACGTCATAAAACTATAAGGTCGATCTGGTGCGTCTGTCAATTTGAAAGTTCGACTTTAGTTTTAATTTTAATTCATAGACTTTATTTTCAAATTGAAAGACAGCTTATTTGGGTGAATGTGTAATGACTATCCCTCTTCAAGAGCTGATATATATATTAATATAAATATCTTATACAGGTTATTTTTGCATATATAATCATAAAAAAAAACTTCCATTTCAAAATAAATTGGCTACGCTAACTCACTCAAAAAAAATTATGATACTTTTCCGTTGTGACACGAAAATTAGCCATACATTTGTAAGGATAATTTTCGTGTCACAACGGAACTTTTTTCACTTTTGTTGTTTGTATGGTTAATTACGCTTAACTATGGTCCAACTATTTGGTCCTAACCCTAATAACTTTTTGAGATCGAAAGTTAGGAACAGTGTTTTATTAGTTAAATCAAATTCGTATATCTGTAATTGGATGGTAAGTACGCGTAGTTTATAGAGTACGGTAAAATGGGGTGAATAGGGACTAAAGGAGGAAGCTGGTAAGATTGTGCAAAATGTAGTTACAGAATTATCACCCAGTTTTTTTTAGAGATTTTGGTAATTCTGTAGCTGTACCTATCCCACTTTGGGAATGAAGGCGTGAGTTATTTATATATGTATGTAGGTATGTATGTAAAATAATACCTACGCCAATTAAAGTATCTTAGCATAGACATAAAACATTTTATGCCCAAATTAAAAAAACAAATTTCCTGCAGGAAATTAAATATTTGCTATAAATCAGCTGTCAGTTTTAACTTTTATGTGATGCAAAAACAACGACCGTATATGCAGAGTTCTTACTTAATTGATGCTACGAGTGTTTTCGTAACGACGTATAGAACCCACGAAGCTAGAGGTCCTGGTCTCGATTCCCGGTAAGGCCAAATATTTGTGTGATGAGCGCGAATATTTTGTTGAGTCTTAAGATGTATTCTATGTATTTAAGTAAGTATATCTCTATATAAGTATGTTTATCGTTGTATAGTACCCATTGTACAAGCCTAGAGCTTAGTTTGGGTCTAGGTGTGAGAGTGTCTCATGATATTTTTTTATTTTAATTTTAACTCTAATCTGCTGTTTTAGCGAAACTGTTGAGCGCTTGGGTTACAAAAAACGACTCGGCTATTGGCCCAATAAAATTAATCATTTTACCCAGCTCTGCCATGTCCGTAATACAATGAAAATTTTGAAGAATATTATTTTTTTAAATAAAAAGCAAAGTTGTTTTCAAGAAGAATTACGTACATACATAACGTCACGCCTTCTTTCCCAGAGTGGGGTAGGCAGAGTTACAAAAATACCAACAACTCTAAAAAGACTTGTTTATAATTCTATAATTTTACACAATCAGGCCACGAAGTTTATTATGTATAGTGTCAGGTTGCAAGCCCATCGCCTAGCAGTACTACAAGCCCTTATTCCCTTATTCGCCTCTCAAGAAGAATTAACAAAGCTAAAGCGCTACAGTTTTTGAATCATTTATATTTACTTAATACTACCTATCTACTAATGAGATACGACACTTCAAAGTTAGGACTAGGTCATGATGCACAATTGCACACTTTAATTCCTTAAAATCTTATCACTAACTTATGAAATGGTTGGGAATTGTTAAAGACCAAGGGATTGGATACGAGGTCGTCGCAATATCCCTCTTCACTGAAAAGTACGAGGGACCCAGTTATAAAATAAGCTGCCACTTTTCATATTTTTTACTGTGGGCTTAACATGCTGCAACGAGACAAGATTTTGACATAGTCTAGGACTTTATCCGTCTATTATCCGTCCATACTCCAACGTAAATAAGTATAAAGTATTAAGGTTTAACATATAAGTGTGCTATAAACTTAAACCCTGGGTGGCTGTAATTTTAATCCACGTTCCACCAACCGCCGAAAAATCCAAAAGCCGACTTCAATTATACTAACCTATTAGGTTGGTACATACAATTTTAAAAGAAGTTATTTTTAGGCATTTTTGAAGGCGATTTATGTTTTTTAAAACATTAATTTAATAATTTTTTTTAATGATCATAATACGCTGTTACATAGTCCCACTTCTTAGTTGATATGAAACTTTAAGTTATTTCCAGCGCGCCGCAAGCAACGCCGTGGGAAAGTCATAGTCATATTTCAACAAGTAGGTAAATATTCTTCGTTGTAGCCGCTCAATTATTTTAATCGAGATATCTTATCGCCACCCTTGAAATAGGTACCGTTGAGGAGTTCCAGTGGCCATCTGTGGTCTTCATCATCAGTTCCACTTTACCAAGTGATACTTTCTGAATGCAAATCCTAGACTTGTTACTAATAATACTAAAATCGCCATATATTTGAGGACTTCCCTCAATTCCTTGAATTCCTCACTGATCCCCTCATCAGATTCAGATTTGGTGACAATGGGACCACCTCGAAAGTATACTCTATCAAACCAAACAATAATTTTCATAATCGGTCCACAATTGACGGAGTAATCGGTGAACACACATAAAAAAATACATATAGTGGAACGTATAACCTCCTCCTTTTTTGAAGTCGGTTAAAATACGACAACGTTAAAAGCGATAAGGTTTTACAGAGTAGAATAGAGAGCCCCAGGGGCTTTAGACAAGATGGCAACGCTATTAACGTTTTTCTTTACTATCAGTCAAAATTGATGGGATGACATTCTCGTGCGTTACGACCTTACGACCTTTTTTGCGATAGAAAAGAATTACGTTAGGAGCGTTTGCATCTTGGCTAGGACCTCAGATAAGGTTAGCGACGGTGCACTCTGAGTATGTTCATTTACTTTACAGGCTTAGGTTGTGGAACTCTCTTCCCTTCGAAATAAGACGCGCGAAATCGCTTCCTATTTTTTAAAATCTTTTGAAAGCGCACCTGTTATAGAGTTTCCTTCCTTTTCGCAGTATTATATATTTATTTATTTATATTTTGTATTTATCTATAGATTTGTATGTATCTGTAGTTTATAATTATATGAATATATTTGTATATGTTATACGTATATGTCGTTTGGATGTTCGTTTTTTTTTTTTTTTTTACGTTTTTATTTTAATATCCCATTTGTTACTTTAGTTTGCACCGCCTACCGTTTCTCTTTCTTTGTAAGGTTGTCTGGAAGAGATCGCTACTTAGCGATAAGACCGTATTGACTCAGTAACTTTTTATTTGTATTTTACTTTTCATGCTGTATTTGTATGTGGTGTTCAATAAAGAATAGTTGTATTGTATTGTATGTTACTATTTGATCGCACAAACAAACACCTGTACGAACATACATACAGTTTTAGCTTGTCTTCGACACAGTCGGGCCTATAGTGGTTTACACGTGTAAAATCCACGTTCTTACAACGTTCCCGTGTTCTAGAACGGCTAAAATATCAGCCAGCGATAACAATTAAGTTTCACATTTTATCGCTCCTCGTAATATCGAGCGAAGCGAGCGCGGACTATATTTAAAACTCTAATAAGCCGCGATTAGGCCCGTTATCCACATACCCTTAAGCTTGTTTTTGCGTGATTGCTCCGCGGTAGCTTGTTGCTACTTCATCTCGAAATCGGTATGTGGTACAATTTAAAAGATATAACGGTGTACAGGTAATTAACTTCAGAAAGTATAGAAATCATAATATAATTTAAATGTGAAGGGCGGTTTCCTAGAGTAATACAGAAGATAAAGCGATATAGGAAATTACTTATAGGTTGCGGTCTTTGGGTGTAGTGGTAAAGCGAACACAACGATAATTCAGAACAAAATTAATGCACACACGTCTAAGTGCTCGCGTGGAGATGAATGACAGTTGTGATTTTAATGTATATGTGAAGGCTTACACATACATATACAAACGCAAGGCGGAAATGATTTAACTGTCACTAATGACTGTATTTGAAACACAGTTTGCTATAAAATGTTTTATGGAGTTAAAGCTAGTGGCCGTAAATATTTTATTAAGGTATTAAATAATAACTATATAAGCAATTACATAGAGTTTCCCAATCGAATGGTTTATGTACCTAGTTAGTAGTAGTAAATGTTTAATGGAGAGCAAGGTAAGAACATTTAATGCCCCTATTAGGTTCTACTGTTCGACACCCATCTCAGCCTCTTGTAAAATATGATAAACAAGACTTTACACTTTAATAGCTCATACTAACACAATAATTGATAACATTGGTAAGTATTTGAAATGATTCCAAAAGTCAGGTATTAACAAAATTCCACTAGCAAGTCTAGCAACACTGTAATACTGCAGGTTGGACCGTGTCGTGTGGATTAATTTAAGTCGCTTTCACTCGTAAGCCAGCAAATTTACAATAAAATACAAGACAGTAGAATTTCAGCCCTCAGCCGAGATTCGACGTTTTGATAACTCTTATTAACGTGACAGCAATGGCGGCCAAGTTATAAAGAAAACTAAAACACGTCAAACGCATTATCGTTTTAATCCAATAGAATAGAGGCCCTGCTGTCTACAAACACGATTTAACACACAGAATAAGAACTAAAGGTATAGAAGGAACGATAAAATAAAAGGCAACATACAGATAGCTGATATGCTCAGTCTTATTGGGATTCAGTGTGCCAAAAAGAGACAGTTCTATAGCTACAGCCACGCTAAAATGTCATGGTCGTGTTGCACACTGTTGCATATATAAACAACGTTTATATGTGCAGATATGGTTTAGATCACAGACTGAGTAAATTTACACTAGGCATGGACAAAACAATAGTATCGATATGGACATATTTTGAAGTTTTATAAAAATATACCGTAAAACTACACAACTATGGTCCTGGCCTACAACAATAGTCCAATTTTCTTTATTAGGTACATTGTTCTAAAATATGATATCTTACTGCTATTATTGCTGGGTATATGTACTGTTTGGCCTAAAATCGATTGCTCTAAACTCTAGCTATAGCTAAATCTATCATATTTTTACAATAATGTGATAAGTAAAATTTGACCATTGTTGTAGGCTAGGACCATAGCTGTGTAGTTTTACGGTACCATATTCTTTATTACCTCTTATCATCCAAACAGCTGGACGGATTTCTAATGGCGGATTTTAGGTGCCATTATAGGTATGAGGCTTGATAAAAAAAATGTTATCTGATTAAATAAGGTTCAAAATGGTATATAAAAAATGTTTGTATATGTCGCGTTTTTTAAAAAGTTTAGTATTTAAAACACCACAGCCGACGCGATCACACGAAATTTACGAGATTTGCATGAACACGTCATCAGCAATGGTTTTTTTAAATCTAAACTTTTTAAACTACGATATGTTAAACATTTTTATATACCGTTTTTAACCTTATTTAATCAGCTATTGCTAGTGGTGGTAGGACATTATGCAGGGTCACTACAACCATCTTATTATCTACCTCCAAGCAGTAGTTTTCGCATTGTTGTGTTCCGGTATGGGGATAAGGCAACCAGTGAAATAACTGGCATAGAGGAATTCCATCTTGGTCCTCAGGGATATCAACGCATTAGCAATCATAAGATTGTAGTTTTGAGAATGCTATGGGTTTCAGATTACGTTGTATGTGTGTTTGTTTGCCTTATCAAAATACATACATACATAACGTCACGCCTTCATTCCCAGAGTGGGGTAGACAGAGCTACAGAATACCAACAACTCTGACCGATAGTTCTGTAACCAGTAACCACATGTTGCAGTTAGGCTAAGATGTTTACCAGTGTATTAGTGACAGGTTGCAAGCACATCGCCTAACAGTACTATAATCCCTTAGACACCTCTTAAGACATGAGTGGTACTATTCTAACCCGGAAACCACACGGGCAAAACGGGCACGGGCTTATCTGGGTCATACACAGATTTAGGTTACCGTCTTTCCTGTGGACACACTGAAAGTTAACGTTTTTAAGGCTTAATTTTCTGGCTAAGTCCATTCCCGCAAAAACACCTTCAGGACTGCTTTAGACCTATCATATAAAAATACAACTTATATGCACACAAGCTCCTAACTATTGACCACAGGAGAGACAACTTTTGTTTTTAAGAGTGTGCATGACCCATCTATGCGATAAAAAAATGAAATTCTAACGATTGCGAAAAACGTTAGTGTTTTTTCAAACGCCAACTGCTTGAACCTTGTCCCACTCAGCTCATAGCCTCGGGCGTCCCTCAATCAGCCAGCATCGCCCGCAACTCCTGCGCAAATAAATATCTACCCATAAACAACTCGGCACAGTTAGGCAGTAAACAGCTATCTACAATAGACAAATTATCTTAACTGCGTTATTGTAAGACATCGCTTACAAGTGTATGGATGATTTAGGGATATCATGATCATTATCATGTCATTTGAACTCCTGGCCTTTGGCCATCAAAAGATTGATACAATTACAGGCCACAATGATGGGTTCACTTCACTATTTATGTGCACTATGTATTTACCTGTCACTAATACACTAGTAAACATCTCATCCTACTTGTGCAAAATGTGGTTACAGAATTATAAACATATCTTTTTAGAGTTGTTGGTATTTCTATAGCTCTGTCTACCCCACTCTGGGAATGAAGGCGTGATGTTATGTATGTATGTATGTATGTATGTATTTACTCCTCTTTGGCCCTTCACTTTAAACGAATTCTTCTCGGAAAATTGTTTAATGATTTTAATAAAAATAGTGGGTTTTTAGGGTTCCGTAGTCAACAAGGAACCCTCATAGTTTCGCCATGTCCGTCTGTCCGTCTGCTGGCGGTTTAACGAGACTACAAAGCTGTATTTTTGGCATAGTTTTATATTCGAATTATGCCGAAAAAGTTGTAATATTTTTTTTTGGGTTTGCTCCCATAAATGGAAAGCAAACGTATTTTTTTTTAAGATATACCATATGTATCATTGAATAGCTTTTAAAAATTCATCCATATATGTTTCAAGTCGTACACTAAGATAATTTCATATATTATATATAAAGTTGTCTCAGTGAATGAAAGTGACAAGGTACTAAAGTGTAAACATATTTTATGACTTCGACTGCAGGTACATGTTATAATTTATTTTAAAATTTAGGGAACCGTCTTTAATGAAAGCACATACATAATTATAACGAACGTAAAATGAAAAAAATCACAGCTAAGTAGACTAGTTCTTGAGATACAGGTTACTAAGTGCTAAAATAACTACTAAAATCTTCACCAGGGCTGGGATTCTGCACGGTGATAACGATATAGTCTTTGAAGTGTTTCCGTATTGTCAACGTTTTGATAACTCTTATATCATATGCCTTTCGGAAAACTCGTCTTAGACTCAGTCAACAATCGGTTGCACGTATTTACAGTCCATTAATGGATCCCTGGGGTCATAATATGTCAAAGTGATTTAACTAATCAAGTTTTAAGAAAGTTTTTCAATTTGAGTTACAGCGTCACTTTGATATACATAGAGTCAGTGGCTCAGAAATCCATTTAGTTGAATGTAGGTAATTGAAAAGATTTCTAAAATATGGCGAATTATTTTTGAAAACTATTTTGCAAGTTGGTGGAGTCGAATTCAAAGAAAGGTTTAATGCAGAGAAATTGAAAAATAATTACATTTTAAGTTTAGATAATAAACTAAATCTATACTTTTGCGGTGGATTGCAATGGGATCAATAAATAAAAAGAAGATGAAAGTTACAACTAACTTCGACATTGGCCAAACAATTGAATTCGCTAATCAAATTGAATCGACTGAGAATAAGGAACGCTGTCACTGGCCATAAAGATTGTAAGTGTAATAAGGTTTGAACAACTATTACCCGCAAGCCACTTGGCAGAAATTCAATAAAACAAAAGGTAATTCTAAATTCAAATTCAACTTTCGCGCTGACAGCGGCGCACGTTCAGTAAGAAGTCGGCAGAAGTACACCATAGACCCACACAGTAAGTTCACCTAAAAAAAAACAATATTTTTGCCACAGATAAACTACAATTTAGTGTCGTCTTCACTAAATTGTACATTCCAGGTACGTGATTTTGTTTTTTTTTGGATTACGATTTTTATAATCCCTACTCGTGAAAATGAACACCGAGCCATACATACATAACATCACGCCTTCATTCCCAGAGTGGGGTAGGCAGAGCTACAGAAATACCAACAACTCTAAAAAGACTTGTTTATAATTCTGTAACCACATTTTGCACAAGTAGGTTAAGATTTTTACAAGTGTATTAGTGACAGAGCCAGTTTTTATATAAAGAGAAGGCCTTTTTTCCTGGGACAGCAGGGAGGCGAGGGATATTTTAGATTATCCATTTCACTTTTTTAAATATGATAAAATAGATTTGTGTATTTGTATTGTAAGTAATAACTTCCCATAAAAATTGAACTTCAGATTGGATTAATAACATTAATTTTGATAATATTTTTGACATCCATTTCAAAAACTATGTATCTTATTTTACCTGACAAAAATCGACTTACTGTTTTTATACTCCGTGCACTGTTGCGTTACAACGTCAGCGTCTAACATATGTAGCGTAGGACGTAATCGGACTGCGATCGCCGCTATCGCGAATCGGATCTAGTCGATAACGATATTTCAGTCGATTCGATTCAACATAATCGAATAAATCGCACTCGTGTCTAACGTGTCTAATGGGTATTGTGGGCATTCTTTATTCAAATCGCGATTAACTGCTCGCTTGAGGTGGTGTATAATTAATGATGGAACAAGTATCGCTTAATATGGTTATAAAACGATTGCCACCTTCTAAAGATGGTAAATTAAATTTATTATTGTCTTTGTATAACATTTTTTGGTAGACATTAATGAACCCTTGTCTTCCTGGTACCCACTACTCGGGCACTTTTCGGCCGCCGACCTGTTGTACTAGTAAAGCGTCCTTTGTTTAATTAGACTTTTCTAGGCTAGGTTACTTTATCAATAGCGAATTGGAAAGGTTACTTCAAGCCCTTGTTTTTACCGCCCTTTATACGAGTATATCTTACTTACAAAGGGAAGTCCGGGCAAACCAAAGTATACTTACACTATCCCAGAGCTATAATTTGACTAACCTACACTTAGTGCGCACGCAATCCTCTGAACCAATATTCTAATATCAATAAATAACTGGGCAAATAGAATCGTAGAGAATGTGAGTCCGCGACGACGTGGGCATAAGTGGGACACACGGATAATACGAATGTAAAGCTCAAAATGCGCTGAGCTGTGTAAATTAAGCTGCGTCAGAAGTAGTGACGACACGTTGGCGTAGTTGGTAGTAACCCTGCCTTTGAAACTAGCGGTCCCGGGTTCAAATCCCGGTATGAGCAGATATTTGTGTGATGACCCATAGCACAAGCCTAGAGCTAAGTTTAGGACTAGGTCAATTTGTGTGACATTGCCCCGTCATATTTATTTATTAATATAATATAAGGTTTTGGTGGTGGTAGGACCCCGTGCAGGGTCCGTCCGGATCGCTACGACCATCTTATCCATTAACCACCCGCCAAGCAACAGTGTTCGCATTGTTGTGTTCCGGTGTGGGGATAAGACAACCGGTGAAATTACTAGCATAGAGGCATTCCATCTTAGTCTTCAGGGTTGGCGGCGCATTTGAGGTCTTAGGATTATAGTCTTGAGAATTCAAATGTCTATGGGTCTCAGATTCCACTTACCATCAGGTGGCCTGAGTGCTCGTTTGCCTTCTCCTTAACATAAAAAAGGCCGTTTGTCCACCGTACGCTGTCACGACAACGATAGTGAGATTATTCTGGCTGGGATCAAGGTGTCGTGACGGTGATAGTTTGTCCAAAGCAAAGAGCTCGGTGGTTCAGTCAGTTTAAAAAACCTGCGTTGTGTGACGTCACGTTGCCGGCGTGGGTGGACAAGTTCAATCCGTCACAATCTCGGCACGAGTTCTGGCGGTAGAGAAGATCTACTCTAAAGATCGGCGGCCAGGATGACGGCACTCGGGAGACGGGCATGCTGTGGACAGGCGGCCATAGTAAATGTAATGTGTCGCTACTTCGGCGCCGTCATCTCGTCATCTTCTCGGCTGTAGTCTTCATGTTTGGAAACGCACGGTCTTTAGTCTTGAGAATGCAATGTTTACGGGTCTCAGATCCCAGTTACCATCAGGTGGCATGTACTGGCGTTCTTTTGGAACCAACACTAGATGACGTAAAAGACGCAATAGATTCATCAATGCGTAATCGTTACGTCAGCGTATTTTTGTACATTATACTGGTATATACCGAATTTGATACTTTAATATTGATTTAGTTCTGTGTAATCTCCTAATAATTACGGTGATATTTTTAAATATGTGAATGCTTTGTTATCTTAGAAGTACTTTTTTTAGTTCATTCATACTTCGCTGTAATTTTAGTAAGCTATGAGAAATAAATTTAAAGTAATACATTTCGTACACTAACGCCACCGTCACTCCCGCATCAAATAACTCATTGATCCACTCGTTTTTTAATGTTATACAATGCTGAGGATACTTTTTTACATGTTTAGTTTCTAATATTAAAACCCAGTTGTTAGCACCACCATTATAGTTAGTCTAAATATCGGACAAACATCTCCACCATTTAACTACTAGTTTATATTTCACTAGCAACCCGCCCTTGCTTTGCTTCAGTTTAGGTATATGAGTTTCTCTGGGTTCTGTAAAACCCGTACATAAACCAGAATTTATAATATAAATTATGGATTTTATGAAAAAACAAACGTTTTGAGAAAAATTATCTAACTGATGGTGAAAACCGCATTAAAATCCGTTAGCGGATATACAGACAGACAGACATTTGACAGTTTATTATTTATATAACAACAATGTAAGAAATTTGCACCACATCCTTCCCGACCTTGTGTCCCCTTTAATGGCTACTGTGTAATTTTAATATTTTATCTAAAGCCATTTGCGGGTAATAAACCAATACTGTGGAATTGTTAACTGCGCCCAGACATGCAGATGGGATCGTCTCTATTATCTTCTAGATCGGATCGCGCTGGCTGGAAGGATGTTGACAGTTGTACAGATTAATCAATAATATTATCATCATTCAACATTGGGCTCAAAAATATCTGACAAGTACCATGTCTATTAAGAAAGGAGCCTGTCTGTAAGATATTTTTGGGCGCAAGCTTAAATAATAATCCACTTTGCGGGCTACGGGCTTTTTCAAGTAGTATAATGTAAAGTAATAAGATGTTATGCTGCAAAAATAAATTTATGTTATTTATACATAAGCACCTATTTTTTTCTCCAAAAATAATTGTTTCTTTAGTTTTAACGTAAAGTCTGATTACTTACTCTTACTGATACATGAATAAACTTACAGCTGGGTACATATTGGAATCGTGTACAGCAGGATGCAATATGGCGGGCGTCGAAGCGTTTACAACTTTACACCGTCGCGCCATATTAATTGTGAAATGCTGAACCCTATCAGAAATGAGGAGAGCCACACAATAATCAAAGTTATCGGCATAGCTTTAAGAATTGCTAGACGTAAGTGGCAGGGGCAGGGGTCGAAGAGTACACGACCAGTGTCCAAATACCGGAAGACACAGTATCAGCAGACCTCCAACAACCAACAAGATGGACTATCCATAGTTGTGAGAAACCAAGCAAGAGGTGACCGGTTCTTGTGGCAAACCTTGAAGGAAGCTGATGTCCAGAATGTGAACGTCTTTCGGCTGAAATTATGATGTATGTAAAATGGCTAAAATGTAAATAATAAATAAATAAATCACAGGACAACATCACACAAATTGACCTAGTTCCAAACAGCTCTAGGCTTATACTATGGGTACTAGAAAACGATAAACTTACTTATATAGAGAAATATATACTTAAATACATAGAAAACATCCAAGACGCAGGAACAAATACTCGTGCTCATCACACAAATATATGCCGTTACCGGGATTTGAGCCCAGGACCCCTAAGCTTCGAAAGCAGGGTCACTACCAACTAGGCTATCGTGTCGTTTAATGAATGTTAATAATAATATTTTCTTTTCCAAATCATACTACAAATTAAATGAATATTAGAATATCAGTAATATCAGTTAACCGACGCTTGAACCCATAATAAAAAAACATGTCTGCCAGAGCCGATCCCGCCGGGTCATGGAAATAATCGATATTTTTAGGGTTCCGGAGCCGAATGGCAAAAACTATTAATTATAATTTCGTCATGTCCGTCTGTCCGTCTGTATGTCACAGCCATTTTACTCAGAGCCTATTGGCACTATATAAATGAAATTTGGAGGATAGATGTATTGTATGAACCGCTATACAATGATGTACTAGTAAAATGGACAAAATATATATATTTAGGGGTGGCACTCCATACATGTAACTAGGGGACGAAAAAATTTTTTTTGACTTACATCAGCGTGTGGGGTATTTTTAGATAGGGCTTCCAAAATGATACGGAGGTTTTTAAGTGACTTTTTTACGTAAGTGAACAGTTGGCGAGATATACGCTTCTAAAGTCGTAAAAATTCTGTCCGGGTGGGTAGCTTTTGACCTGTTAAATAGAACATTATAATAAAAATTACAGTAGTAGAGCATACGACATACTTCCAAACAAAGTTGTTTTGAACACAATACGCTGTGTAGTTTTTGAGATTTTAATAAAAAAAAAGAATTTCAACCATGAACGTTTATCCGAGCTACGGAACCCTTCACTGTGCGTGGTCCGACATTCACTTGGCCGGTTTTTTGACAAAATGTTTAAAGTGAAAATTACGTCAAGATGTAGGTACCCGAATGAAAGTAATATTTTATTATTTGTGTGTAGGTATTAGAGCCAAAACACATGAGCACCGGTACGAGTACAACGTCACGACACGTGAAAAATTACAATGTTCACCTCCTAAATTGACACCACGACGATGCGTCGTGGTACGATGCACTTTGTATGGTATGATGGTGTTTAATAGTATTTTTCACAATCGTGTTATAATAAAGAGCTTTTTAGTCGAGTACCGTGTTTAGGCTACGAAGCTTGCTGAGTGGCCTAAGTAAGGTACGAGATTAAAAAGTCTGATTATGACACTATAGTGAACAATACTTTTTGTACGAGTTCATTAAAATTAATAATTTAAATCATTAATACGAGTACCTAAGAAAACTAAGAAATCGTAAGTACTATTATGTATTGTCTAGTTCTACTATCCGACTTCTTTTTCACAAGATAATTGAAATAGTTATTTCTTGAGGAGTTAAAGATGTTTCGTCACTGTCACTACTCATTTTCTTAGTTTATATTTTAAGTTTTTAAGCTTAAGGTCTGATTTTATGTCCACAGAAAAAACGTAAACTTCTTTGCTTTGAAAAGAAAAGTTATCACACCACCGGCGTCCGTAATGTTGCAGTACTGTGCCAAGCTAAAAATACTAGCCAATCACAAAGCGTAGTTTTTTTTTATGCCCTGGATACAGCAGCAAGTTTAAGTAGATTTTTGACAGATGACGCGATGCTGCTACGTTCCAAAACGCCATACATTGGCAATTTTGTACCGCATCGAGTCTCCTTAAACAAGGGCACATAATTATTATTTAAATACGAAGTTCTATTTTCATTTTTTTTTCGGTTGTCTAGAGCGTATCGAAATAATTATTTCGGTTGTTTCGGAAGCAAAATAGACTATTCAACGATGAAAAGAGTGACGTTACAGTATTGTCTATGAAATCTTAATACATAGATTTTAATCGACGAGTACAAAAAAGTATTTTGAGTTTGTGTTAAATCAATTAGACTTGCATAAGACAGTACGAGAGCAAGTGAGAGATATTTTATTCGGTTTACCATTGAATTGCCGACAAACTTTTAATCGAATATTATTTCAAAGACAACGTTTCAAGTATTTTCATTTCATCGACAACTCATTGCGTCGAGGACTCAATACTAGGTAATTTGAAACGAGGTCTTTTAATTGGTAGTTGACTTATTTCAATCAAATTCATGTCATGACTAATCATTTCGGGTTTTTTTATTTGTTTTTTTTTACTTGTAATAATATTTATTCCGCATAAAATTATTTCAATTGGTAATATTTTGCTATCAAAATTAAACGCAAGCACTCTGTGCGATTATAGCTATGTGTGTTATGATTGACCATTGATATAATTTAATAATAGTAATGTGTCATGCTATCTGTCAACAGTTCATTTTCTTGGGGGTCGCAGTTCTAACCTAACCTAACCCACTTCTGTCAACAGTTAATTTTCTTGGGGGTCGCAGTTCTAACCTAACCTAACCCACTTCTGTTAACAGTTCATTTTCTTGGGGGTCGCAGTTCTAACCGAACCTAACCCACTTCTGTCAACAGTTCGTTTTATTGGGGGTCGCAGTTCTAACCTAACCTAACCCACTTCTGTCAACAGTTCGTTTTCTTGGGGGTCGCAGTTCTAACCTAACCTACTTTGAAAGCCTCATAGGACATATAAAAATGTATTGAAGTAATACGTCGAAGAAATGAATTGCAATGTTTTGTAGCTGTACCAATTAAGATAATTTGTAACAAATCAGCGATTAAGTAGTATTCGTTGATTAGTATTTCCACGTAGTAAGATAAATTTAAATAAATAGTAGTTGAAATAAAATTACGCCAAACAATATTACTAGTACTAAAGTTTCGATGAATCGCTGTCGATGAAATAATATTTGATGAAAAGGTTGTCGACAAAACAAGGGTACACCATTTTATTCACAAGTAACTTGTATTCATTCGCACGAAAGTAAACGTGGTAAAATAATTAACGTACTGTGAATCGATTATAAATTACAATAATTGTGTTTACATGTAAGTGTTGTGTGTTTTATTCTGCATATATTAAATAAGCGTGCGCATGAGTCTCGTCGTATTTGCATACGATAATAAAGATGAATAAACCGGTCAAGTGTCCGTCGAGCCATTAAACTTGAGCAGGCAACGAAATCGGGTTGTACGTACAAATGTACGTCAAAGGAAACTTGCAACTTTGTCTAAAAGGGATTTTATGCAAGAAGGACTTTCTTTTCTGAGATTATTTTTAGAGGGAAATTTGCAACGGAAGAGCTGCTTTACGGAGAATTTTAATATCCACAAATAATATTAAAAAGAAAGTCGTCGTAAAAGAAGTCGTGAAGTCAGGTTCCTATAATGACCAGAGTTGTTATTTATATATTTATGTAGTTATATATGTATATGTATGTATATATGTGTGTATTATACATGTACGTTTATATTAGTTTGTGTACTTGCTAATTTGTTTAAAATGTATTTATTTATTTTTAAGTATTGTCATTTCTTTTTACTTTTTGTGCAAACTTGTATGTGTCCAACCCCATGCATTGTCCTTACTCATTTGCTTCAGGGTTAGCTGGAAGAGATCCCATTTAGGGATAAGTTCGCCTTTGTACATTAATTTAGTGTTATAATTGTAATATTTATATTTTTGTGCAATAAAGAGTATACATACATAACAACAGCCCTATGTCCCTAATGAGGGATAACAGGAGCACATCATCATCATCATCATCATACATAACATAGGGTAGTTTTTTGCTAGAGCAATAACGGGACTACAAAATAGTTTTGATTAAGGGTACGAGTATATTAAAATGTGAAAGTTTCCTTAATGTTATCCTCACCACAATGTCTTCAATCACTGCAGTACCTGTAAATGAAACAATAATATTAGTAACACATTAGGAGTGAACTCTGGATCGAACATTTGTACCGTAAACCGTGGTAATTTGACCAAAGCGTGGCATCTTAACCTAACGGTGCCATCTTGATAAGAGGACTGTGAAGAAAAAAAAAACCATACAAAATGCTATAACAATACAGTTTAATACAAAACACTTTATTGTCCACCAAACAAACCAAATATTCAAATGTTTATGGGTTTCAGATTTCACTTACCATCAGGTGGCCTGAGTGCTCGTGTGCCTTCTCCTTAACATAAAAAAACTAAAACACTACAAAGAATTTGCACAATTTAGAAGACCGTAACGTTTTTCTTCTCTTAAACGTTATCTGATTTTCATGATTTTTGAATATGTTGTAGATATAAAAAGTAGGTCTGTACGTTTTCCTTTCCAAAAAAATATTCATTGGAAAGAAAAAAAGTAAAAAAACAAATGCGAAACATATTAAAAAATTGTGGAAATTGGATTAGATTTAGGGGGAGAAACGTTATCGCTTGGAGCTCAATTTGTATGAATTATGTTTTGACAGGTACGCGATTTAAGCATCTTTTCACAATTCCCTTAACAGTGGCATCTTAGACCTTTTTTTTTACTGCATGGTAACTTAACCCAATCGTGAAACCATAACCTAACCGTAGCAACTTGTCCTAATCATGGCCTTGCTTGTCGGGAACTTAAATCTATAGAGCATTAGGGTACAGTATTTATAAAACTTACAAGTTAAAAATTTATAAACCCTAACTAACCAATTCAATAAGTTGCAAAATGTTCCTTACTGACTTACTTGTTAAGGAGTATTTTGGAACTTATTCAATTTGTTAGTTACGCGGTATTATAGTTTCACCGACGATATTTTGTTTGACGGTTAAAGATTAGTGTAATAAATGGGTCAATTAACTTTTCTTTGTAGCTCGTTGCCATGGTGACGTCTCCTGGGTCACTCTTTAAAACCACGATTTTAAAGTATATAAATCCAGTAAACATCGGCTTTTTGGCAATTACAAGCCCATTATTTTATGGGTTTTCTTCCAAGCGTATTAGTAGTGTATATTATAACCATTTTTCTAAGGAACTCTATCACTGTTGGCTCCTGGCTTACGGGACAGAATAACAACAACGAAAAGTTAATCCACCCAAAAGCAATTAAAAAAAAAAACTGTATGCATGTTTTGAAATTTGTCGTCTATATATTTTAGTTACCTTACCAACCATTTCAGGGTGCTCAAAAATATCTGAATATGCACTCAACACTTTGACAATAGGGGTAGTGTTCAGATATTCATGAGCACCTTGTTTGCTTCGATATATCTAATTGCGACTGTACCAGTGATGTACTCTTACATATTTATATCATAGTAGGTATAGTATAGGTGTAAGAGAATTCCACACACTAGCACTTTTCTTATGTCCGTGTAGGTATAGGTAATCACAGGCATTACTCCCCGTTAGACGAAGCAGTTCAGATATTTACATAATAAGCCGCGTGGTGGTTATGTGTTCCTGGTACAACGAATAGTATTCGGATAATTAGAACACAAGTTTATTAGCTCTGGTTTTGCCTGTTGTATGTTTACTTGGGTACGTTATTACTTATTATTAACACTAGTTTTTGGAGCGGTGTTTCCTTGTGAGGAAGAATTGAGTGAAACGAGAGCCTTTATTCTACTTGGTTAGAGGCATATTAAATAAATAAATCACAGGACAATGTCACTCAAATTGACCTAGTCCCAAACTAAGCTCTAGGCCTGTACTATAGGTACTAGACAACGATAAACTTACTTATATATAGAAATATATACTTAAATACATAGAAAACATCCAAGACTCAGAAACAAATACTCGTGCTCATCACACAAATACACACCGCGTCACATGAATAGGACCAGCATATTTTACTTACTTATCTAAGATACGAGACAAAATAAATATATAAGAATAGTAGGTATAAACATCTTTAGGCATGTGAAGTTTAACTATAAACAATCGACCTTCGTAAACATTCGGCGAGTCCTTTGACAATACTAGTAGGCAATTTTGGCGCGCCACTTGAATACGACCAATGCATTGTCTCCCCCCGCGCGGCCTCAGTTGTAAAACAAAAGCCGCACAGTGCGTACGTATTGCATGTATTTTGAGATTTTGAAGTGAAATTCATCAAGTAGTAAGGATATAATTTTTTTTTTGTTTAATATGGGTCGGAAAAAGTGTTTAAATCTGGAGGAAATAGGAAAAATTAAAATTCTTTGTGAAGAGGGTTATTCTTCAAGAAAAATCGCAAAAAGAATAGGGCGTTCACATCAGGTGATAAGTAATTTTCTTGAAGATCCTGAAAATTATGGTAAAAAATTCAAAGGCCGTACTAAATTCGCTACAACTGAAAGAGAGCGTCGGGCAATATTACGCGAAGCGTCGAATTCTACGCTAACCGCCGGACAAATAGCCCAGAATGTTGGAACTAAAGCATCTGTGAGGACCGTTCAGAGGATTATATGCAATTGTCCGCATTTAGAAGAGAAAGCCATGTTTAAAAGAAAATCACTGTACGGAACGTCTTCGGTTTGCTCGTAACAAAATGCATTGGACCAAAGAATGGCATAAAGTTATATTTAGTGACGAAAAAAAATTTAATTTGGATGGCCCCGACGGGTATTCTTACTATTTTCATGATTTAAGAAAAAATGAAATAATTTTATCGCGTCGGCGAAATGATGCAGGCTCAGTAATGGTCTGGGGCGCAATATCGTACAACGGACCAGTTGAATTAGTGGTGATACAAGGTAGACAAAATTCAAAAAGCTACATTAATCTTCTAAAAAATGAAATTTGTAAGTTTAGAAGTGTCAAAGATAATAATGGTTTTATTTTCCAACATGATAACGCCAGCATTCATAGAGCACATAATGTCCTTGAATGGTTTCAACAAAATAATATCGATGTTCTCGACTGGCCATCACTCTCCCCCGACCTAAACATAATTGAAAATGTGTGGGGATGGTTGTCACGTGAAGTTTATAAGAACGGCAAACAATATAACAACAAGCAAGAACTTGAGAAGCATATAAAAAAGTGTTGGAGCAAACTACCAATTAAATTCATAAGAAGTCTTTATGATTCAATGCCATCTCGGATTTTTGATTTAATTCAAAAGAAGGGAAAAAGCATTAATTATTAATCAATATTTCTTTTAAATAAAATTATTCAATAACAGAATAATTCGTGTTTTATTTAATGGTCGTATTCAAGTGGCGCGTCAAAATTGCCTACTAGTATTGTCAAAGGACTCGCCGAATGTTTACGAAGGTCGATTGTTTATAGTTAAACTTCACATGCCTAAAGATGTTTATGCCTACTATTCTTATATATTTATTTTGTCTCATATCTTAGATACCAAAGGAAAATATGCTGGTCCTATTCATATGACGCGGTGTGTATCTGCCCTTACCGGGATTTGAACCCAGGACCCCTAGCTTCGAAGGCAGGCACTACCAACTAGGCTAGCGTGTCTTCTAAACTGCTTGACATGTTATTGTATTATCAACGTTACGATACCTCTTATTTACTTGGCAGTACCTATTGGCAGTCGGGTAAAAACAATACGATTACATATTAAAAGCGTAACGGTGTGGATTATTTTTGATCCCAATAAGTTTTTTTTTTATTAAAAAAGACTGTCGGTGTCGTCTTGCACCTTCATGGGTAAGTATAAATACTCTTCGGAAACATTTACTGTTTTGACCCGTTTATTAAGATTTTATACAGAATCAAAACTTGTTAAAATTTAAAAACTTCCTTTAATGTTTAGATTGTTTATTTCGGCATCCTCATTTTAGTTACGTAATATCTTAATTCAACTATATTGGCTCAAACATAGTAATTTTCGTAATCCCGGTAAGGGCAGATATTTGTGTGATGAGCACGAGTATTTGTTCCTGAGTCTTGGATGTTTTCTATGTATTTAAGTATTTATTTATCTATATATGTATGTTTATCGTTGTCTAGTACCCATAGTACAAGCCTAGAGCTTAGTTTGGGACTAGATCAATTTGTGTGAGAATGTCCCCTGATATTTATTTATTTTATTTATTTGCTCTTGTGTTTATTAGAAGTTTCGACATATTTTTCAGCTAATCAACGCATGATATATTTATTTTATATTCATTGTTTTATACAGTGTGTGACATCCATAGGAACATAATTATATTTCGACAACAGTTAATATGCATCCTAATTAACATAAAAACTTGTGTATTGTTAACATAATCTATACTTTTTTTTCATACTAAATAATTCGCCACGAAATGTTTCGGTAACAAAGCTGACAATAAAATTTGATTACTTGTACTTAAATCGTTTGCCTCTTTGCATTACATTGCTGCTCGAGAAATTAAAACATTAATAATTCTCGATTAAAAGATGTAATTGTTAATTTTTTTCGATAAAACCGTTCACAGCATCTAAAGCTATCGTTACTTACCATTTTTTTTTTTTTGGATGTCACACACTATATAAATACTAGGTTAAGTTCTATCATTGTCCCAAACAATATTAAAAAAAATGAGTGACTGTTGAGTTTCTTGCGGCGTTTCTTCTTAGCAGTGGTTTCCTCTTGGGAATTTTAACATGTAAAAGTGCCCCCGTAGGGCGCACTTACTTAATAAACAACTTTTAACTTTTGTGTTAGTTTTTGCCGCTGTAAATTAGACTGAATTTCCTATTAAACACTAGTTGATCTATTTCAATCTACTTACTTTAAAATAGATATAATTCATTTAAAACCTTCCAGACTATAATTTTTTATCTCGTCTTCACTCAGTAAGGTCTTAATTTATACATTGGATCGATAGAGCAATCCATTGACATCGATTACTCAAGTAATCGGCGCACAATCCATCGAAGACTATCATTATACTGCTAGCCATGCTGATGACAAATCGATTGAGGATCCAGTAATGGGCCGATTAGAAGTGGCAAGAGCAGATGATCAACAGTTTATCTTATACTTAGAATAGAATAGAATAGAAAGTATTTATTCAGCGCAAACAAAATAACAATATAAAAGAAAAATTAAAAAATTTAAAATTAATCTACGTTTAATAGGGCCCCTCTCAGCATTGTGCTGCAGTGAAACTGCGGCGCTGATTTTTAGAGGGACCCTGACTTAAAAGTCTTAAAACTAACCAAGCCTTAACAAAAAACGGGTAACATTAAACAAGTAACAGAGCCTCTATTCAACTGAGTTATAACGATATCGTTTTTGACCTGTTTCCGTATTGTCAACGTTTTGATAACTCTTATGTCATTTACAATAATGGCGACTGTGACATAAACGATTCTTAAACGTGTCAAACACGATTTCGTTTTAACGCACCAGAGGGGCTATTGTCTAACGCACTCTCAATCGCAACCGGCTTCAAAATGGAGCAATTGTTTTCATATTGTATGCAGACGAGCGTTCGATTTTCAAAATGAAAACGATCGTGATTGCGAGTGCGTTAGACAATAAGCCCTCTGGTAACATAACAAACACTAGCGACAGCAATACAGAAGATGAAAAATAATAATAAACAATAACAACAACAATACTCACTTAAAAAGATTAACAAGACTAACGAGAATATATTGTGTGGCAACACCAGAACAAGACAACCATTTCCGGTTGTGCATCCATGTGTTCCGGTGGATGTCGTAAGCGGCGATTAAGGGAATAAAGGCTTGTAGTACTATAGAGAACATGCATGAAAATCGGAATTGAGTTTTATTGATACGATTTAGGAGAAAATGTAAAAAAAGCATATAAAACTAAGTTTTGACCCGTTTATTGAGATTTTATATGGAATCAAAACTTGTTAAAATTTTATAACTTCTTTTTATGTTTAGATTGTTTATTTCGGCATCCTCATTTAAGTTACGTAATATCTTAATTCAACTATATTGGCTCAAACATAGTAATTTACGAAATAAATGCAAATTTCTTTATAAGGTCCTTATATTTTAAACACGGACTGATTGTGCAAAACGTGGTTAAAAATTATCAACAAGTTTAGACTTGTTGGTATTCTGTAGCTTTGCCTATCCCACTCTGGGAATAAAGGCGTGACGTTATGTATGCATGTGTTTTGAGAAGGATTTTTTGCGAATTGGCCAAACAAAATGGCGAAATGGAGCTAGACATACTTATTGCGATTCGGGAGGTACGGCAATAGTGGAAAAAAACACATACAACATTGCAACGTCTGACGATTAACTACAGGATGAAACATATAAAGCACACAAAGCAAAATGATCTAGCTATTAGTAACAAGAATTTAATAATATCTCCATTCGCCTATTAAGCGAAGTCATTCAGCCACTGACCAATACGATAGACCCATTGAATGAGTAAATGATGTATTATCCAATACCACCTAAAACCTATATTCTACAAAGGCCCTTTGTTCGTCTGTCTATCCATCCGTAACGAATGAAATACCCATCAATTTTGCTGTATTTCTCATAAAACTAATTCAAGATTCAAAGGTCGACCGTCCTATATCATTAGGTCTACAAATACTCGGACATACCAATTTCAAAACATCGCCTGACTCTTCCTAGCTACAATAATCTAGGCTAGAGCGATAGGGATAGCACTCTCTGTTTTAGTTTTTAGTACTGGCCAGTAATGAAGCCCTGAGGCATCGCTTTGTTACAAACTCAAGAATATTATAATTCCAGGCTTCCTTCGACTGGCTCTGATATTCAATGGTTGATGCCTAGATAATAAAATTAGATGGTTCGGACCTACTCGTAAATGTCAAATTTATAATGATTGTGTTTAGTCAATAGCTCAGCCATTTTACCGTTGTTAAATACTGTTTATTGGATGGCCTTTTGATTATTCAATGAGCTAAGTTAGATAAAAAACTTGTTTTAATTTAAATATTTCGAGTTACGTAGAAAAAAATAATATACATTTCAAAACAATGTGTAGCACTTTACCCGGTGTCAGTTTATGATTTTTTTTAAAGTTTGTGTTGCAGTTGCACTTTGTCCGCTTTTGGAATAGATTCTGGTAGATTTTTTTACTATTTGAATAGGCATTTACTCGACATAGGTACTGTTTATTATGACACGAACTTAGAGCACATTCATGGCATACTTTTCTACCATCTCTTTTCAAGGTCCCGTAGTTAAACTAGGAACCCTTACATTTTGCCACGTCTGTCTGTCTGTACGTCACACTCACTTTGTCTCAGAAACTATCCGCGTCACAAAGCTGAAATTTTGTACACAATTATGTTTGTATAAACATTTATACGGCTCACTAAGATCAATATTGGATTTGATATAAAACAGGGTACCGCCAGTAGGTAAGTTTTTTTATTTTGCTTCATCGTTTGAGTGATTGTTGGGAAGCTCGTAAAAAACCATTATACAGATAATTATACAATATTAAGAATTCAGAATATACCTTAACTGAAAGCATGTTATAACTAATATATTTAAAAGGAAAACTGTTATGACATGTAGACTTCATTTGTTTTTGAGTTGGATAAAATAATATTCAATCAAATCATCTCTGAAAATCATGTAAAATATATACTTAGACCCCGGATTTTTGTGGCAATGACGTAACAATAGGGTAGTTTGGGGAGTAAATGGAACGGTGTTAATTGATACAATTTGTTAATTAATAACATTTATAAGTTTTATAACTGAATACTTTTTATTAACTAGGAATTCACGACAGTATATTATTATTACCGCAAGTCATTCATTCACTCTACACGAAAAAGAACGGAAAAAATATGAAAAGTTTAGATTTATATTTAAAAAAAAAACAATTAAGCACGTTGTAATTAATATTAACGATCTTAACGCAGGTCAAAAATACAAATTAATCCAAGCGACCGTAACAAATCCTGCTTTGATAACCGCAAGCTTTTCAAATATGCACCAAAAACATCTGTCAAAGTGGAAAGAAGCTTTTCCTTTTTGAAGTGGATACATTCTGCTAGAAGACGTAGCCTAACTGCAAGTCGTTTAGAGCAACTTTTGATCACTTACAGAGAGTCAGTTAACGAAAGAACAACGTCGATAAATTACTCAAATGACCATTGACTTATAGGTAATTTATATCGTAGATGCCTGATAACGAAATTTTAATTCCATAGAACACCAATAGTACCTTATTAATTAACACCGTTCCATTTACTCCCCAAATGAGCCTATTGTGACGTCATTGCCACAAAGATCTGGGTTCTATATATACTACTTGATAATAATTCCAAAATGAAATCTGCTTCGGTATCAAGTTTGAGATTCGGCATACGACGGGTGCAATTGTGCGAGTCTTTCCTGCATACGACGGTACGGGTACCGGGTAGATACGTGACTAGGCATACGGAGCGTTAAGCGAAGTTTGGATTACCTATTCCTCTAAAGACTCACTAACTAAAGAAACTATTCAGGAAACTAGCGAAAGCTTAAATAAAATGATCATTACATTATAGTGACGCGAGGGGCCGAGCCTTCCAAAATTGTCTCCAAATGTATGCCGACTTGATGATCTTTTAAAGCTTATGTTTGCTTATTCCTCATCAAATTTAGATTGTCTATTGGGCGTTTGCCAAAGAAAGTGTACATCGCTGAGGACAAAAATTAAGATGATTTAACTTTTTAATTTCGTTACGAAAGCCATACATTTAGATACGTTAATTATCGTGACGAAATGGAAAAGTTAGTTTCTTAATTTTTGTCCTTTTTGAAATCCGCCTAATTACGATTATTATTATGATGTAGATATTGTTGATTTCTTGTGTGTTCTGGGGGTGTTATTATAAAATGGTTATGCAGTTCATTTTAAGGTAAGCGTAAAGGACAGAGCTATAACAGTTGTATAGCTCTGTCTTTTTCTCTGAGCGTAAACAGAACTGCATAGTTATGTCATGATAACCCCCTGTTCTTGTAGTGTTTATGTTAAGTTCCTTCACGGGTTTCACAGCATCATCAACTCGTTGCGTCTTTTAATCGCAGGGCTTCAATTACTTTATACTCTGGGCCTTTATTCTACTGCGTTATAACGATATCGCGTTTGACATGTTTTAGAATCGTTAGCCATTATAGTAAATGACATAAGAGTTATCAAAACGTTGACAATACGGAAACACGTCAAATACGATATCGTTATTACCATGTAGAATCCCAGCCCAGTAATGTTGTCAAGATAAGTCAATGACAGAAAGTTAACGATTGCTTCCTAATTTTACAATGAAAATGAAATGGATTGGATCGGTTTTTTATCATCAGCTTTTATTTAACTTGAATTGTGTATGTGTGGGCCAAATCGTGCAAAAAATTGTGAAACTGTGATTACTTAAATAAAAAAAAAACGCCTTAAATCTGGTTCACATGTCAATAAGATATTTGCCAGAGGATCTAAATGTGCTGAGTTTCAACTAGTTACAAAAAAAACGTGTTTTCTCATTTGTTTACAAAATAAAAATCGAAGTTTGACAAAGTGAAGCTATTCATAGTCTCAGAACACGACTGATACGTACATACATACGGAAATGGCGAAACTATGCGAATTCCTATAAATCTAAAAAGGACTGCTGCTTCAATCAAAGTAATCCAATTTCATTAATTCCTTCCCTGTCACCTCCAATGCTGTAAAGTAAGTGCGCGTGAGGTGTTTTCTAGGGTCAACATGATCATATAAGGCATTTATTACCGAGCACGACTGCGATGAAGCCGTTGGTGCGACTTAAAAAACCTGTAAATAATGTATTGACTTCGCAATCTGCCAGAAAAAAACCTTGTTGTATGAACATCATTCACTTCGGAGATGCGTCCTTTGCAAGTAGCAATAAAGCCTCAAAACAAAGTTGAAGCACTAAACACAAGTAGAGGATCGTCATCGGTGCTCATAATGCACTGACGCACCGTAAACGGAATGACGTGACTTATGCGTCACGTTTTTAACGAGTACCGTCAACACTGGTGCTCAAAATACACTGATGCATCGTAAGCGGAATGACCTGACTCATGCGTCACGTTTTTAACGCATACTTATTGTGAGCACCGGTGCTCAAAATACACTGACGCATCGTAAACGGAATGACGTGACTCATGCGTCACGTTTTTAACGCATACCTACCGTCAACACCGATTCTCAAAATACGCTAACGTACCGTAAACGGAGTGACGGTCTTATGCGTCACGTTTTTAACGCATACCGTCAACACCGGTGCTCAAAATACGCTAACGCACCGTAATCGGAATGATGTGACTTATGCGTCACATTTTTAACGCATACCTACCGTCAACATCATCATCATCATCATATCAGCCGAAAGACGTCCACTGCTGGACATAGGCCTCCCCCAAGGCTCTCCATTCAGACCGGTCCTGTGCTTTTCGCATCCACCGCGTTCCCGCGATTTTTACAAGGTCGTCGCTCCATCTTGTTGGAGGCCTACCTACAGCTCGTCTCCCGGTCCGTGGACGCCACTCAAGAACCTTCTGACTCCATCGGTCATCAGTCCTGCGAGCAATGTGCCCCGCCCACTGCCACTTAAGTTTAGCTATTCTTCGGGCTATGTCGGTAACCTTAGTTCTACTGCGGATATCATCATTTCTGATTCTATCACGCAGAGAAACCCCGAGCATAGCTCTCTCCATAGCCCTCTGAGTGACTTTGAGCTTCCTTATAAGGCCCATTGTTAGCGCCCACGTCTCAGATCCGTAAGTCATCACTGGCAACACACACTGGTCAAAGACTTTTGACTTCAAACACTGCGGTAATTTGGACGAAAAGATGCTGCGAAGCTTCCCGAACGCTGCCCAGCCGAGTCGGATTCGACGAGTGACCTCTTTCTCAAAGTTGGACTTACCTAACTGGACCGTTTGTCCCAGGTAAACATAGTCGTCAACAACTTCGAGCGCAGAGCCTCCGACCATCACGGGAGTTGTCGCGACATGGACATTGGACATGACTTTCGTCTTGTCCATGTTCATTCTCAGGCCAACTTGGTCGGAAACTCCGGTGCTCAAAATACGCTAACGCACCGTAAACGGAGTGACGGTCTTATGCGTCACGTTTTTAACGCATACCGTCAACACTGTCCTCAAAATACACTGATGCACCGTAAACGGAATGACGTGACTTATCCATCACATTTTGGACGCATACTATCAACACCGGTGCTCAAAATACACTGATGCACCGTAAACGGACTGACGTGACTAATGCGTCACGTTTTTAACGCATACCGTCAACACCAGTGCTCAGAATACTCGAACGCACCGTAAACGAAATGACGGACTTATGCGTCACGTTTTTAACGCTACTGTCCACACCGGTGTTCTAAATACGCTGACACACCGTACAATACAATATAGTGAAGTGACCTTGGTGTCGTGTCCACGGTATGCGTTAAAAACGTCACGTAGCTGTGTTTGTGGTCCGTCAGCGTATTTTGTGCACCGATGTGGTCGATCTTTTACGGAGTTTGTGTGGGCCACCTACATGCGTACACACACGTTGTAACGCAGGGTATAAGTGGTTTTGCTATAAATATATAATTCAATGTACCTATTTATTGTAATTGTGAAATTCATTTTCGATCAGGTTTAATGGCATGTTATTTTTAATTTAATTTCAGTTGTTACCTAATTTAATCATCGTGGTTACGCTCGGCCACCTAAATACCCAAGGTTTTAGGGTTCCGTAGTCAACAAGGTTTCACCATGTTCATCTGTCCGTCCGTCCGCTGCGGTTTACCTCAGATACTCTTTGTACTCAAAAGCTGTAATTTACTAGGGTTTAAATATAGGTATAAATAAAATCTTGAAAAATTATTATTGTGGTAGGTACCTGCTGGTATACACGTAAAACGATGTTATTTATTCTTTAATAGCTTTTTCAGACCAAATACAGGGGGCATGTGGAGTACAATTTTCGATTCAATATAGGATAAGCTTAAAAGTAATCACTTTTCAGTCATGTATACCCCCCTTCAGATAAATAGTTACAATACAATACAATACAATACAAATATTCTTTATTGAACACCACATACAAATACAGCATGAAAAGTAAAATACAAGTCAGTAGGTAGTTATTATTGGATATGTAAAAAAAAAAAGGTATTATTATACATATAACGAAGTTACAAGGAAAACTATCACGGCTAAGTACCTACTTAACAAGTTAACGAGTAATATCTACGAAGATATGAACGGAAACGGAACGGCCCCGGTGTGGTTGCCGGGTTAGAATAGTGCTACTTTACGTCTTCCCGTGGATGTCGTAAGAGGCGACTAAGGGAATAAGGGCTTGTTGCTGTTAGGCGATGGGCTTGCAACCTGTCACTTTAACACTAGTAAACCTTTTAGCCTGTTAGTGTAAAATATAGTTACAGAAATATCAGTAAGTATTTAGAGTTGTTGGTATTTCTGTAGCTTTGTTTACCCACTCTGGGAATGAAGGCGTGATGTTATGTATGTATGTATATAAACGGAACCCTACAATGCTCGTGGCTCGACACGCTCTTAGCTAGTTTTTGTTATTTATTCCCGTAATAGGATAATAAGGCAAGTTATTATGGAGCATGTTTAAATTGAATTGAAAAATGCTGTAGTTGCTATGGTGACACGCCCGCCAAAGTACAATAAGCTGGGCCTCTATTCAACTGCGTTATAACGATATCGTTTTTGACCTGTTTCCGTATTGTCAATGTTTTAATAACTCTTATGTCATTTACAATAATGGCGACTGTGACATAAACGATTCTTAAACGTGTCAAACACGATATCGTTTTAACGCACCTGAATAGAGGCCCAGGTATTCTGTCGCAGTTTTTATATAGCGAAGAACAGTTATTTAATTGACAAGGTAATTGTTGACTCAGCGGTGTTAGTTGCATAATCAAGTCGTTAATTTCTTTAGAATACTGAAGTGTAAGGAGTTTTTTTTAATATGCCCATTCTGGATGTAGTTTAAATGATTCTTCTATCTTAATCGTTATTTTACTTCTGCTATTATGATGTTGTTTGACCACATAAAATAAATGAAATATGAATTCTTGCCGTCCATTTCGTCGTTCTCTATGTACCTATTAGATTCCTTAAAAATATCCCGTCGAATTGAGAACCCCTTAATTTTCAGTATGTTAAAAAGAGCATATACGGGTAAACTGGCAACTTGAATTTTGAATTTATTATTCAACCAAATTGCCAACTTCAAAATTATAGTCTGTGTTACAATCCGATTTACTAATTTTCTATAACGGATCATTCACTTGACCATAGACCGTTAAATGAAGTACTGAAGCCTTTATCACTACATAGTATAAAACAAAGTCGCTTTTTCTGTCCCTATATCCCTATGTATGCTTAAATCTTTAAAACTACGCAACGGATTTTGACGCGGTTTTTTTTAATAGATAGAGTGATTAAAGAGGAAGGTTTATATGTATAATACTTTGATCCGGAGCGAAGCGAGGGCGGGTCGCTAGTAAATAAATATAATAATATAATTGATAAAATTAAATGAATTACCAAATCTATAACCAATTACTATTCATAAACTATAAAAAAAATAAGGAGAGAGTTAATTTGCCTCGGTATACGGATATTTATTTTTTAATTTTAAACAAACATATTTAGGAAAAAGTAACGAGATTGAAAACTTACAAGTTCGTGTCAGAATGTTAATAAAATTGGTTTGATACAGAAATTATCAGAATTTACTCATCGGATTTTAAATGTAAATAACCTCCACTCAGCCAGTATCGGTAGCAAATAATTCAGAGAACGCGTTGAGCTGTTGAATGCTTTTCAATGAATTTCAAATTTGTTCAATTTACAGTTCGGATGCAAATGGCCGCAGCTGCGCGGATTATTCATTCATTCATTCATTCATTGGAGACCCGACACTTGTCACTGATATTGTTTAAACCTTCATTCGAATGGCGGATTAAACTTGACATAGCGTTTATTTTAATCACTAAAAAATATCTATGTTGTTGGCTATTTTCGTAGGAATATACCATGTTTACTGTATGTGTAAATGAACAATGAGGTGTGGGTACTTTCTATTTAATCTAATTTGGTGCTGAGCTAGGATGCAGACGGACGGACATTGCGAAACCAAAAGGATTCCTAGTTAAAAACTAGTCTTTTCGATATTTTTCTTAGGGTCTAAAATCTGGACCCTGAAGGCTCATAGACTCATAGGATGACTGCTTTTGAACTGAACGACGCGACGCACAAATACATCTATTCTTGTCAAACTCAACCCCTGAGGGTCTCTACCGTTTGCATACAAGGAGTCATAGCCTTCAGAAATCTAGCAACGTCAGGACCGGCTAGCGTGGAGAAGCTTATCGTATAGGAAACGACAAAAATAAGAAAACATTTATCATATTCTTATCTTGACATCAGTTGACTCATGTGCTCGTTGCCTTCTTGCCATAAAAAAGTAATTTCTACTGATGTATTTCATTTTCCATTTACTACAAATAAAAAACAAAAAAGGTAATCAAGAGATAAACAAATTTGTATCGTTGTCGGAAGACTTTCAACATAATATTCTACAAAACTGTCCCCCGACTGCAAAACTGTTTATCTCTTCATTTCTTTTTTTGTTTGGCATATTGGCACATTGATTGCAATACTTGTTACTTTCTTTTAACTTACTTTATGGCATGGCAGGCGTGTTTTTTATTATTACATAACATCACGCCTTCATACCGAGAATGGAATAGGCAAGAGCTACAGAAATACAAATAACTCAAACAGATTTTTTGGTAATTCAGTAACCACATTTTTCACAATTAGGCTAAGATGTTTACCATTGTGTATGTTTTTTTTAGTTTTTATTACACACCGAAAGTTAACGTTATTAAGGCCTAATTTTCTGACTAAGCCCATTCCCGCAAAAACGCCGTCAGGACTTTTTCATATAAAAACATAACTTATATGCACACAAGCTATTTAACTATTAACCACAGGAGAGATAACCTAAATCTGTGTATGACCCTACAATCCTTTATTCCCTTAGTCGCCACTTACGACATCCACGGGAAGACATGGAGTGGCACTTTTCTAACCCGGCAACCACGCGGGTTCTATCTATTTATTAATTCAACGCAATTTCTAGCCCATAAACTTATCCTGAACAATAGCTGCTCGCTGATTACGCACAAAGTCCACGTAATCCCAGCAATCCCGATGATCCCAAGATTCCCGGAATAACTGCATGTGAATCAACAAGTGTCGCGCAGTGCAACAATGTGGCGGTAATGAAACAATTTGGCGACAATGCACCGATCGGTGCTATAATGGTGAACTATTGCAAAGCGGTGGATGTGGGGCAAGTTACGAGTTGATGCGTTATTATATTCGATAGCCAAAATGGCAAAAACGGAACCCGTATAGTAACGTCATGTCAGGGTGTCAAACGCATTTTACTCAAAAACTTCAAGTTGTATATTGATGATGGAGTATGGTGTCTTGTATACCTAAGACGCTACTTAAGTTGGTAATTAAAAAACAAAATTACGAAATGACAACACGTTAGCCTAGTTGGAAGTGACCCTGCCTCCGAAGCTAGTGTGCTAGGGTTCAAATACCGTAAGGGCAGATATTTGTGTGATGAGATCAAAAAAAAATTGTTCCTGAGCCTTCGATGTTTTCTTTATAATTAAGTATGTATTTCTCTAATATAAGTATGTTTATCGTATGTGTGAGATTGTCTCCTGATATTTAATTATTTTATTTAAAATTAATTACTTCTAGGGGGGGGATTATACATATCATATAAAAGACGCTGTTTGTTTTAGTTTTGAATTATTAAATAATAAAAGATGTAATTTAGATGGCTTTCCAGTCCCATCAGAGATTGGTTAATTCTTCAGATTAGACCATCGTTTGAAATGTTTGCAGTCTACTTTCTCGTGCTATGATTTAATTTGTGTTTATAGAGTTATTAATGCTTTAAATTTTCTCGAGCAGCAATGTAATGCAAAGAGGCAAACGAGTTAGGTACAAGCAATCAAATGTTAGTGTCAGTTGTTAGCTTTGTTACCAATACATTGCGTGGTGAATTAGTAAGTATGAAAAAAAATTACACAATATGTTAACAATACACATGTTTTTATGTTAATTAGGATGCATATTAACTGTTGTCAAAATATATGTTCGTACGGATGTCACACACTGTATATGTAAAGTCTCTTGACCTTAACACATAGTGACATATGACCATGCCTCTTATAGTTTCCTCCATCGCGTTCCACTGTCACTTTAGGAAAATTAGCTTTAAGTTGTCTAGGTCCTGGCAGAATATCAGCGTTACGAAGCTATTCGTGACACGTTACTGAGCCAGGGGCCTTTTCGCCGCTGTGTTCTTTAATATATTGTATGTATATTTTTTGATGATTTTTAACCCCCGACCTGTGTGTGTGTGTGTGTATCTGTGGCACCGTAGCTCTTAAATGGATGAACTGATTTGGATGCGGTTTTTTTTTATTTGAAAGCATTTTTTCTAGCGATGGTTCTTAGATATGTTTCATCAAAATTGGTTCAGCCATTTTTGAGATATTGAGCTTTTAAAGGGCGATTTAACGGCGACACCTACTTTCAGAGCTGATATCTCTAAAACGCCAAAACCAATTTTCATTAAATTTTGCTAAGAACCATCCTGATTTATGTAGCTTTGTTTTAAAAAATACTGCATCCAAATTCGTTCATCCGTTTGAGAGCTGCATTGCCACAAACAGACACTCAGATGGAGAAGTTTAAAAAGCGTGAAAAAAAGAATTAAAGTAGAAATTTAAAAAACCCCGACTCACAACAGTATAAAAAACCTCTAAAAAATAATAAGTAGTGTCTCTATAATTTTAATTATAGGTAGGTAGGTAGGTACTAAACTGACACGGCGGGGGACCTCTAAGTAAATGAAATAATATAAAATACTCGTACCCCAGCTACTTAACGGTCCCCGACGTGTCAGTTTAGTACCTACCTACCTACCTACTTATAATTAAAATTATAGAGCCACTACTTATTATTTTTAATTTTTTAGAGGTTTTTACAGACTGTTTTGAGTCGGGGGTTTTTATTTATATTTATTGCGGCTGAAAAACTTTTTTCTTTTTTCTTTTTACATACTCATCCCTCGCGTCCGAAAAGATATGTGGTAGAAATCGCTTCCGCTCCTCGCTTTCTCCAACAAACGCCCTCTATTACCGCTTACCATTTAAGCGCTGATGTGGTCCATTGTGGCGCTACAATAGGCCCTGCGCCTGCGCTCGCTGACAGAACCCGCAATTGAGATTATTGGAATCTTTTGTCCTAAGGGTTTCCGAATGTTTAGTTCTGACTGTCCGGAGCCCGTTTGGTTTTCACACGGTTTGCACGCCTTCCGCTGCTTTGGTATGTGAAAAATCGGTGCAGAAGACGATTTTTTTAAAGTGGATGTTTTTATGAGGCTTTAAGATGGTTGGGTTATTTTATAATTAAAAAAGTAAAAAAAAAAACAGGTTATTGGCTTTCAAGCAGACGGGCAGGTTATCGGGATTTGGTTTTGGTTATGTTGATTCATGACATTTGATTCAGCTTCAAGTGTCTATAACCTGAGACATTAACGCATCAGAACAAGAGTTGAAAATTCCGGAACAATCCAAAATGTTTTTGATAAAAAAAAATCCGTTGTTTTCGGGTTTTATTATAGGAAAAATAACTCATTAATAAAGTCAATTTATTCATAGTCAATCACTGTTACTCTCGCCACCTATTACAATTGTTACTGCCTCCATGTTGTCGACGTCGCCCCTTTTTTAATTTGTCGATTATTGTATATAAAAAAAAAAGTTATTTTCAACTAGTCAGAACTGAAAACATCGCTGCACATTTATAAACTTGGAATAAAATATTATTGAAACGATATATGGAAAAAATAGTTTAAAAACGAATCTTATCTGAATGGACTTGAAATAAGAGGATTTCAAAACAGTTGTATTTTTAATTAAATAAACCTAGGGTCTCTCGATTTGAAACACACTTTAACTTTAAAAATCGCACGTAAAGCCTCCACACGAACGTATCTATACAACAAATCAAGAACATTTTCATACAATTCAATGTGTCGCCCAATAGTTTATAGTTCGCGGCTCGTGTCGCAGCCCGCCTCCGGACACCTCCATCATTGTTGTACGTCTTTGATCAAACACTGCACCAAAACCTGTCAAGAACAACAAAATAAACTCTAATCAAACGCAATAAGAACTTGTGCGAGCGCACGAAAATTATTTGAAGGTTTAACATGTCACGTACAACTGGGAATGGTAATTCTCGACTCTAATGCGTCGTGTTAAAGCTGTATACAACGGCACGGTCATTATGGTTAACCATGGAAGTATTCGGCACGTGATATGTGAGCGCTGTGATTGTAGCCGCGAGCGAGTATTAAAGATGGCGTCAATATGAAATTGTCTAGCATCCTGTGTGAGTGCTAGTTTTGAATTATAGGCTTTTCTGTGCAAGTGTACGATGTTTATTGAGATTTAGTTAACTTGTATATTATCCTTACTTCCTTGGTTATATTATATTATACAAAATGTGTTTGTTTTTTTTTTGTTTCGTATTTACAGAAACCGCTCGAAGTTAAACTTAGTATGATAGATTAGTCCGGTGACGCAGATAGGGTGCTTTCAATACGGAAAATTTTACGTGGTCAGAAGCAATAACGACAAGAGGGGCAAAGGGAGAGTTATATTGTGCCATTTGGATTAAAAATGCTTAATAGATATACTATAGAGCCTGGAGGGCACGACAAATTGCTTAGGTATATTATATTATACATGTCAAAAATTTAAAACTTAAATATCAATGCAATATTATGTCAGGGCTTGGGGACGCTTCATAAAATCCGGTTAATCATGGTTCTTAATCAGGTTCTTCATAAATGAACGAGCAGAATCGATTCGCAAGCGTTTACATCAAGTAGGAAAACTTTTATAATAATAGTATCGATTCTGTTGCCCGTGTGTCGTCGGGTTAGAACAGTGTCACTCTGTGTCTTCCCGTGGATGTCATAAGAGGCAACTAAGGGAATAAAGGCTTTTAGTATGTTAAGCGATGGCCTTGCAACCTGTCACTACATAATAACACTAGGTAAACTTCTTGGCCTAATTGTGATTGTGAAAAAATGTGGTTACAGAATTAGAAACAAGTCTTTTTAGAGTTTTTGGCCTACCTCACACTGGGAATGAAGGCGTGATGTTATATCGATTCTGTTCAAGCGAAATCGAAACACAAAAAGCTATTTTTGAAATATACAGCGTATCTGACGAGCTGATTAACTGTGGTGTCTAAGAGGTGATCTGATAATGAAGCCGGAACGCGTTTCAGCAAATTCTCCTCTTTATTCATCGTAGACCCATCAAGTTTAGACTCGTTGAGCAAATGTTGTCTGTGTAATAAAACTACAATAGACAACCAAAACTTGTTCTCAAAATCTTGTCTAAATTGTGTTGATTTATCGAAATTAGTAGTAACTTATGTTTGTTGCTGTCTGTATGAATTGCAAGAAATTCCATGACACAATATAAAGGGACTATAAAGCCTGCTGTCATTTTACCCATAATTCGATCAAGTAGTAATACAAACTGACATGTGTCATGCGGAATAGACGTGAATGGCCAATCAGAAACAGTAAGTCATCGTTGAATAGGCTGTGAAGCTAAATTCTATACCTTTGCGTACGTTTTGTGTAAGCATAAAATGTCGCAACCTGACCTTCAATGTCATTTTTTACTGGCAAGGAAATGGCAAACGAGCACTCAGGCCACCTGATGTTAAGTGGAATCTGAGATCTCAAGATTGCAATCTTAGGACTGCAAATGCGTTGCCAACTCTGATGACTAACCCCCTTACTTATAAACGTGGGGTAGATTAAGCCATGCTTTGTCTTTATCTGTAATTGTGACATTTGAATCTGACAGCTGACAGCTGAAAGTGACAAAGCATGGCATAAGCTACCCCACGGTTAATCCGCGGTTATAAGTTAGGGATACCGTAAGCACCGACTCGTATCAAGTTAAATCGCAACCAGTACCTACCTATAGAAAATATCGGAAAATTATGTATGTACGTACTATGAAATATTTTGAATGATTAAAACGTATCGAATATTATTTTCCAGACTAACAAAGCTTTAACGTCTGAATCGTCTGATGTACCGTTTAATCGTTTCGAATTTGGACCTTAAATTCCTAACTATAGACTTTAGTAATATACCTTTGCATATCCTAACAAACTATGCATCAATAGTTCTTTGAACAGACAATAAATTTCCGTAGCGCCCTTTTTAGTAGTAGAGTTTCCTGCGGGCACAGGCGGTGCTGTTATATGCCGTGTTTGCTGTCATCCGAACGTTCCATTTCACGACAGCACTTGTCTTATTAGCATTGTCCTTAGAACGAAACGCTCATAGCGTGATTTGGAACGCCTTTTACGAACCATCTCTGTGTAGTCTGTGGGAGTGTAGGCAATTTTATTTTGCGCTCCGTAAACAAATAATCATATTTAAATGGTCTTTATGTAAAGGAGGATTAGGTGTATTTTAAGTTGTTGGTTAGTGAGGTTATGATGGTATTTTGTAGGTATCCTGTCTTGTTTGGACAAAGGGCTTGATTGTCCGGCTTCTTTGCTGGCTTAATTACAAGCGGCCATATTCGTCGCTATTAGAGCAAATAAATCAATGCTATTATTATTTATCGCTTCATTGTGTTGTTTTTGTATGGTGGTTGTTATTGTATAAACAGTTTTATAATATTATTATAGGTTGGAAATAGACCCTAAGCCGGATAAGTACATACATTGTTTTTTTAGCTATTACGCTACGCCACGCTTCCCTAGTTGATTGTGACCCTGCCTTCGAAGCTGGGGGTCCTGGGTTCAAATACCGGTAAGGGCCGATATTTGTGTGATGAGCACGAGTATTTGTTCCTGAGTCTTGGATGTATTCTATGTATAATTATTTATTTCTCTATATAAGTAAGTTTATCGTTATATAGTACCCATAATACAAGCTTCTAGAGCTCAGTTTGAGACTAGGTTAATTTGTGTGACATTGTCCTGTGTTTTTTTATAGACTAAGTAACTTAAATGTAGAATTAAAGTGAAAAAACGTCAAAGTTTGGTAATTCATTTTCCATATTTGACAATTTACATCATATATTTTTCACGACGTGGATACTGCAAATTCCACTATAGCGAATATTAAAACTTGCTAAACTAGTATTTATGCTATAAGCTCAGCTAGAAAGTTTTTTTAATAAGCTGCAACATTGTAACACGATCTGGACCGCAGCCATCTAGGCGTTTCTTCCAGTGATTTATACCGTAGCTCGGTGCTATTATCCACTGGAGCTAGCTAAATAAACAGGTCAAGTACCGTTACGTAAATAAAGGGAATTAAATGCGCCAAAATCAATTGAAACTTTGAAACCGGCCATGCGCCTCAAAAATTCAATGGAAAGATTCCCGTCTTTCTTTCTCGCAAATTTGAAGAGAATATCATACACGTGTGTAAACCGGAAGAGTTTAACATGTTAACATTTGACGACACGTTGGTCTAGTTAATAGTGACCCTGCCTTCGAAGGCAGATATTTGTGTGATGAGCATGAGTAGGTACTTATTTGTTCCTGAGTCTTGGATGTTTTCTAATTATTTCAGTACCTATACATTTTTCTATATGAGTATGTTTATCGTTTTTACCCATAGCACAAACCTAGACCTTAGTTAGGGACTAGATCAACTTATGTGACATCATCCCGTGATTTCTATTTATTATTTATACTTATTAGAACAAGTTATTATGGGGTTGCAATCTGTCACTAATACACTAGTAAACTTCATGGCCTGATTTTGCAAAATGTGGTTACAGAATTATAAACAAGTTTTTTTAGAGTTGTTGGTGTTTCTGTAGCTATACCTACCACACTCTGGGAATAAAGGCGTGATGTTATGGATCTATGTATTACAAGTTAAAGTTGTAAAAATACGAACGTTAATAAGCAACTTCATCGTTTGACCACAAAAAAGACTCATTAGTTGAATGATAAAAGACCTCCCAAATAGACAAATTGCAAGCAATCCTTACGGTGCACCACATCAAGCATTCAGCAGATGACGCAGAGTAACGAAGGCTATCTCTGGAATATCAACGCAGATTTGACTGATGCACTCTTGCGACACGCGCTTCGACGTTTTTCTTACCCGAGACAGAGTCGTTTACATCAGCTTATGGCTCTAGCCGACTACTAGAACATTAATTAATACCATAACGGGGAACCAGGTAGCTGATTTTGAATGACAAAATTGCTCTTGATGTTGTTGACGGATGGTATAATTGAGTATTGAAGAATTGAACTAACGATGGTCTGCGATAGTTTGGCCTGTGGATTTTCGGCATGTTCATTGAAAAAGGGAATCAACGCATTAAGTATTCATTAAATTCTAGAACCAAAGTTTTCATTTCTAGCTGAAACAGGCTCAAAAAATATCTCCTTATTCTACCAATTTCCTTGCAGGACTAGGCTATCGTGTATTCCAAACTGTTAGTCGTAACGAGGTTGTATTAAACTAAGTTTCATTCATTGACGGGGTTCACATAATTTCAAAATATTTCCTTAAAAGATATAACTGTAAATTCTGTAATGCAACTTTAAAAAATTCTGACATTAAATAAGTAATACAATCTGAAATAAATTTGTAGTTATGATATTGCCATCCATTGCCTACTTTCCGATCTATTGAGTCGTTCAAAATCCTTCCTATTTCCTGAACCAGTGAAACCACCCTTTAATCTATTTTCATTGTTGACGGCTAATTGAGAGGTGTTATGTTGACGATATCATACTGCCTGTTTCACAATCGTCGAGTAAAGCATACCTGTCAAATAAATTTAGCCCTTCCCCTTTCTTTCACTTAAAAGTAGACAAAGAGAGGGCTATCTTTATTTGACAGATAACTATAGTCATGTCATAATAACTCCCCAGGTAAACCAATAAGTGCACTCTTACAGCTACAATGAGTCCAACTAATTTATACATCTAATTTTGAAATGTCTTCTCTGATTGGCCATGCGGTTTGAGTGGGGCGGCGGGGGAGCGCAGGCGTTGAGTCGAGGCCAGCCAAGCGCGTAATGGAGAACTCGGTTTTTGTGGCAGGAATCTAGCACGGTTGGGTGTACAGAATAATATTAAAATATTATACATAAAATTACGTTTCTTGTATATAAGAACTAATATGGACGCGTCTCAATCAAGTAGAGTTTCTTTTGATGCGTCAATAAATCCGCATAATTAATTGGGAGGTTGAATTTGTGTTTTTGTTTTGTAATCGATATGATACTCAACAGTTTGCGGGTGTAATCAGGTGCGTGTTGCAATGTTAAAGAAACGTTCCAATTCATCTCAGTTTAAGAACATACATACATGCATAACATCACGCCTTCATTCCCAGAGTGGGGTAGGCAGAGCTACAGAAATACCAACAACTCTAAAAAGACTTGTTGATAATTCTGTAACCACATTTTGCACAATCAGGCCAAGAAGTTTACTAGTGTATTAGTGACAGGTTGCAAGCCCATCGCCTAAAAATACTACAAGCCCTTATTCCCTGAGTCGCCTTTTACGACATCCACGGGAAGACATGGAGTGGCACTATTCTAACCCGGCAACCACACGGGCAGTTTAAGAAATAGTTAAATATTCATGTTTTCTAGTGTAAATTGATGGAGCGAGACTAGAATAAAAAGTTAAAAGAGTAAGGTTGATAAATATTTCCGAGAATTTAAGAGGATATTTAAGTTTCTTCTAGATGCTCTGAAGAATTACTCTAACTGTTGTAAAAACAGCCCGCAAAGTTCCGCGTTCCGAGCCGCGGCAAAATTAAAAACAAGTATGAAATTTCAACACGTTCGCGGTACGTTACTTTTTAAAACCATGTTTGAACTAGGATAGCTCCAAACAGCAAAACACTTGTACAATCAGGTCTTCCATATTTATCTTACTTTTTAAAATATCACATAAAAAGGTTAACCTGTACTATCGTCGTTTACAGCGTATTAAAATTGAACTAAAACTTTTTTTACACGTTGTATTCATAAGCGAAATAAATTGCAAATTAATTTAATTAATTTAAATTAATTAGATTTAAATTTTGTGATTTTTATAAAATGGTATTTTTTATACTATATCGTAACTAATTTGAATTTAAATTGAATTTTGAGGCATTTCGATGCTGATGGTGGCAATTATTTTGTCGAAGTTAATTTTGGGCACAGGTAGGTATTTTAAGCACAGTAGTGCTTAAAATACCTATAAATCAGCAATTTTATTATATTTCCTCCGATTCCTGGAGAAAAGCACTATAAAAACCTCGACCAGGAAGGGCGGTTGCTGGACTCGTATGTAACGGATTATTCTAACGAGACCATTTATTTTTTTACTGAAATCTGAAGAAAAATACGACAAAAATGTGAAACGCTTCACGATTTTGCGTGTCATCCTTCGGCATATTTTTTTCTTTGCCCGTATTTATTTTGTAAAACAATAAAAATCAGGTCCGGAAATACAAAATTTAGCGTTTGATTAATATTTTTACTGAAAGATATAATTGAAATTTAGTAATTTTATCGGAATTACAAGGTAATATTAAGGCAATCTTATTATTTCATATTTTTGTGTAATTAAACTAATTAACACTATAATGCTTAAATATAACTTTAAAAATAAAAATACTACATTATTCCTTAAACATTCTCAGCAAAATCACAAAAACGATCTATCCCACTCCTGCGCAGATCGGCACAAGCGCATCGAATAGCGTTAAATAATAAATAACCTAACAAACTGTGACACTAACGCTTATAAATCGCTGCAACTTACTGGACTGACAACCGAATAGATTATATTCAAAACGGCCTATGTATAGCTAATATGTAAAACCTCATAAGCTATATTAGTTTAGAGGCCATAACTGGACAGTAATTTAAAACGACGTATGTACATTAGAGTTTTAACTGCCCGTAAGTCATATTGGAGTGGACATTTATTATTTATGATTAACGAGCCTGCGGCCGTGACGACCGAACAATCATAATTTTATCAGCGTCCACCTGTTGGAAGGGAGAACAAATTGTTCACTCTATCATTTTGACGACACGTTGGCCTAGTTGGGAGTGATCCTGCTTCCGTAGCCAGCGGTCCTGGGTTCAAATCCCGGTAAGAGCAGATATTTGTGTGATGAGCGCAAATATATTTTTTTTTTATAATTTTTTTATGTTAAGGAGAAGGCACACTAGCACTCAGGCCACCTGATAATAAGTGGAATCTGAGACCCATAGACATTTGAATTCTCAAGACTATAATCCCAAGACCTCAAATGCGTTGCCAACCCTGAGGACTAAGATGGAATGCCTCTATGCTAGTAATTTCACCGGTTGTCTTATCCCCACACCGGAACACAACAATGCGAACACTGTTGCTTGGCGGGTGGTTAATGGATAAGATGGTGGTAGCGATCCGGACGGACCCTGCACGGGGTCCTACCACCACTACACCTTTGTCCCTGAGTCTTGGATGTTTTCTATACATATTTAAGTATGTTTATCTTAGTCTAGTACCCATAGTACACGCCTAGAGCTTAGTTTGGGACTAGGTCAATTTGTGTGAGATTGTCCCCTGATTTATTATTATTATTATTATTATTCAAGAACGCGGAATCCAAAAGACAATCAAAAAATACTAACGCGTTAAGGGTTACTTTGTAACCCGGTGACAATGAAATAAAAAAAAACATTTTTTTCTCAACATATTGCTCAGATATAAAAACATTTTTGGGGTCAAAAACAACACTTTTTTTATAAAGAAAAAATATCCTGGGCATACTGTCATACCAATTACGTAAATAATTATATGTAATAGAAAATATTTTACTTCCTCGTAGTATTTGAGAAAAGCACTGTCAGATTTTTCTGTTAAAGTTTCCGTTTATGAAATATTAAGCTTTAAAGCGATAATTTGGTTACAGTCAAGTGTCCCCCCCCCTCATAGAGCCAAAACTACAAATATTGATAATAATAAAGCGCATTAAATGAATTGAATAGGAAAACTATCACGACTAAGTACACATCATTGGTTCTTGAGATACAGGCGGTTAAAGTTTTTATACCTACTAAAACCATCTAAGACGGCACCAAAACTTTAATAGAAAAATTTGTTTTTACTTATCATGTTGTAAACTTGTAGTACTTAACGGCATCGGAACCCTACACTGAGCATGGGCCGACATGCTCTTGCTCGGTTTTTTGGTTTATCTACGTGGAGTCGTGGGCAACGTGTAAAATAAAGCCCCGGGCAGGTAACGTTCAAAGTAAATATGTTATCTCTTCCTGCTTTGACGCGCAGGCTCTCTATAAGTGTTTGCCTGACAAGCAACGTCATACTAGTGTGAGATCCGCCACGAGACAGATGCACCCAATTGAAATGCCTGCAACTGCCCTTTACTCTCGGAATTTTCGCTGCATCCTTATCGAGGTGACATATATACGTACCAACAAGTAAAAACCTTTTGCGTTGGCAACGTGTTTTCCTGACTTTTTTCATCAAATAAGTTTCTGTCAAAAAACATTTATACTTTTATTTGCCTACGTAATGAGTCGAAACTCGGGTCTACGTTAATTATAGCGGAGATCCTGTCGCCACATTGCGACTCCATCATCAGATCAGGTCGATGGTGCCATATTTCAGCTCAATCGGTCCCCGGGAAATGGTTCACGTCCCGTGATATCTTCCTTATTGGACCCGAACATACATACGTACATTATTACTAAACCGCGATCACAATGGAACTAAACACATACATAATAATTAGATAAGGGTCATACACAGATTTAGGTTACCGTCTTTCCTGTGGACACACCGAAAGTTAACGTTTTTAGAGGACCTAATTTTCTGGCTAAGCCCAATCCCGCAAAAACACCGTCAGGCCTGCTTTAGACCTATCATATAAAAACATAACTTATATGCACACAAGCTCTTCACTATTGACCACAGGACAGACAACTTTTGTTTTTAAGAGTGTGTATGACCCATACGTACATGAAATGACATTGTCAATGGTAGAGTGTGCAGATTAATTAAAATGCTTATTTCATTACGACATTCTAACGCTAGGAAAAGCACATCGACTCAATAAAGTAAAAAAATAAGTCACAAATGGTGACAGATTTGTAAAATATGTAAATATTTTTTTCATAAAACACATGAAATAAAATTTGAAGAATTAAAGAGTTGAAATATTAAGTGTTTTTTTATGGTAAGATAATAATCACTACATAGTACCAAAGTCGCTTCCCGCTATCTGTCCCTATGTATGCTTAGATCTTTAAAACTACGCAACAGATTATAATGCGGTTTTTTGAATAGATAGAATAATTCAAGAGGAAATTTTATACATATAATACTTTAACCCGGAGGCGACGAGGGCCAGTCGCTAGTATTTTATAAATCGATTATTAGTCTGCACTTAAAATATGAATACCCCATTGATTGACAGATGAGGAGTTACTGATGTGCTAACGGTACCTACCGTTGAATCCCAATCTCTTTGCGGTCGATTAATACTAACATATACATTACAAGTTGATAAAAAGCTTGTAACTAAAGTGTTATTAGCTAAACCCGGGTTCAAATGCCGGTAATATAAGTAAGTTTATCATTGTCTAGTACCTACACATAGCACCAACTATAAAGTTTGGGATTAAGTCAATTTGAGTGACCTTTTCCCGTGATATTTTATTTTTTATGGTGTGTATCTGTGCGTTTGTTTATAACATCGTAGCGCCGTTTGTAAGGAGACAAGAACTAGTTTTTTTATATCACTGTATTTCTTCAACTAAAATAATGTACCGTTGCGTTGATGTGTTTGTCGAATAAACGTTTTTCTATTCTTTTTTTAGACGGGAACGCTATTGTAGGTGTGTCTACAATTCTAAATTATAATTATTGTATGTGAAGGTAGCATGTGGGAAATGAATAAAGGCAGTCTTGTCACAGCTCTGGCCCCTATCCCACAAAACTTTACAAGTGTACAAATCGACAATATTGTCAACTTTTTCTATGGAAAACCTTACAATTTTGTCAAATTGTACACTTGTAAAGTTTTGTGGGATAGGGGGCTGGTGTTTGACTCATCCACCCCGATCCTATATCTGACATGGCGCAGTCGGTTCAAATATCATGTAGAATTACGCGTATTTTCGCGTTGGAATGGCGGCCGAGTAAAAACAATACCATGCTTAACACGACAGCATGGTTTTACCGAAGTTGAATAGAGGCTCTGATTAGTTGATTACTGCTCCAACCGGGTAAAATACTTAATGAATGTTTTCCCTGTTCTAGCGGTGTGCTCGTCGTGTTATGCCTATATGGACAACGGCTTGCATTGTGCGCTTGTCTAGGGATAGGGCTGGCACTAAAACATTAAACATATGAATTAATATCAATACAAAAAAAAATTGGACACCACATGCACCAAAATATAACGGCTCGACCGATTCTTATGAAATTTTGTGTGCGTATCGGGTAAGTCTGAGAATTTGCCAACATTTATTTTCCATTCCCCTAAGTGACTTGCAGCGGGGGAAGCCGCTGGCGGGTCGCTAGTTTACATATAAAACTGGGCAAGAGTATGTTGGACCATGCTTAGTGTAGGGTTCCAAAGCCGTTAAGTACAAACATAAAAAAAAACAACAAGTAATATCTATTTGGTGCCGTCTTAGATGATTTTAGTAGGTATAAACACTTAAAGCGCCTGTATCTAAGGCACCAATGATGTTTACATAGTTGTGACAATTGTGACAAATTTACTTATAAATTCGTTATATGCGCTTTCATTTTAGTTTTTTTTTTTAGATTTTTTGTATTTGTAGTTTTGACTGTAGGGGACACATGACTCTAACAAAAATTAGCACTTTAAAGCTCAATATTTCATAAACGAATCCCTTGATGGCAAAATGTCTTTACAAACCCAAAACATATTTGAAAGACCTCTCCAACAACACCCCACACTCTAGGGTAGACGAGAAAAGAAAATACATCTCCATATTACGAGTAGGGATACCTCCCTACTCTAAAAAATTTTTTTTTATTATTATTTTATTGTAGGTACTTTTTTGGCGTGACTAATATGCATATTCATGCCAAATTACGGCTTTCTAGTACTAAGAGTCTATGTATGTACGTTTAGTGGTCTAGTATCTACCCATATTGCTAGCCTAGAGCTTAGTTTGGGCCTGGGTCAACTTGTGTGACATTATCCCCGGTTTTTTTAAACAAATTTACCTCATTTTGAGTTCCTGTCAGCCCTACCAGCAACAGCAATGAATCGCTGATTATATACGCCGATCAATTAAGGACGTCCCTGGATCGATAAATCACGGCCAAACAAGACTCAGATGCTTCTGCTGCCTAATAAAGAAACGCGGTTATTCCAAATGGTCCGTGTCCGATGTGGCTTCAGTAAATGAAACTGATTAAAAGTAATTAAAAATCTCTCGTTAATTGACTTTAATCTACTATCCATTGAGTAAAGTTTTCGTCCCATGTTTGGTCTGTTTACGTTTCGTTCAACATTCTTATTAAGACGTTGACAACTGCTTAAGAATGGGTTGTTTACTGTGGTTCTGGAGAAGTAACGAGAGTCATATCATTTGTTTTCTTTGTCGACGAATAGTGTCATCAATTCTCAGTCACAAAACATCGGCCAAAAGTTCAAGCCAAACAAATTCCGATTAAAAAAAAAAACTTAGCCTCTTAGACAAGGAACCCTTAATATAACAATTAAGTCGTCTACATTTACCGGGTCAAAAACGACTATTATAAATTTTTGAGTCGTTTCCGAAAGTTTCAAATGAACATGTCTTTTACAAAACCTTGGCCTTAAAATTACGACCACAAAAAAGACACCAAATCAGTCGAGACGTTCTTAAGTAACGATCTTTCATATAGCATAAATAGACTTTTATGATGATCGTTTTATTGTTATTTTAATTTGATATAATAAAATCACCTATTTGCTACGAAGGTCGCTAAATAAATAAAACATTATAATACGCGCACCATTGTGATTGGTAGGTACTAAAGACTTCAACGCGTTTTGCGAAATATTTACCCTTAAAGAAGAAAAATACTATAGCAATTGAAAAAAAAAGGTTTCTTAAAACAATATTTATTATTTTTACAGATAAGACTGATTAACAACCACTGCAATATATATTGTACAGTAATTAATATGATTGAATATTGAATTGTTGTTTTTATTTTATTTATATTCTTGAAGATCTGTAGGTATTACAACTTCTTCTAACATGAAATGTACTTTAAAGTTAATCTTTGTTTACGTTTCTGCGTATTTTATTGTTTGTTATTTAACATACATACTCGTAAATTAATTTGGAAAATAAATATCAATCTTTTATTCATTAATGTTATTCCACCGATCTATTAATACATAATGATTCGTTTAATCCCATGGGATATAAATCTCCCGCACTATGATACAGGATGGTGCGGGATATCCCAAATGTGCCCGCGGCACGCAACGCTCGATCCTTAATCAGAGGCGATGCCCAGTGAGTTATAATGCCCGTTAATGTTTCGATGTTGGTAGAAATGCAAATGCGTACCAGCTCCTATAAGGCGAGATAAAAGTTTAATTTATTTAAGGTGACGATTTATTTATTGACGACTTAATTGTAATATTAAGGGTTCCTTGTCTTTATAGACGCTAAGTTTTTTTTTTTTAATGTTTGCCTTGAACTTTTGGCCGATGTCTTCCCGTGGATGTCTTAAGAAGCGACTAAGGGAATAAAGGCTTGTAGTACTGTTAGGCGATGGGCTTGCAACCTGTCACTAGTACACTAGTATAAACATTTCAGCCTGCTTTTGTGCGAAATGTGGTTACAAAATTATTAACATGTCTTTTTAGAGTTGTTGGTATTTCTGTAGCTCTGCCTACCCCACTCTGGTTTGAAGGCGTGATGTTATGTATGTATTTATTTATTGCCCGTAAAGCGTTGATGTGTTCGTAAAGGTGTCTCTTGTAAAAAAGGAGTTAAGAGGATTGTGAAGCGATGCTTAAATCGCGTAGGTGTCAAAATAAACCATACAAATTTAGCTCCGGGCGATAACGTTTCTCACCACCTAAATCTTATCCGATTTCCACGATTTTTTAATATGTTGTAGATATTATTTAAATCTAGCTCTGCACGTTTCCGTTTTTGTTTTTTTTTATTGTTTTTCCACTTAATAAATATTTTCTTAAAAAGAAAACGTACAGACCTAGATTTTCATAATATCTACAACATATTCAAAAATCGTAAAAATCTGACAACGTTTAAGGGGAGAAAAACGTTATCGCATATTGTTTGGATTTTTTTGCTTCACAGTCCTCTTAAGAGGTTGTACTATGCCAGCACCATTCTTGTTACTTTCTGTACGATTACTTGTTTGACTGGTGGAAAATGCTACTAGGCATTAAGTCTGCCATTTATACTCTTTCTTTTGCAATAAACATTAAATTATTAAATGGTTTCCCTCTTATTTAAGATACGGCCATAACCACAGTATTTTAAGACAATATCGCATATTAAACCAATACAACAACTAATTCATTTGCAAACTTATATCCACTAAAATATTAAGCACATTAGGTGCCCGATTTTATTAATTAATTATAAAAACAGTGTAAACGCCAAGAACACTAGGGTCAGTCATGCCGTGGACGGCCATTTTGAATTGTAACTACTGCGTTTCTCAGCTCATTAAGGGACGCAAAAACATTGAGTAATTAGTCATTGTATGAAACTTGAACAAAAGCGTAAAAACATCCTTTTCTCTCAATTAAATCACACGATTTAAACAAATCAATTAATTGGTATCTATTGTTTACTCTTCATGAAGCAATTGCTGATGACTCTTTGTAAGTAAAGTGTCAAAGCTGGGTGCGGATTATTTTTTATGATTGGCAAAACTAAAGTACTTATTTTTGCTTGTTTGAATATTAAATGTTTTGTTTATCCATACTTATATTATGAGTATCAACGTGAAAGTAACTCTTTCTGTCAGTTGTCTGTTTGTTTGTTACTCTTTCACGGCTAAACCTCTGAATCAATTTCGATGAAAATTGGTATGGAGATAACGGAGGTCCCGGGAAAGGATATAAAATACTTTTATCCTGGAAAACTGGAAAGTTCCAGGGGGCCATAAACGCTTTCGTCACTGTAACTATATGCGTCTCATATTTGAGTTGAATCTCAAATACCGTATCACTAGCAACTTTAAGTCATCATTGTGTAGTATAATTTTATTGCAATGATGAGCATGGATATATTTGTCTTAGCTAGGCGACTTAGGGACGCGTACAGCTAATAATAGGTTGTAATAAAGTTCTCTTGTTGTTTTGATGACGTTACTTCCTTCCTTCCTTAGTTGTTTTTTTACATTCTAATATTAATTGTATTTATGTATCTATGTATATCGACTTACTTTGTTTAAGTTAGTTGATTTGTATTGTTAAATTCAGTTTGCACCGCCTGTCTATTTCTACTGTGTATTTTAACCTCTTTTTTGTAAGGTTGTCTGGAAGAGATCGCTTTTTGGCGATAAGACCGTCTGTTGACTCAATATGTATTTATTTCGTTTATCCATTCCTTGATGCATGCGTTGTTCAATAAAGTCTTTTGTAACACACTCCCCTGATGAAGGACTCGTAATGATCCCGAAACATGTTACCTGACTAATATAAATAAATGTCACGGGACAATGTAACACAAATTGACCCAGTCCCAAACTAATCTATGCTTGTACTAAAGGATAACGATAAACTTACTTATTTAGAGAAATAATGCATAGATAATATCCAAGACTCGGGAACATACTCGTACTAATCACGCAACTATCTCCCTTAGCGGGATTTGAATTTTTGTGAGTAAACTGTATACTGCTCGTTTTGTTTAAGAGGCTTGTGAAGCGATGCTAAAATCGCGTAGCTGTCAAAAATAATCCATACAAATTTATCTCCGGGCGATAACGTTTCTCACCCCCTAAATCTAATCCGAATTCAACGATTTTCGAATATGTTGTACGAGTAGATATTATGGAAAACTAGGTCTGCACGTTTTCACTTTTGTTTTATTTTCAATTATTATTTTATTGGAAAGAAAAACGTACAGACATAGATTTTCATAATATCTACAAAATGTTCAAAAATCGTAAAAATCTATCAACGTTTAAGGGGAGAAGCTATCGCATTTTGTATGTTTTTTTTTGCTTCGCAATCCTCTAGTGTTTTGTATATGTATGAACTATTCCAGAGTATATCGGTAATACTGGGCTCGTGGTTGGTTTGATTGAGCCCCGTATATGGGTTTATCCGGAAAAGGAGTAAAAAGTGATGGGTTACAATCAGTCAGCACGCGTGGAGGTTTATTGCTATTGAAAAAGTCCTGGAAAGTGAAACAGCGAAATAATTGCCTTCCGCTGTTTCACTTTAAATAATATAGGACTTAAAAAATTATAACTCTTAAGTGAGAAACACACACACACACACACGCTAGCCTAGTTGGTAGTGACCCCGCCTTCGAAGCTAGGGGTCCTGGGTTCAAATCCCGGTAAAGGCAGATATTTGTGTGATGAGCACGAGTATTTATTCCGGAGTCTTGGATGTTTTCTATGTAATTAAGTATATATTTCTCTATATAAGTAAGTTTATCGTTGTCTAATACCCATAGTACAAGCCTAGAGCTTAGTTTGGGACTAGGTCAATTTGTGTGACATTGTCCTGTGTTCTATTTTAAAATGCGCGTCCAGTTTATAACCATACAGGAACCAGTATGACAAAGTAAGGTCAAAGTCACCGGCACCAGGCAACTCGATCGACGACACTTATCTCGCAGATCTACGGGGTAGATTATCCACATCGTGAGAACATGCATTGTGGCTGTAGCCGATAACGAACAGCCGTAGATTCAGAATAGGGTTTATCGAAGTCCGAGACTTGGTGGCAGGTGGAAATGTATGTAAACCAGCGATTTTCATAAATATTACAGTTACGGGACTTTGTCGTGTCGAACTATGTGCGAGTGTTTGCCTGGTTTTGGCCTCATTTCAATGGTCGTAAAAGGGTTTTTACATATGTAATCTTATGGGGATACATACAATACAATACAATACAAATGTTCTGTATTGAGCACCACATAAAAATACAGCATGAAAAGTAAAATACAAATAAAAACTTACCAAGTGTTATAGGCGGTCTTGTCGCTAAGTAGCGATCTCTTCCACACAAATAAATTGGTAGGCGGTGCAAACTAAACCAACAAATGGAATATACATACATACACTTAAGTAGGTACTGTAAGCCTGATAGGCGCCTATTCCTAAGCGTAATACTTTACGCACTTTCAACTAAGCTACGTAGAATAAAAGTATACGTCTTGCAGTGTTAATATATTCTTTCATTTATTTTAACGTTTAAATATAAATTAGTTCACATGTGAATGCCAACGCGGTCCGTTGGAGACTCTGGAGCGTCCCCCTGAAGACCACCGGCGGGCATTCCATATTTTGAAATCTTTTTTATTCAAAAGATTTCGAGACATTTCGACATAACAAAATAGAAAAAAAAAACAATGAAAGGAGTACGTACTGCTACATCCTTCTTTCATTACATCCCTCGTCCCTCTGGAAGCAAGGTCCCTACCTATGCTATCCTATACGAAACCCTAATGACTACCTAAGGAGGGAACAATACATTAAGGGGGATCGTCCTGCTCTACAGGATAATTTCCTGTGACAATACCGCATCTGATGCCAAAACTTGTGTTAGTGACGTACCATGCGTCATCGGCATCGTCTGCGCTACTTGCCATAGCAAACTTCGTCTTTCGAAAACCCTACCAAAAATAAAAGACGCGATCCATGGTTAACCTTACATATCTACTGTCAAACATGCTTGACAGCCCAAACACTGAAGGTGCCTGGTCAACAAGAAAGAATCAATTCCCTTTATACGTTGCCAGCATAAAATTACAAAAGCATTAAACATCGTACCAAGGAGGTTGGTATCGACATTAAAAAACAAATAGACCCGTGTCTATGCTTTAACGCCTACGCCTTAGGGTTTGGCGCACAGTCGCCTTACTTGCGGAACCATAGACATCCCCTCTCATCAGACAGAGAGTTGCTGTCTGTGGTGCCACAGGCACTATTTCTAAGTGAGATGACATCAGATATGTCATGTCACTTTGGCATTACAACTAAACTAATATTCTGAAGGAATATTAGTTTTACCTACCTATTTAAGTCGTGATAAGAATTCATGCTCTGAAAGACCATCAACCGTTATCTCCTATCAATATCTACTAACATTTTTTTTTATTACTAACTACAGCTATGCTAAGATATTTAATTACATGTCATTAAATTAAAAAAAAACATATATCAGTAGTACAGTTTGCGAACGTAAGCGTCGCCAGATGGCAGCTTAACTCAGCATCAGTACATGAAATTAATAAACACCATTAAAGACATCTGCATCAACACGATGCTGTGCCCTCTCAAGAGCCCTTGAGAGGGCACAGCACGATGCTGTGCCCTTTTAAGAGTTTCTTAAATATCTAATGTGTAGACAAGGTTAGGTTAGGTTTGATCTATAAAAAAACCTGAAAAAGTTTCTTAAAAATACATAAATGATGACTAAAAATAATTAAACCAACTTATCCATTAACCTACCGCCAAACAGCAGTGTTCGCATTGTTGTGTTCCGGTTTGGGGATCAGACAGCCGGTGAAATAACTAGCATTGCAGAGGCATTCCATCTTAGTCCTCAGGGTTGGCAACGCGTTTGCAGTCTTAGGATTGCAGTCTTGTGAATGCGAATGTCTATGGTCAAAGTTCCCACTTAACATCAGGTGGCCTGTATGTTCGTTTGCCTTCTCAATGCCATTAAAAAAAAAGTCAAACTATGTAGAGCCCAAATATACCTACTACACTTCTATATACACGTAACATATTTGTATAAGTATGTTTATCTTTGTCAATCTAGTACTTGTACTATACGCCCTACAGTTTAATAGGGAACATGCATATATATATATATATATATATATATATTTGCTCTCTGGAAAAAGCTATAAAAGAGAAGATTAACTGTATTCGCGAAACAATTCGTCGCACCCATGCCAAAGTCGCAAAACTGCAATTTGACTTCAAAAGACAATGACGGAAACGCCACTTGGTAAAACAGCGAATCTGCTATTCTTATTTTAAATCGAAGTGCACATTCGCGACTTTGGCATCAGATACGAAGCGTTAAATAGTCATAGTTCAGACCCCCTGCAAAAACACTCTATACAATATCGACGAGAGGACTGACGTCACAGCTGTTGTTCCATGTTTAAAATATATGGACCATATAAAGAAATATGTATTAAATTCAGAAATTACTAGGTATGTTTAAGCCAATGATTATTTAATAAAAAGATTACGTAAATTAAATGTGGATGCCTAAAAAAACAATCGTTTTAAAATTTTATCAAGTTTTGATTCTATATAAAATTCTAATAAAGGAGTCGAAACTTGTTGCATTTTATGTATGTATGTAAACACTTTATTGTACAAAATAAAACAGGAAAATAATGTACAAAGGCGAACTTATCCCTTTAAGGGATCTCTTCCAGCTAACCCTTGAGGGATTGAGAAAAGTGAGAGGTTGTGCATCGAGTAGGCAATATCTGCGAGATAAGTGTCGTCGATCGAGTTGCCTGGTGCCGGTGACTTTGACCTTACTTTGTCATACTGGTTCCTGTATGGTTATAAACTGGACGCGCATTTTAAAATAGAACACAGGACAATGTCACACAAATTGACCTAGTCCCAAACTAAGCTCTAGGCTTGTACTATGGGTATTAGACAACGATAAACTTACTTATATAGAGAAATATATACTTAATTACATAGAAAACATCCAAGACTCCGGAATAAATACTCGTGCTCATCACACAAATATCTGCCTTTACCGGGATTTGAACTCAGGACCCCTAGCTTCGAAGGCGGGGTCACTACCAACTAGGCTAGCGTGTGTGTGTGTGTGTGTTTCTCACTTAAGAGTTATAATTTTTTAAGTCCTATATTATCGGAAGTGTGAAAAAAAATTCTCATACCATTTTACATCATACACCTATTCAATATTAGTCATACACCTGCTTCTTTTTAGGATTTTAAAAATATCCAACTGGTAAATAAGGTTTTATAAATGTCCTAAAATCAGAACGGTTTCAGTAAAACTCACTTTAGGAGTTGCGATGATTATGAGTAACAAATTCTGATCACACAAAATATGAAGAAAAAATATGAAGAGTGATTATTATTAATACAAATCGGTAGTAAAATAAAAAATAGGAACAATAATTTTATGTGAGCCAATGTAAACTGAATGTAAAGAGAGAGTGAATGTAGAGGCATTCCATCTTAGTCTGGCAACGCATTGAGGTCTTAGGATTGCAGTCTCGAGATTATAGCCTTAAGAATTCCAAGGTCTATGGGTCTCAGTTCCACTTACCATAAGGTGGCCTGAGTGCTCGTATGCCTTCTGCTTGCTATAAAAAAAATCTATATCAACCTAAGGGCCTAATATGCTGCAAGGGGACAAGGTTTTGGCACAGTGTAAAGAGTAACTAACAGTGGGCCGACGCCTTTGATGTTTGCGTAAATGCCGACACCGCACAAGGCCACAGTACTAACCTAGGGTTGTCACAAACTTTACACAGCTGCCCAAAAAAGGAGGGTAATGTTTTTAGGTTTCATATATGTATGTATGTACGTTTCTTTGTTCCGCTATAACTTCTAAATGCCTCAACAGTATAGACATTATGGGCTATAGTTACAATTTTTACATCGTCTCGAGTGACGCTGGTTATTTTTTTAACTTCTTATGGAAGGGTAAAGCGCTTCGTTACGTAACGCGTTACGGCGCCAGTCTGTTTGGCTTCCCTTTTTTGTTATTAGTTCGATTGCATTGAAAATCGATATCTGAGAGTCCGTGGGGACTCCAAATACGGACCCGTAATTCAAATTCAAAAGAGTGGCCGCCATTTTGAACTTTTTTTTTTCTGGACCGATCGCAATGAAAATTGATGTTTGAGGGTCCCTGGGGACTACAAATACGGACCCGTAATTAGATTTACAAAAAGTAGCCGCCATTTTGAACTTTTGTGTGGAACCTCGAAAATGACACCCATATCATTATATTATTTGAAAAAATACGTCCGCCATCTTGGATTCCAAACATAATGTCATTTTCGTAATCAGCACCCCAAGGAACCTCGAAAATGACACCCATAATCATTATATTTAAAAAATACGTCCGCCATCTTGTATTCCAAAAATAATGTCATTTTCGTAACCAGCACCCCAAGGAACCTCGAAGATGACACCCATAGTAGTTATCAATTTTTCAGAAAAAGTATTGTCCGCCATCTTGGATTTCAGCATGGATATCTTTTTCGTAATCAACACCCCCAAAAACCTAGATAATGACAACCATTATCATTACTTATAAAAATCATGTCCGCCATTTTAAATTTGTTTAGAATCAAAAAAAATAGAAAAGTTTCAATTTTGCTGGCAGGCGTCACGCTTTTACATCCGCCATTTTGTTTACGTTGGCATGTCATGACAAAAATGTTATAAATTAAGCACCATAAAATAATATAGGTATTTACCTTTCTTTTGAGTGTGGAAATTGAAAATATCGTTATTAAATAATTATTTGCGCGAGAGGACGACTTGCATTCTCGCACTGCACATGTCGTATGCACCATTTTTTTCACACATCAAAACTATTCAAAGCACGACACGCGAAAGCCCTGAAAAATATGTCCCGAGCTACTAACAATGGCGACGTATGCAGCTCGGGCTCGCCCTACCCGCCCCTCGCCCCTCACACCCCGCACGATTGCCCTGTCTAGACGGCTTCGTCGGACGACTGTATTGGTTTCTAGGCTGTGGTTTTGGTATAGGCTAGGGACTTTAATCCGTCATTCTATACTCCAACGTACCTACTCGTAATATCAAAGTGTTAAGATTCGAAATAAAAGTACGTTTTGTGTGACCTGATACCTTTTATTACTAAGCAAGTTAAACCCGGGTTAAACCCATTTCAATAATTTCATTGTAATAGCTACTTTTTATTTGACACTGGTTCCCGTTTGATGTATTACTCACTAGTTCCCGGTACAGCGTCCCCCACATGTTAAAGATAACATGATAATACTGTCATTCTTACGAGTATAGCATACTTCTATTTCTGGATTTGGTCAAACAAAGTTTTTGTTATAAATATTCCTCGACCCTATTGTTTGATATCACAAGTACACACACACACACACACACGCTGCTGCTGGTGCTGGGGCCCGCGGTGTACAACTGTCTACCCGAGACGGTTTTAACGGCGCCTAGTGACGCAGCCTTTAAAGTCAAACTAAAGAAATGGTTGATCGAGGAGGCATTTTACAGTCTTGAAGAATTTTTGTCCTACAAACAAATGACGTAAAAATATTAATATTGCCTTTATATATAATTCAGTTGATATAAGATAATATTTATTAATCTTATTAAAGGTAACTAAATGTAAATTTATTTTGACTTGTAATTTGACATTATCAATAAAGAAGTATCTGAGTATCTGAGTATTAACTTAATTCCAGCAATTTTCTAGAGCTGGAACGTTTTTGTTTTCGAATTATTCACGCCTCAATATTGTTGTGCTCTACAGGGTCCATAATGATCCTACAACTATTAAGTTAGTTTAAGTACCACCTACACAAATTATGGAAAGCAATAAACGATTGAGTATTGAGTATTCACTCCCATAAAAAAAATCCGAATATTATTTCCCAGAATTCCTGTCAGACCCGATACGAAAGGGACCAAATACTTCAACTAAACCTGCATATAATTTTCAACAGGTATCGTATCCATAAAAGCTAGATTGTGTATTCAGGGCACATAAACACCTGATTGGGCAAGCAAGAGAGCAATTATTCAGCAGTGATACCCTCGCATACATTACTTCGGAATATATTCTGTAGCTGTTCTCTAAACATGGCCCCTACAGTCCGGGCGACCACTGAAACTGGACGTTGAGCATGTTTTGAGTGTAATATTATTAATGCTAGTGATCCACCCTCTTCGGGTTAAAGTATTATACGGGTGCGCCAAAGTACATATAAAATTTCAAATTAGATTATTAGAGCTCCGAAAATGTTTCTCATACCATTTTATATCATAATGATCGCTTGTCATAAAAATATTTCTCATACCATTTTATATCATAATGATCACTTGTCATGAAAATATTTCTCATACCATTTTACATTGTAATGATCACTCTTCATAATAAATGTTAATAATAACAAGGGTTAAATAATGTTTGGTTAGGTTAGGTTTGTTTTATAAATGTCCTAAAATCAGAACGGTTTCAGTAAAAATCACTTTAGGAGTTGCGATGATTATGAATAACAAATTATGCACAATAAAGTATGACTAGTGATTATTATGAATACAAATCGGTAGTAAAACAAAAAATAGGAATAAATTTTTTATGCAAGCCAATATGGACCCGTATTATACGTATAAATCTTCCTCTTAAATCACTCTATCTTTTTAAAAAACACATTTAAATCCGCTGCGTAGTTTTAGAGATCTAAGCATTAGGGACAGATAGACAGCGGGAAGCGACTATGTAGTGATTATGGAGGGAAATGTATATGTGTTTTATTCGACATATTTGGGCTTGCAACCTGTCACTAAGACACTTACTAGTTTCAGTTATTGGTTTATACGTCATGTATTAATTACATAATTAGATAATTATCATTATTTGCCCGTGTGTTTGCCGGGTTAGAATAATGCCACTCCGTGTCTTCCCGTGGATGTCGTAAGAGGCGACTAAGGGAATAAAGGCTTGTAGTACTGTTAGGCGATGGGCTTGCAACCTGTCACTAAGACACTAGTAAACTTCGTGGCCTGATTGTGCAAAATGTGGCTACAGAATTATAAACAAGTCTTTTAAGAGTTGTTGGCATTTCTGTAGCTCTGCCTACCCCACTCTGGGAATGAAGGTGTGATGTTATGTATGTATGTTTGTATTTAGTGCTATGTTTAGTTCTCGAGCCAAATAAAATAAATATCTGGGGATAATCTCACACAAATTTACATAGTTCCTTACTCAACTCTAAGCATGTACTATGGTGACGTCATTATGAAGGAAATTCACATATAGGATTTATTTAAACAATATTGAGACACCCCACTGAGTCTTAATAATGACAAAGACGATACGAATAAATAAAATATATACATTTTTTTACAATTTATAATTAGAAAAGGAAACTCCATGGAAACTTTGCTCATGCGAAACCATTAGGTATGTTTCGGTTGTATTTCCAATTCACAAAAAAAAATACTAAATGTAAATTAGTTATTGTCTCCAACAATCTTCTTTTAATGACAATGACAGTCTATTATGTGTTTTATAAGTACTGGCCGTCTCAACCCACGTGTCAATATCGGTATACTAAAGAGGGCAATAAGTTGTTATTAGTGATGATGTAAAATCTAGATAAAAACACTCTGTATGTAGCTTGACGTCATACGCCTGTCATCGGCACCGAAGTTTCGCTCCCTGGCCATACTTATGTAGAGATATACATACTTAAATACATTGCAATATCCATATAATATAAAATATAATAAAATACTCAGAATGACGCGATATCGACGTTAAGATCATTTTCGTCCTCGTCTCGATGCTTTATTTTCTTATATCTTAAGGGCTTTTTACACTTTGATTAGTCATTAGTGCGAGTGATTAGTGCAGGTGTTTAGTGATTAGCGTAGTAGACTAATTAGGAGTGTCCTTTTTTTGCGAGTAGCCACGTCCCGCTCGCCCTTCCTTCCCCTTCACTCGCAGCTTGCCTGCTACTAAACACGTATGGAGGCGTGTCTTTTAGTTAAACGGTTAGCCCTTGACCTAAATTAGCTGGTTACTAAGCGGGTCATTTAAACAACATTGGACGTTACTCGCACTACATCAATGCACTAATCACTCGCAAAAATTACTAATCGCTAATCACATGCACTTGCACTAATCAAAGTGTATATATTATATCTTTTCATTTCTCATGCTCTTAAAATGCTACTTAAATCTCTGTGAATCGGGACTAAAGCTCCTTTTCAATCTCTAGGGATTAAATCATTTTTTTAAATTTACTTTGGAAACCCCTAAACAACCAATCACGGTGTTTGTGAATGGAGGATTATCGCCATTTTCAGTGATTGTGTATGGACCATAAGTGTCGAAATAACCTCAAAATGACAACTGTGCAAATATATATAAAACAGGGTTTAATTTCGTGAAACACGATTAATTATTACGAATATGAATCTATTTAATCATATTAAGGCCGAACTCTTTTATTATGCGTGGTCCAATTACTTTTAAAATGGTTTCTAAGTTTGAATCTGTTGGCTAAATACGAGTATGCAAGCATTTAAAACATCACTTTACAAAAAAACCGCGGGACTTTTTTATAATAAATGTTGTAATTTTGTTTAGAACGTCGTTTCGTTCGTCGTCGCGTTCAAAGTGAAAAGTAGTGAGTGTTTAACGCAAGACTAAACAACCATAATGACACTCGAACAACAGCCACCCTCGCTCGCAAGCTCGCTCGCGTGGCTAAACATCTCGTGTCATTATGGCTTGTTTAGTCCCTTGTTGAACAATCTAATATTATCAGTCATTTTAGTATTTAATATTTTCCCTGCATCGTCGCATAGTGCATAATAGTCCACGCAACTATTTTGTGATGGATAATTCTAAATTAAAAGACAAAGCTATTACTAATCAACATATGTAAATAAATCTTCTATTACAATCCAGTGTATCTCCTAAAAATGCTTCAATTCCAATTTACCCTGAAGTTTTAAGGATTTTTTTATAAGGTGCGGCTTAATACTTGATCTTCATTTTTGTAGTGGTCATGACGTATCGAGCATAAAAATGATATATCGGAAATGTAAGAGCATTTATTTTCATTTTATTTTATTTTTTATGTTAAGGAGAAGGCACACGAGCTCTCAGGACACCTGATGGTAAGTGGAATCTGAGACCCATAGAAATTTGATATTCTCAAGACAATAATCCTGAGACCTCAAATGCGTTCGAAACCCAACCCTGTGGACTAAGATGGAATGCCTCTATGCTAGTAATTTCACCGGTTGTCTTATCCCCACACCGGAACACAATAATGCGAACATTACATAGCTACATCGGTGGCTTAGTGGTTGAGGAGTCGACTAGTGATCGTAAGGTACCATGTACCAATAAGATTTTCTGATTTAAGTACATTACCCGATGCTCTTACGGTGAAGAAAAAACATCGTGAGGAAACCTGCACATTTGAACAGCTGAGTGTGTAAGAGGGTAATTGCACAAAAGATCCTAAAGGGATCCTAAGGGAGTGGTGTGGTGAGTTATTTTATATTAAAGATCTTTATATTTATAACTGTTGATTCATCCTTATCCTTATTTATTTTTAAATGCAACCATAGCTTTGTTTGTTTGTTGGAAGTGTGATAAAGATAAGATAACGTACCAAGTGCATTAATGGATTTTAGTCATCGTGAAAAGTACATTTTATAACGTTTCAAACTGTAAAATTATACTTTTTAAAATCAAAAAGCACAAGTTCACACACATCGCGCCCGCATCCGTTGATGCATGCGTCTGATAAGATCTAAGATGGCTGGATAGCACGAGATGCGGCGATATCATCCAGATGTTATGAGACCGGGTAACACCTGATGTTGTTCTACAGCATGTGTTTAAAGCTAGACGCAAGTGTTGGGTAACGGTATTGGAGGTTTGCGAGTTTAAGTTAATCGTCAGGGAGCATGCAATTGGGATTGTTATTTTTTTTTCTCAAGAGCTATTTCGAAAACCATTTCGAGATGCGACGTAAAAAAATATAATCAGACATTTAGTTCGAAAGAGTAATCAATGATTCAAGATATTTTCATAAATATACAAATGACCTTTGTTTAACCTTCCTCACTGGCTGAATCTGTTAGTCTTGGACTTTCGTTATGAAAAAAAAGTTCTTCTGTCACTGTAACAGAGCATGTACGGTGACATTGACAGATGACAACTAAACTAACTATCGACTGACATTTTTTTTTTTGTCTTTCTTGTGTCTCTGATTTATAGATTCAGCCGCGACATGTAATTTACGAGATGTCGAACCTTAAAATTTCAATAAATTATAAATAATAATCGGAACGATGAATTGTTGAATTATTCAATTTAGTTTCTTAAAATACTTTATATTTTCGATAAAAAAAAAATGGGGGGTTAGCAAAAATAAACAATCCCAATTGAGAAAAATACTTTGTGATTAACAAATAAAAAAATTGTGGCCAGAATATATAATCTGTTAATTAAGTTGCATGATGACGGTTCCATTAGAACTTCAGGTGAAGAGCTTTAAGCCGAAGCATGTTATAAAAATATTAAAAGCCTCTTAACTCTATTTTAAGAGCTAATAAAGCTCGAGGGTTCGTGTCATAATAAATAAAGTTTAAAATATATAATGGGATATAATTCATAATGGCTATTATATAAAACCATAAACTTTTCAGGATTGTTATAAAACAAACCTTCCTAATCTTATCTATATTAATCTAATATATAAAATTCTCGTGTCACGGTGTACGTTATTGAACTCCTCGGAAACGGCTGGACCGATTTTAATAAAATGTTGTGTGTATATCGGGTAGGACTGAGAATCAGCCAACATCAATTTTTCATACCACTAAGTGCAAAAAAAATAATTGCAGCGGACGAAGCCGCTGACGGGTCGGGCGCTGATCTCAGGAACTACTAAACCGATATAGATGAAATTTGGTATGGAGATAACTAAGGTCCCGGGGAAGGACATAGTATACTTTTCATCTTGGAAATTTGAACAGTTCCCAAGGGGATAGTGATAAACGAGGTATTTGACATAATATAGACGACACTATCAAATTATGATTTAATAGTGTCGTCTACATACACATAGGGGGAGGAGCGACAACTAATTGTACGCGTACGAAGCCCGGGGGCGTCTCTAGCGGGTTCTATAAAATGGCCTTTTAAAAATCCTTAAAAGCCCTCCCATTATACAAGGTGGTAAACACGAACGCCACATCGACGGCAATTACATTAAACATTGGAATAAGCGTATTCTACGCAAAGGAGACTTACTATTATTTTTGAAAACAATAAATACTACATTTATGGATTTTTTGAAAATTCGTCTTTTGTATCCAAGAATCGAATTGATCGAATATGACAACACAGTTGTCGCGTTTTATGATACAGATCAAAAGGGTCACTTTCACTTTCAACCAAATAAAGACCGTAAATAAAACACGACTTTATTGTTTTGTCATAATACGAGTCTCTTTTGCATATATGTTTAAGATGGTTGCCGTCCATGAGGCGTTGTTTTTTTCTACCTTATACCTGTATTATGATCGTAAACATGTGCTTAACTCGGAGGTATTCGGCGATCTCGTATCTCAAATTCAATAGCCAAAGCAAATTCAATCCTATCCCGTTAGTAATAAGGTTGCATTTGCAACGGGACTTTTATCCGAGATACTGCCATTTCTCTTAGGAAGGCAGAATTATATTTCAGGTAATCGGTGAAACGTCAGTTTTTTTACTTACAGTCTTAAAAACGGCTTCTAGTGCAGTTTCATAATGTGTTCTCTTACATAAACAATGTTTAACAGAGGCTCCACTAGGTACTCTTTGTGGAAGATTCATACCGTAAGCAATCTTGCTCAGTCACCGGCAAATTCTTGTGTAAAAGTAATGCCTCCTGCCAGGATAGTAATGGGTTCCAATTACGTTTGCGGAAGGTCTTCATCTCTATGCGCTTGGGCATGCAAAGTATTCTTTGATTGGTAATTACTTTGAAACTTATATCTCGCAGTATCAAGGGGAAATCAAGGGCAACAAATATTATGTTTCCGCCTTGTTCAGATTGATTGAATAAAGTATCATTTGGTGAAGTAGAACTGATGATGAAGACCATTGATGACCACCGTAACTCCTCAACGGTACCTATTTTAATGGTGGCGATAAGATAATCTCGATTAAAATAGTTGAGCGACTATGACGAAGCACATTCTAATGGATTAAACATTATGACTATGACTCTCCTGCGGCGTTGCTTGTTCGTTCGTTCTTATCAATTGAGATGTGGATGACATAACAGGGGCCCTAGCCAAGATGCAAACGCTCCTAACGTTTTTCTTTTCTATCGCTCAAAATGTATGGGATGACATTCAAGTTGTCATCATGTGGCTAGGGCCACAGTATTATAATGATCACTAAAAGTAAATGTAAAAAAAAGTTTTTTTATTATTTTGCCTGTGTTTCATCAATCATCAATGTGTTTGGCATGATGTATTAGAAATATTTAGCCTGTCTCTAATCTGCCGCCGATCTATATCATTGTTCTTCTTCAATATATATTACCTAACTATGTAACAGCTGTACTTAACCGCTACCTTCATCTCTCGCTATTATGTCTTAGTGAGAATTGTATTAGGATTTAGACTTTATTATTTCTCTTTAGCATATTATCTGAATTCTGTATATTGTCTTTATCTGTTTTTTTCTCCAATAAATAAAATAAAAAAAAAAATAAAATAAAGTAAAGATACGAGTACCTATACTGTAATTCTATGGAACATCTAATGTCAATTTTAGTATGGCGGCTTGTTTACATAGTTAGCAAGTTCCATAGAATTACACTTTACATATACCTACATTCATATTGAAGTTTATGTATTTTATCCTAAACTGTACTCTTGACGAGAATATTACTAACCGACTTCAAAAAAGGAGGTTCTATGCTCATATAAGTAAGAAATAGGAAGGAATAAGGATTGTGTTTGAGGTTGTAATTTGTACAGGAGTGAGAAATTTCAAGATCGACGTCTTATCTTGCGGGAAGAAAACTAAATATTTTCGGTGTAGTCTGCCTAAACAGCTTGAAATATTCATACACATTAATATGTTCCAATTTAGCAGCCAACAAAATATATCCAAAAATATTTATTTTAGTATACGAGTATATTGCTCACAATTCCAGATGCACTAGCATTAATATTGTTGTTAAACATCTCTTCCATTTGTTACGACTATTTTACTGATCTATTGCATTTCTTTGGTATTTCCACAATATTGAAAGGATCGAACACGTATCGCATAGCAATTTTACAACGACAAAAATCCACGTCATTTCCGCCAATAACCACCGTATCACAGACAAAAACGCAGCACAGGCGCGCGCGCAGTTTATCATTTTATGATGAATTTGACGCGTGGCAAGCATCCGGACAGGTGCAAGATCCAGTTGCCAGGCTTGAAAAAACCGCTACACCATTCAAGTCAATTGGTTACAATAAAATTAAATCCCTTCATAATTCTTTGTGTTTTATGACGCACATAAATATTAAGTTGGAAAATTCCTGGTTTGCTCGACTCAGGTTTTTACAAGATTTTATTTAACTTGCCTCGTTCTTATTTGTCTGTTATAATTCCGGTTCAAACCTTGCAAGTCAGTTTTGAGCCACTTTTCTTTATAAATATATAAATAAATAAATATAAATATCACGGGACAATGTCACACAAATTGACCTAGTCCCAAACTAAGCTCTAGGCTTGTACTATGGGTACTAGACAACGATAAACATACTTAAATAGGGAAATAAACACTTAAATACCTATAAAACATCCAAGACTCAGGAACAAATACTCATGCTCATCACACAAATGTCTGCCCTTACCGGGATTTGAACCCGGGACCGCTGGCTTCGGAGGCAGGGTCACTTCCAACTAGATGGGGATCCTGTGGCAATGTTGAAACTTATTTCATCAGATGCGTCGTTTCACCGAATTTCATTTTATCGAATGCTACTTTCAGCTGAAACCTTATTATGTTTAGGTTATCTTAAGCATAGGTTACGTAGGTTAGGTTAGGTTAGACCTGTGACCACAAAAATATTTTAAATTCTGCACGTGGAAATGCCTGTCGATTAAATTAAAATTCAGCGAAGTAAATCATTCGATGAAATGAGTGTCGTTTTCAAGGGTAAACTACGTTTGTAATTCCAAGGGTAAAGCATTACGATGCATTTGGCAAACGTTATTGCTATAGAAAACTAGCTGTTACCAGCGATTGCGTCCGCTTAGAAGTCGTTTATCGGTATTCCCGCAGGAACTGTCCAATTTGCCGGGATAAAAAGTAGTTTTTGTTCTATTTCAGGACCTAACCTATATTTGTGCCAAGTTTCATCTCGATGCAGTGGCTGAAGAGTGATCAAGTAACAAACATCCAATCATCCAAATTTTCTTATTTATTATATTTTCTAGCGACCCGCCGTGTGGTTGCCGGGTTAGAATAGTGCCACTCCGATATGAAGATATTTCCCGTGGATGTCGTAAGAGGCGACTAAGGGAATAAAGGCTTGTAGTACTGTTAGGCGATGGGCTTGCAACCTGTCACTAATGCACTAGTAAACTTCTTGGCCTGATTGTGCAAAATGTGGTTACAGAATTATCAACAAGTCTTTATTGAGTTGTTGGTATTTCTGTAGCTCTGCCTACCCCACTCTGGGAATGAAGGCGTGATGTTATGTATGTATTACTAGCGACCCGCCCTCGCTTCTCTCCAGGTTTTACTGAATCGGGATCAGTAGTTTGGTCTCAATTAGCAACTCACACTTGGCCTGTTTTCTTGTACAGTCACAAGAAAACAGGCCAAGTGTGTGTTGTACTCGCGCACGAAGGGTTCCTTACCATTATGTATACAATATTAGACACTATATTATGTTTTTTTTTTAGTTTCAGCTGTCCCGGTCGGCAAAAAAATCACATTTGTTGTATGGGTCCCTTAAATATTTATTTTATTGTGTTTTTAATATTTGTTGTTATAGCGGCAACAGAAATACATCATCTGTGAAAATGTCACCTGCCTAGTTAACACGGTGCATGAGATACAGCCTGGTGACAGACAGACAAACATACAGTGGAGTCTTAGTAATAGGGTCCCGTTTTTATCCTTTAGGTATGGAAGCCTAAAAATAGTCAGCAACAAAAGCACTCAAAAATTAGCACAGAGGCATTGCATCTTAGTCCTCAAGATTGGCAACCAATTTAAGGTCTTAGGATTGCAGTCATTTTTTTTTTGTTAATGATACGGCACACGAGCGCTCAGGCCACCTGATGGTATGGTTTGAATTCTCGAGACTATGATCGTAAGAGCTCAAATGCGTTGCCAACCAGGACTAAGATGGAATGCCTCAATGCTACTAATTTTACCGATTGTCTTATCCCCACACCGGAACACAACAATGCGAACACTGTTGCTTGGCGGGTGGTTAATGGCTAAAATGGTAGTAGCGATCCGGACGGACCCTGCACAGGGTCCTACCACCACTAAACTAGTCACCACTAGTCTTCAGATTATAGTCTTGAGAATTTAAATGTCTATGGATTTCAGATTCCACTTACCTTCAGGTGGCCTGAGTGCTCATGTGCCTTCTCCTTGCCATAAAAAAAATGGCAGCAGCATTAGTTTGTATACTCGTAAGCAGGGAGCGAAACTTTGGTGCCGATGACAGGTGTATGACGTCAAGCTACATACAGAGTGTTTAAACATAGATTTTACATCATCACTAATAACAACATATTGGCCTTCTTAGTTTACCGATATTGACACTAGAGATGAGACGGCCGGTACTTAACAAAATTTTCTGTCATCGTCGTGTTAAAAAGAAGATTGTTGGAGACAATAACAAGTTTACTTGTATTTTATTATTTGTAAATTGGATGGTTTTTAATTTGGGATTTCCAGTAGTTTTGTACGATTATTTATTTTTAAAGTCTTTACCATCAGAAGATATTGATTTAGATGAAGAAAGGTTGACTTTGAACAATATTTGCTCCAGGCGCGGTTATAGAGATTCGACAGTTGTAGTGTCCTGAATGTTTGCGTTTGAATTTTAAGCGGTCTGCAATCTCTGAAATCCAACGAATTTTCATTTAATGATTTTTATTTACTTGTGGACAGAATATTTTTCGTTACAATTATATTACCCAATAAAATATTTTGTCTTTGTATTTTTTAAATAATTATTTAAGTACATTATCATTATAGCATTATTAAGAATCAGTAGGAGTCGCAATATTGTTTTTACACAAAAGCATCCTATGTGTGAATTTACGTCATAATGACGTCATCGGCACCAAAGTTTCGCTCCCTGCTCGTAAGTAAAGGGTGCACGTAAATTTCATTTGTCACACTAAGCAAGTAGTTTTTGGGTAAAACTTTAATCATGCGGCCATATTCATTTCTTAGTACATTAGTAACTAACTTCTCCACCCTGACCATACCACGGGAAGAGTTATAATTTTTGGATCACACGTAGGTAATTCAGGCTATAAGCTATCTCCGGTAAAGTTTTAAGTATGTCCAGGGGCCCATTTCATAAGCTTGTAACTTGTAATACAAGTGAAAGTCTCTTTTTAATACATACTGTTAGAAAAAGATTTACGCTTATTAGAAGCTATTTTTTTCCACGAAATAGGCCCCAGGGCCTTGATTGACGTAAGCTGATGACAAATATCGTCAAACACTAATGTCTACATTTAGAATCGATAGAAAACAAACTTTAGCAGCGTTTGCATCTTTGGGTAAGCCTATAGCCGTTTCAGGGCGAAGAAGTAACAAACATAAAATTTGATGTTATATTTTGCAAGAAAGGGCTCAGGACACCGTGACGTTTGCATTGACACCACCAACGACAACTATATATTCTAATATTATAATAAATATGAAATTAAGTCTGTTTGTCTGTCTGTCTATAGGTTTGTTACGGTTTCACGCTGATTTTGATGTAATTTGTTACGGAGATACTTTGAGTTCCGGGAAGGACATGAAATACTTTTTATGCCGAAAAATTTGAGGAAGAGAACGAAGTCACTGACAATGACTTTTGCCAAACAATCATCAAAACTATTTTGTTAGTTGTATTTACTTTATTTGAACAAGTGTTTGTCCAGCTACCATTTATTTAGATATAATGTATCCCACAGCTGATTTTATAATCAGATAATTTAAAATTGTAATCAGCGAAGCCCGGGGAAGATGCAAACGCTACTAACGTTTTTCTTTTCCATCACAAATCCAATACGAGCAAATATTTTAACGACGGTAAATATGCATCCTAATTAACATAAAAACGCGTGTATCATTAACATAAGTTGTATTTTTTTTTCATACTAATTAATTCACCACGCAATGTATTAGAAATAGCTTAATTAACCTGCAATTAACTGTCATTTACATCTTCGTTACAACTGTCAAGGTTTCAAGTACATCGCTGCTCGATGGGACCTTTAAAAATTAATTGCGCTCTATGTATTAGAGTTATTAACGGAATTCCGGAATTTAGTGGTGGTAGGACCCTGTGCAGGGTCCATCCGAATCGCTACCACCATCTTATCCATTAACCACCCGCCTAGCAACAGTGCTCGCATTGTTGTGTTCCGGTGTGGGGATAAGACAACCGGTGAAATTACTAGCATAGAGGCATTCCATCTTCGTCCTCAGGGTTGGCAACGCATTTGAGGTCTAAGGATTCCACTTACCATCAGGTGGCCTGAGTGCTCGTGTGCCTTCTCCTTAACATAAAAAAAAAACCACATCTACATGACTTGTTGAGATAACCTACGTCTGATTTAAATGACTGCTCGTATTCCATTTACACACTGAATAATCTCACCACTATACTACAGTATAAGTCTAAGTTTAATTCAAAATAATTGTTGATTTTACTCAATTATCCCATGTAAATAAATGAATCTTTATGCATTCTTTACCGCATATGTAATCGTCATTGCTAATGGGATGCACTCGTTATTCAGCATATCGTTGCATCCCTTAGTATTTAACATATGTACATAGATGTCAAAATCAAAACATGTTGTCAAGTTTTTAAGATTGCTTTTTGTTACTTGTTAACAAGGTATAAGTTATTAAAATTCATGTTGAAAGTTATCGTGCGGAAACTTTAAATGATGCGTCATTATCAGACCCCGCACATTTGGTGCCGCTGACGTAAAAGTGACGTAATTTCATATACAGGAAGTTGTTTTATAACACTAGCGGTAATTTAAGTTACCAAATTGTAATATTCTAAAACATATCAATGCATAAAAAATCCGCTTAAATAAAAATATATATTTTGTGTTGCATTTCAGTAGTTATTTTAGTTTATATTATTTAATTTTCTAAGTAATAATAATAATAATAATATCACGGGACAATGTCACACAAATTGACCTAGTCCCAAATTAAGCCCTAAATAGGCTTGTGCTATGGGTACCTAGACAACGATAAACTTACTTATATAGAGAAATATATACTTAAATACATAGAAAACATCCAAGACTCAGGAACAAATACTCGTGCTCATCACACAAATATTTGCCCTTACCGGGATTACAATCAAAAGTGAATGACAATCAAAGTCAATCAAAGACGTTTTATATCTTAACTTCGTTTATTTTTAATTACGATAAAGATTAACTAAAGAGTGACGTCGACTTTGTTCAACGGCACCAAATGTACGGGGTCTGTTATTATTCTTATAAAGCATTTGTTATCGAATCACGATACGTGCATTTTCAATCAACGTAGATTAAGAGGAGTGTGAAGCGATGCCTAAATCGCGTAGCTGTCAAAAATGATCCATACAAATTTAGCTCCGGGCGAAAATGTTTCACACCCCCTAAATTTTATCCGATTTCCACAATTTTTGAATATATTGTAGATATTATGGAAAACTAGGTCTGTACGTTTCCGCTTTTGTTTTTTTATTTTATTTTCATGCCATTAAATATTTTCTAGGAAAGGAAAACATACAGACATACTTTTTCATAACATCTACAACATATTCAAAAATCGTAAAAATAGACCACGTTTATGGAAAAAAAAACGTTATCGCATTTTGTATAGAATTTTTTGCTTCACAGTCCTCTTAAGTCGGATAACATTTGCGTGAAGGCAAAGCAGAATTTTGTTTGGCCAATTTAAGAGGGAAAAACGTGTCCGTACTCGTTTTATTTAAAACAAAGGCAAAGCATAAAGGACCTTATAAACTAGCTTTTGTTCAGTACTTAGTCTGCTTAGGGGTCGTTTATCGCTGCTCCCTCAGGAACTGTACAATTTTCCTGGTTAAAAACTATCCTATCTCCATGCCGAATTTCATCTTAATCGGTTCAAGAGAATTCTTAACACAGCGCTGCGTCGCACGCAAAGATGAACGTTTATCCGGCAAGTTTAAGTACAAAACGCATTTTAGCGCGTGTCTTCTCAATTAGGCAGCTCGTTTGTCTAAGAGTGAAGAGGTAACAGACACGTCCGAGTAGAAGTTGTTTATCGCTATTCTCTCAGGCAGCATCAATTTTTTTGGGTAAAAAGTAGCCTAAGTCCTATTCTAGACTATAATTTAACTCTGTGCGAAATTTCATCTAGACCCGCTCAGGCATTCTGTCGTGATTGAGTAACAAACATCCATCCATGCAAACTTTCGCATTTACAAAACTAAACAAATAAATTTTATATTTATATCATTATTTTTTTAGTAAAAATGCGCTAAATGTGTAAGTTAAATAATAACCGATTGTGTTTTTAAAGACACAGACCGTGTATGGCTTGTTGATGTTCATTCGAAGAAGACCGATAACCGAGTGATAGCGTTTTCTACAAGTCTTTCAACTTCACTTGATACTTATGTGTCTTAGGAAAAGATTTTGTATTTTTTTTTTACATAGCCTGGAAACAATTGGTGATAACTCCTCTGGGTCGTTGTATTTTATTGTTCAAAATATATATTTCGCTTGGAAAAAGAGTGAGAGGTCCATCAAAAAGTTATTTTTTTTTTAATGAGGAGGCACACGAGCACTCAGGCCACCTGATGGTAAGTGGAATCTGAGACCCATAGACATTTGAATTCTCAAGACTATAATTATAAGACCTCATACGCGTTGCCAACCCTGAGGACTAAGATGGAATCCCTCTATGCTAGTAATTTCACCGGTTGTCTTATCCCCACACTGGAACACAACAATGCGAACACTGTTGCTTGGCGGGTGGTTAATGGATAAGATGGTGGTAGCGATCCGGACGGACCCTGCACAGTGTCCTACCACCACTAAAATCTCCTACTACATATAAGGGTGCCTTTCCAACAGAGTGTGCCGCTATGTTGCGTTGCTATGGATGCGTTTGATATCCATTGCTCCACATAGAATAGGTGCTGGTGGAAACTGGTAGCTCACATCCTCGCAGCTAAACTGCCTAGCACATCTCTGGTAGAAAGCCACCCTAATAGCGGCCAAGTTATAAACAAAACGATAACAAGTCATTTGACGATACGTTGGCCTAGTTGGGAGTGACCAGCGGTCCTGGGTTCAAATCTCGGTAAGTGCAGATATTTGTGTGATGAGCCCGAATATTTGTTCCTGAGTCTTGGATGTTTTCTATATATTTAAGTATGCATTTCTCTATATAAGTAAGTTTATCGTTGTCAAGTACCCATAGTACAAGCCTAGAGCTTAGTTTGGGACTAGGTCAATTTGTGTGAGATTGTCCCTGAAATATGGTTTTACCGGGGTATGGAACGTATAAAACGATTCTAATGGGTTTTTAACACACTTATTATCAACTTTACTAGTAGGATTATATTTTTCATGGTAGCGTTTACATGGGTTAATCAACTTTTACTCACACAATTTTGTCAGGCAGGCGACAAGCGATCATGTTATGTTAGTTTTTCTTTTATTATGTCCGATTCCTTTTTTAATATTTTTGGAATCGTATTAGCGTTTGAAAAAATTGCATGATCAAAATATTGATTGTAACGCAGGGGACAAAAGTTGTGTGGGTGAAAAAAAATATTTACCCCTTTACCTGAGGCAAATGTACCCTTAGAAAACCGTTGTTTAAAGCGTCAATGTCAATTAAAAAATAATGAAATGTCTGCAACGTAATGTGATGTGTATGCACAAGGACAGGTGTGAACATATCAAGATGAACTTAATCCTCTGAATTAAAAGTCAATACGCTATCAGATATGTTAATTAGTAGCCCGAGAATGCCAATGGCGGCACACAATACATATAGCATGCAATTTATCAATTAAACGCTTAAAATTACGTGACATGAAAAAAGTGTTTAGCAAAAATAAAAATAGTTATTGTCATCTCACCACCTTTGCTCCCTGGTTGCACAATAGTCATTTGAGCAACAAGAGAGCGAGTAGCGAGTGATTCTAGGTTAGATTCCTGAGTACAGTGAGAGATTCAAAGACACGAGATGCAAATAACTTTGGTCTCGTGTTGCACATATAGTTTTTCACCTCAGCAGCGGGAAAATATAATCTTAAGCTAGAAAAGACAACGTGGTAAAATAAAACGACATCTCCCGCTGCCCCGCGTGGCGCCGCACCACCACCACCTTTGTATTGTGAACAAAAATTAAAAAGTTACAGAAAAGTAACTTTGTCGCTCGCAGCAAAATCGAATTTTGCTCACTGTCTTCAAACAGCAAAACCTATTTTTGAGGTGCTGAGGTGATTTTAAGTACCACTATTATAAAGTCTGTAACGAGCCCAAATATATTTGGGTCCACTGTAAGTACAGAAAAGATACTATTAACTTCTGATTTTGTTGTAATAGATGGAGTCGGAGAAGGTTATATAATAATAATATTACCGGACAATGTCACACAAATTGACTTAGTCCCAAACTAAGCTCTAGGCTTGTACTATGGGTACTAAACAACGATAAACATACTTAGATAAATAAATACTTAAATACATAGAAAACATCCAAGACTCAGGAACAAATACTCGAGCTCATCACACAAATATCTGCCCTTACCGGGATTTGAACCCGGGACCGCTGGCTTCGGAGGCAGGGTCACTCCCAAATAGGCCAACGTGTCGTCAAACACCATAATATTGCACTGATGTAGGGCATACATATCAATCCTAAATTTCAGGCCACCTGGGGGGTGATTCTCTCAACACAGCGCTGACGTGATCTCTAAGGTGAAATTTTATCCGGCAAGTTTAGGAAGTCCCGTCAGAGCGTACAAAACACATTTTAGCGCGTGCCTTCTCAATTAGGTAGCTTTATACGACACTGAACTCGACTCACCTGCCTGAATAACGCAAATAAATCTACAACAGTTTTCATTCCGTCTACAATACATGACACGGTAACAAAGAACAAAATAACTCTCCGTGTTTCGATTGCGTTTATTTTTATAGATTGATTGTATATGTATATATAATTGCCATGTTAGTCTGTGTCTTGTACCCAGCGGGACGCCGCTGCCAAATGTAAGGATATTAGTTTCGGCTGGCAACATTCGAAAGGCCGTTTGTCGGTCCTACGGCCCTACATGTAGGACTTGTAGGGTGTGTTGACGCAATCTGTACAACTTTGTCGGCTCAGAAGAACGCGCAATGTGGTGCAAAATTTAGAATACGATGATAATATATTTCGCCTTTCAACATTATTTTCTTGTATCTTCATTGTATTGTTTCTGTTTTATTTTGTACAATAAAGTGTTTATATACATACATACATAAACTTAAGTTTGGGTCCATATTGGCTCACATTAAATGCTTATCCCTATATTCTTATTACTACCGATTTATATTCATAATAACTCTCTTCATATTTTTTTACTCATACCTTTTAGGGGGTTGTCATAGAGAAGGCACAGAGCACACAGGCCATGATGCCAAGTGTGATCTGTGACCCATAGACAATTTTTTGGATTGCATTCTCAAGACTGCTTAAGGTTGCAATACAAAAATTGCATTTATGCGTTGCCAATCCAAGCTGTCTTATCGCCACACCGGAGCACAACGATGCGATCATACTGCTTGAAGGCTGCAGCTTCAAATGGAGCATATTTCACGACTTTGGACGTCAGCGGTGAATTCACAGATTCATAAACTGCATTCGTTTCAAGAGGTTCGTAAATCGATGCAGTTTATTTATTCAAAATTGTATTATTATTTTTTGGATGTATAATGCTGCCCTTCTTAGCCAATAAGCAGTATCTCAAATTCAATGGCCAAAGCAGGTTCAATCCTATATTGTTAAGAATAAGGTTGCTTTTGCTACAGGATTTTTGTCTCAGATACTGCATTTTGTAGACAGAGCAGGATGTCGCTCTTCGCTCATAGCCGCCGCCTCCGCCCTCGTGTAAAGTCACGGCCCGTCCATTAAGCAAAAATAAGTGCAAAATGATTTCATACAACCAGCAACATCCACTTGGGAGATTTATTTACGCTCAGTGTAAACTCCCTTTAAAGGATTATAGAATGTTGCTCGGTGTCATTGCAACTTGCATTCTAAAAGTGCCTTTATGCCGCAGCATAGCGACACCAGCGTAAGAAATAACCAGTTACATCGGATGTCACATACATAAATATTTACACTGTGGACACCTAAAGAAAACCATGGAATATTATTCATTCGATGTGACGACAAGGGATACACTTCAATAAGGCGTACGTAATGTATGTTGCTTTCGCGCGGTTCTTGCCCTGAAGATATATTTATTAAGTGAGGGCAATTGAAGCAGCTTTCAAAATAAGTTTTTATTAACAGTTAGAGGTTATAAATGCAGCTCATAAATAGAGGACTTGTCAAACCTCGGGCGAGATGGTATACGTTCACATAGCATGACGATAAAAAAAATGTCAAGTGCCAGTCGGACATGTTTCGTACAAAAAGGGTAAAAACGGAACCTTATTACTAAGGCCCGATTCGACCAAACTTTTATACCGGAGTAAACGCTTACTCTAAGATTAGTAATGTCAAAAAATGTCAGTTTTCTATGGCATTTTGACATTACTAATCTCAGAGTAAGCTTTACCCCCGTGTAAAAAGTTTGGTCGAATCGGGGCTAAGACTCCGCTGTCCGTTTTAGGTGGTTTTACTTTTTTGTTGTTTTTAATAGTTTGTATGTACTTTAATCTCACCATTATTTAACGCTTGTATGTATGTGTGTTGTTTACACGATGTTGTACTGTAAAAAAATACCCTTACTTTACATGTACGGGACTAAACATTATAAATAAATATGTTTAAACCGATTTCAAAAAAAAGGAGTGTGTTCTCGGTACGAATGGTCAGTACAACTGAAGTCGGCATCCCACAATATTTTTAACCAACAGACGACTTCAGCTGGACTTATCTGTTACTCGTACTACCGTTTTAAAAGAAGGTATTTCATGCGTTAAGGCGGTTTTTAGTTTTTTAAAACATTAGATTATTGGAATTCCGAAAATTTATCTCATACCATTTTACATCATAATGAACACTCGTCATAATAAATATTAATAATACACGGGTGAATTGCAGAAAAAATGTACCTTTTGAATTTCATAACTAACCTGAGAGTAAACGAAATTGATAATTGGTGTAACGAAACTGATAAAATAAAGCGTCGGACACATGGAAGAATACTAGTGATATCTTGTGGTTTCATTCGCAGAATTATTTATTCCATTATTTATTCCATTGATTTTTTATTCCATTTCTTTTTGATTTTTTTACTCTATCTAAATGTTTTAATCGTAACTCCTCATATTTTGCAGGGTTTTGTTTTAAACGTTCTCTGTACTTCTTTTGCCTTTCAGCATTTGTCATTGGAGCCATGTTCTACTGTACAGTAAACAATAGTGTTTTTTAGTCGTGTTATTGAATCAATAGCTACAGCCAGCCATATCTTTACAAAAAAGAATACACCAAAAACTCCAAAAAAATCGGTTAGGGAATTGACAAAGGCAAAAAAACATTACAGTCCATATAATAATAATAATAATAATAATAATCACAGGACAATCTCACACAAATTGACCTAGTGTATATGTATATGCAAACACATATTATGTACCGTAAAATGGGGCTATTTGGGAATCACGGGGCTATTTGGAATCGAGTAATTATTAAGCTTTTAGTTGCTATAATTGTGTCATGGCAATGGCAGAACTGAAAAATTAGTCTGACACCGAGTTTTACAGTTCTATCATAGCCATAACAAGAAATATATCAACTAAAAGCTTGTGATTACTTAGTACCAAATAGCCCCATTTTACGGTACTAGCTTTTGCCCGCGACTCCGTCCGCGTAGAAGTCGTTTATCGCTGCTCCCTCGGGATCTGTCTAATTTTCCGGGATAAAAAGTAGCCTATGTCCTTCCCCGGGACTCAAGCTATCTCCATACCAAATTTCATCTAAATCGGTTTAGCGGTTAAAGCGTGAAAAGGTAACAGACAGACACACCACATTCATAATGTTAGTATGGATGGTTTGTACCGTGGCAGACTTTTCGACTGAAACAAACTTACACACCAGTATTTTCTATATAGTTTTATTGTATGAAATAGGCTTTACAGTTTCTCAGTTTTGTTACATAACGAAAAATAACGAAACTGAGAATGATAATATGAGAAATCTTAACCTAAAAAATATATTTCCCTTCAAACGTGTAATGCATTGTTCTAGAACTTTGTAAATTCTTAAGAAGCAGAGTAAAACTACACGGTAATGAATAAAGTGGTATACGAAAATGAAACTTTTACCCGAGAAAATCGCCTTTTATCACCATGAGATTTTTTAGATTTTATACACTAGACTGGCAATCCGCGTGCCACTTCGTTGAAAACAAAATGGGTGTCGCTGTGTTCAATAGTTTTATAGATGTCAAGGTGTATCCAGATTGATAAAAAGTAATTCTACTAAGATATTTAAAACTTTTTTTGGGATTAAATGCTCCGTAACTAAAGCTGAGTAACGAAAGTCCAGTAAGTTGGGACAGGTAAATTAATATTAAAATTTCATAACTATTTACAATAAAATTGAATAGATTTGTACGGAACTTAAAGATTAACTAAAAGGGACTGAATAGTTTACAGTTAATATAAATCGTAACAAATTTCCTAGATAAAAACACACTCGGAATTGGGACATGACCATAATATATGAAGTACTCGCGTATCGCAGGATTGTTTTTTATTTAAATCTATATAAATAAAACAGAATAAAAATAAAAATAATTTTATCTGAATTTTAAGAATTCTCATACTTTAAGAAAAATAATTACATCGTCTTTTCTTCTCATGATATAATTTTAAATCCACCGTGTTTTCACGGGACACCAATTAAACTAAAAGGTACATTTTTTCTGCAATTCACCCACCTGTTTATTTTTAGTAATTTAAAAATAATAAACTGGTAAATAAGGTTTGGTTAGGTTACGTTGGTCTTGAAAAATCACTTTAGGAATTGCGATGATTATAAATAAAAAATTATGAACAAAAAGTATGAGATTTTTTTTTATGAAAAGTGATTATTATGAATACAAATCGGTTGGTACACAAAAATAGGAATAAGAATTTTATGTGAATTTTGTGTGTTTTATTGGATCCCTTACTGCGCGGTATAAATATCTATATAATTATGTATATTTCACATAAAGACAGATAGACGGGCAGACGGAAGGCGAAACTATAAGGGTTCCTAGTTTGACTTCAAAACCCTAAAATCGTTGAAAAAATCGTTTCATGTATTACTTTACTTTTTTCTTCAGTAATTTGTATTTATTCAGTAACATGTAATTTGTCCGCTATTATTACAAACTCTCTAATAAAACCACACCCAGCAGTTACAGTTCAAAAGTATTTTCTTAAAATTAGAACGGACGTACGGACGGACAAAAGAGGCTTAGTTATGGTACCGTTTAGCACCCTTTGGGTACGCAACTCTAATGACTTGTTATTAACTACATTATAGCCTGAGGGAAGAGGTAACTTTTGCCATCTGTCCTTTGATGGCAATGAAGTTGTCATCACTTTTAATTACGTTATTAGCCTCAATTAGACGTAAGTAAAGTCAGTAAAGTCTCAAAATAAGTATAAGCCTTTTACTGCGATGAAGTTATTTATACTACACATGTCATGACACGTCAGCCTAGTTGGTTCACTACCAAGCTAGTGGGCCCGGGCTCAAATCCCGGTAATAGCAGATATTTGTGTGATGAGCGCGACTCTTTGTTCCTGATTCTTGGATGTTTTATCGTTGTTTATAAGTGTGTTTATCTTCGGGACTAGGTCAATTCGTGTGAAATTGTCCCCTGATATTTATATTGTATATTTGTACCCTCGGAAATTGACAAATTTTCCAAAATTATAATTATACCGCCACATGTGGATACGGACACCGTGGACACTTGAGTCAAACTTTTAGAAAATCCACTGGCAACACTAAGGCACTCTTTCTCTTGAAATGATTATTGTCTTATTCACGTTATGAAAATTTCACTTGACAGTTACGGCAGCTGAGTTAAAAGTAATACGATAACAAGTCAAGTGCAATACAATACAATACATTACAAATACTCTTTATTGAACACCAAAAAACAAAAAAAAACAGTGTACGGAACAGTACATTTAAATCATCAACAGGCAGTCTTACCGCTAAATAGCGGTCTCTTCCAGACAACCTTGTAAGAGAAATAACTGAGGACACAAATTCATGGCAGGCGGTGTAAACTAATTCGTTTAGAACTCAAACTAAATAACTACAAGAAACAATTAAATTATTTCCATTTTGAAATAAAACTATTTATATATAGACTAAATATAAATACATAAAGTAAATAATTTAATAAATACATATAATTATACATCTATATCATATATACATACATACATACGTACATCCTCCAAAACAGCCAAAAAATTACAACAGACGAATCATGAGATAGAAAGAAGAAAAAAGTAAAGGAAATAATAGAAAAACTACGCAACCTGCTAAAATGACAACAGACTTAGCACGTCGTACCTCCACAGGCAAAGCATTCCATAACCTTATTGCCTTGATGGTAAAATAATTTGTGTAAAATTTAGAGGAAGAAAAAGGAACTGACAGTAGAAGGTTTTGGGACGCTCTAATAGATTTAAAATATTTGAAGAAACATGATTTTACCGAGGAGAACACAGCCCCTGGTGAAAGAATAATCAACTCTACCAATCACGTCTTTATAAATTGGACATCGTCATAAGACAAACCTTGATACCTAAGCACATCGGTATAAATAAATAACGTGCACTATAAGTTTTCACCCACGGTTTCACCTGCATTTGGATTTATTTATTAAGGCAAGTAGGTTTGACGGGACTGGATTCGAGTCTCCGTGGGAGGTGTATGCTGAATTAACGGGATTATTCAACGAAATCTACAATATTGTTATTTAGTTCATTTTCTTTGGATTTAGATTGAATAGTGCCACTCCATGTCTTTCCGTGGATATCGTAAGAGGCGAGTAAGGGAATAAGGGTTTGTAGGCGGTGAGCTTGCAAGTCCTGCAACCTGTCAACCTGTCAGTTGTTGGTATTTCTGATGCTCTGCCTACCCCAGCACTATGGGAATGTAGGCGTGTTGTTATGTATACCCTGACTAATTTGTTACTGTACCTTATAAATAAATAAAGTATGTAGTTCTGTTTACATCCAAAAAATGACGATCTTTTTACAAGTTTCGACACGTTTTCCTGCTTAAATACGCATTATATTTTTATTTAATGTTAGGTTAGGCTCTACCATTGTCATAAGCTATACATAAACTATGTTTATTATAAAATACTGACGGCTCCTGAATAAACAACTTTTAATGTTTTTTGGTTGAACTTTTTACTAACTTGCAAGATTTATGAGTATTAAGAACCAGTTTCCGATATTATAATGGGCTGAAATTTGGACCGCGTTACTTAAACCCGATGACAATGCAATGTTATGGTATCTAAGGATCTCCTCTACACTTAATGTAGATCCACCATGTTGGGACTCATGAGCTCATGAGTTTAGTCTTGATAAGTAGATGACATCTTTGCAAAGCAGTCTGCAACAAAAACTTGGCCCAATTTTTTTTTGACAGATTTTTTTTGTGTAAAACTTGATGTAACAACTTATCTCATTTAGGTTCAAAACAATAGCGGTAACAAATGTGTGCTTTTGACGTTAAATTTCACAATGTTAGATTTACAGGAAAAGCAACTAGATTTACTGTTAGAGTATTTAACAACTCTATCTTTTATCTGAGAAATCTCTAGAATGTTTGAATCCTACGCATCGATAGAATTTACTTAGGTTATCGCTCATCGATATGTTATTGTTGACGCAATGAATGCGGCGATTGAGCTGTCTGCGCCCGCGCACACTCAAGCAAAGAGTTAATACTGAAGACACGCCGACTAAAACTAGAACGCACTAACTTTACCAACGAACTCATTAAATTTTCAACCTTAGCCGTAGGATAAACGATCGAATGTGGTATGGGTTTTGTTTAGGTTGTAATTTGTTATGGTTTTAGAAGGTAGTGGAAAGTAAATGTTAAAGCGTGAATGTTATACAGTACTCGTTTATACAAAGCACTTCAAAATGTATAAGTATTCTTCAGGAGACGTGGTGCGCACGATTCTCAATGTTAGAAAATACTTAATACAGATACTAGGTACTAGATACAGTCAGTAAAATATGTGGTAAGTCGCCCTAAGGTAGAATTTTGTTTGCACGATATACTTAAATAAAATTCGGATAATCGGCAGTTTTTTTTCCCTGATCTTCTCATAGTAACAATAAAAGCTATGTTAATGATAAGGCGGCTTCCTAAAATAAATTGTTTGTATTAAAAAGTACAAGTATTTAAATATTATTTACGATGTGGTCAAAAAACCACTTAAGGTAATGACCAAATAGTTGGACCATAGTTAAGCGTAGTTAACCATACAAACAACAAAAGTGAAAAAAGTTCAGTTGTGACACGAAAATTATCCCTATAAATGTATGTCTAATTTTCGTGTCGCAACGGAAAAGTTTCATAGAAAATTTAATTGAGTGAGTTAGCGTGGCCAACCTTTTGGTCCTTACCCCTTAGCTATATTGGTTATAGCCAACCCGAAAGTACTTACTTAGTATTTTCTTGTGTTTTAGTAGTAAATTAATACGTTACAATTTATATCAAGCGTCCATCGATCGAGCAAGATGAAATAAGAATAGTCAACGTTAAAAATCCAAGCATAATATATCATTAAAATATCTAAGCACGCCTAAGAGGATTGTGAAACTAAAAATGTCGATACAAAATGCGATAACGTTACCCTCCCCCTCAATCTTGACCGATCAAGTCCGATAATTACGGTTTTTGAATACGTTGTAGATGTTATAAAAAACTAGGCCTGTACGTTTTCTTTTTCAAGAAAAAAATCTTGGAAAGAAACGGATAAGAACATATATTTTAATAAAAACATGTTTAAAAATCGTGGAAATCGGACTTGGTTTAGGGAGAAACGTCACGCACAGGGGCCCTAGCCAAGATTCAAACGCTCCTAACGTTTTTCTTTTCTATCGCTCAAAATGTATGGGATGACAGTCGACCACGTGCTTTATCGAAACGCACGAGAATGTCATCCCCTACATTTTGAGCGATCGAAAAGAAAAACGTTAGGAGCGTTTGCATCTTGGCTAGGGCCCCAGAGCTGAATTTGTAAGGAAAAAAAATACTAATTATTGATTTCTCCTCAAAATCCACAATATCCTTGAACGAAAAATCTTGTTTAGATTATTTGACCACACCGCAAGATTAGATTCAGATTCAGATTCAGATTTCATTACTCAATATTTAACACAGTATAAATTACATTACATGTCAAATTATATGCAGTTACATTGAGATCGTCAGAAATAGAATTAAATTATAATAGTAAAAATAGTAAAAGTCAACACAAAAAACAAAGTACATTACAAAATTGAATAAAATAGAACAAAATAAAATAAAATAAAATAATAATAATTAAAATATACAACATATATATATATTAATATATAATTAATATATATTAGATATTTCTACGCTGACTGTAATAGATGTCAGGGGTAAGAACTTTATTATTGAGGTTTGAGATATCCTGTCATGATTTCGTTAGGTACATCAAATAACAAGACCTTTCTGCGGCAAGAGGTGTTATTGTCAAGTAAAGAATTTTCTATAATCATAGAAACTCGCCTCTATTCCCAAAGTGGGGTAGGCAGAGCTACAGAAATACCAACAACTCTAAAAAGACTTGTTTTCCACCACCACCACATTTTGTACAATCAGGCCATTGCAAGAAGTTTACTAGTGTATTAGTGACAGGTTGCAAGCCCATCGCCTAACAGTAGGTACTACAAGCCTTTATTCAGTCGCCTCTTACGACATCCACGGGAAGACACGGAGTGGCATTATTCTAACCCGGCAAACACACGGGCAAATAATGATAATTATCTAATTATGTAATTAATACATGACGTATAAAGCAATAACTGAAACTAAGCTTAAATAAAACTAAATCGAATATATCAATTAAATCTAAGAATAGGCCCTGCGGCATTGTGTCAAAGATGCTGGCAGTATTTCCACGGTCATCTAAACGTTTTTTTTTTAATAAATGTAAAAAATATCTTATACCACAAAATATAAATAAATAAAGCAAATAAATAAATATCACGGGAAAATGTCGCACAAATTGATTCACAATCAGTTCCAAACTAAGCTTTAAGCTTGTACGATCAAGGACTTTAATTGTTATGCGACTACGGAACCCTGTCATAATGACAGCGTTAATAATTCATTTTAGCTTTCTTTCATGTGGTTTGACGCTGTCATGCGGACAGGGTTCCATAGTAGCATAATAATTAAAGTCCGTGACTGTACTATGGGTACACAATGATAAACTTACTTATATATAGAGAAAATATACTTCAATAAATACAAAACATCCAAAACTCAGGAAACAATACTCATATGCTCATCACACAAATAGATATGTGCCCTTACCGGGATTTGAACCCGGGACCGCTAACATCGAAGGCGAGGTCACTCACTAACATCTAGGCCAACGTGTTGTATTAAAGTTAATCAAGTTAGTTCTTCATTTACAACTGAACGAGCTACAGATTTTCAATGCGGAAATTTGTTATTTTAGCGGTTTTTAATAATTTAATTAACTAGTCCAGTAAATTATGCTTCGAATGACGTTTGTTATTTTGCCTCACTCACACACCTCGTTTACTGGTGTTATTATGAGCTAAACAAATTAAAAGTAATTACGTAAATGTTAAAGTACAAGAAAATCAAGAAGGAATGGCTTCGAAACAAGCCCCTACATTACTTGACACAGTTATTTAAGAGGCACCAATTATTTAAATTATTGTAATAGTTGTATTAAAACAAAATGTTCAAGACACTTAACATCAGGTGGCTTGAGTGCTCGTGTGCCTTCTAATTGTCATAAAAAATATATCACAATGACAAGACAAGGGAAGATATTTTTAAGCATCTTATAACAAAATTGTGTTCCGCAATTTTCTATAGCAATCGTGTAGAGAATGGTTTTCTGAGGTCATATCTATTTTCTATCCTAATTAAGTGCAATAATTGCTTCCTTGATGCAGATTATTTGAAGGTGGACGCGGGTAAGACCGGTCCATCTGCCGTGTTGCCGCTATCAACTGATGCATCAGGCTCTGGGATTGGTTAATTACGACCACGTCCACGTTCAGATCAGTTGGATTACTTCGGTGGAAGCGACGACACGGCTAAAATCGAATCTAACGGCTCGGCCGTGACTAGTGATAGTATTTTTGGTAGACTTCATTCTAGGTTCCATGCTTTTTTGAATGTTTTTTAAAAAAAGCATGAAATTTTAATTGAATGTTTGAAATAGGCGTTTTTAAAAAAAGTGTACGCCGGTAATAAAATTTTCAAAATTTTACTTTTGTCCTTAACGATGTACACTTTTTTTTTAAACCTCACGAATAACAAAGAATTGCAGGTATATTACAAGCTTGTAAGTGGTAATAAGGTCGTTTCTGCTATTAAAATAGTTTTGCCTATGCGACCTTATGCCATTGCTAGGGTTAGGACTTTTGGTAGCATACCTTCATTTTAGATTTAACGGTTATTTACATGTTTTTAATTGACACTTTGAAATAACACAGACTTTTGCTGGTAAGTGGCAATAAGGTCGTTTCTGCTATGAAAATATTTTTGCTTATGCAATCTTATGTCAGGGCTAAGGTTAAGAGTTTTGGTAGCTACGTGGTTCTAGAATCGATGGAGTCGCTATTTCTTAATTCTTATACGCATATAACCTTGATTGGGACCTTCAGTAGATATTGCCATATTTCTAAATTCATTTACATACATACATACATAACGTCACGCCTTTATTCCCAGAGTGGGGTAGGCAGAGCTACAGAATACCAACAACTCTAAAGTTGTTGATAATTCTGTAACCACATTTTGCACAATCAGGGTAAGATGTTTACAAGTGTATTAGTGACAGGTTGCAAGCCCATCGCCTAACATTACTACTAGCCCTTATTCCCTTAGTCGCCTCTTACGACATCCACGGGAAGACATGGAGTGGCACTATTCTAACCCGGCAACCACACGGGCTTTATTAAATCTAAGAATAGCCCCAATCGTAGAATAGAATCTATAAATTCATTTATTTACTACATTACTGTAATAATTTGAATGAATTTTGGGATGGAGGATATCTCCGCTAAAAAAGCCAACAAAAAATATCAGGTATGGGTATGGGTACCAAACTAAAAATATCGTTAGTCTATTTTTTTTATTCCAGCAAAGTTATAAGTTTGCCTAAGGGTGAACAGATAATTTATTTACTATATAACTTCTTCTCAAAAAATATAAAACGTCTTAAAATACTACCTATAAATAAAATAACCCTTGTAGTTCACCCGCTTGTGGCATGGTCCCTAAAATGCTGGCCGCTTGTAAGACGCAAGCTTGCTATAAGGACGCATCTGATGTAAAAATCGTTTGCCTATGCGACCTTAAGCCATGGCAAAAGTCCTACTATGGCTAGCACACCGTGGGTCTAAAGCCCATGGAGCCGCTTTTTCCTAATTCTTGACTTATACATTCTCTTTTGCTATGGCATAAGGTCGCATAGGCAAAACGATTTTTACATCAGATGCGTCCTTATAGCAAGCTTGCATCTTACAAGTTACTGCGTATTCAACTATTATATCGAAAAATCATGTTAAAGTCTAAAGGATTTCAAAGTTTTTATTAAAAGCACATAATAATAAGAAGGTGTTTAAGTTGAATATTTATACATAACGACAATTTTACCACCCGCCAAGCAACAGTGTTCGCATTGTTGTGTTCCGGTGTGGGGATAAGACAACCGGTGAAATTACTAGCATAGAGGCATTCCATCTTAGTCCTCAGGGTTGGCAACACATTTGAGGTCTTAGGATTGATGATGATGATAGATGAGAATTCAAAATGTGTATGGGTCTCAGATTCCACTTAACATCAGGTGGCCTGAGTGCTCGTGTGCCGTCTCCTTAACATAAAAAAAAACGATTTTTTTGCTAATCTTTAGTACTAACTAGATTTTTTATACGAGTCGTGTTTCCAAGTAGAAATAAAAATTGAGATTAATATTATTTAAAGAACAAACAGTTTTGTTTATTACGCCAATAATGTATCAACAGTAGTGGCGTGCGCCATCTTGTTTAAAGAATATGAACTGGGTACGTATCGTAATAATATAAAGTTCAAAATATAATAATGGGTTTAAAATTCAAAACTTTAAAATGTGAAAGACGTCCACTTTCTGGACATCAGCTTCCTTCAAGGTTTGCCACAAGAACGGGTACGTATCATTATATGTAAAGTTCAAAATATATAATGGTCATCAATGTCATCATAATATATAATGGTATTTTTTTGAAATCGTAAACGTTTCAGAGGGGCTTGACAAGGTGTAAACGACACTCGCTAACGATTATGTTTCGATTGAAAAATATATGGAATTGACGTAAGTGTCACGTTACTATCTCGGTGGCTTACGTCAATTCCATACATTTATCAATCGAAACATAATCGCTAACGATTGTCGAATGCAACTTGTCTAGCACCACATAATTGCTATAAAATAAACCATCTCAAGCTTCTATACAATGACCTTTTAAAAGAAACCTGAAAAGTGTACGGTTTCAGAAATAAACATAATACTTATATAAATTGAACATTATGTATTATGTCCTTATTATATCATGATACGATCCCGAACTCACTTTTGTGTGAGAATTTAATCTCTTACAATGTACTTTAATTTTTACCACTTAGTTACACGAAAATTATGTACAAATTTACAGTTCTTTAGCTTTCAAATCGCGATATCTAAAAGTTACATATTTATTGTTAATATATCTGGTATATATAGTAGGTATATCCTATTATTGATTTAATGTGGTGAGCACTTTACTAGCAGCAGTTGCGGGATCACGGATGTCGTATTAATCTCGATTGGAGTTCAAGCAGGCAGTGCGCGCTAGCGGACGCGCGCGGGGCAACGAGGTCAGCGGGGCTCTTACCCTTAAGCCACGTGGTCCGACTGCGTGTATGACTGACTAATCTTTCTATTTCAAAATCAAATTTAACAGAGTCGACGGAGCCACTTTCTAGGTTATTTTGGCCCTCCGGGCCAGCTGAAAGACTAGCATAACCTAAACCTGCCTCATATTTATGACACTAATACAGATGACAAGTATGATAATTGATGAGCAATCAATGACAATTGTATGTAATGTTTTTAGTGTATAGTTTTAGTTAATATTGTGTGCCCTTACAGGGCGTCATGGTCTGACTTATATAAATGTAACACCTGCAAATGATATGTACATGACTTTACAATGAATAAATAAATAAATAAATAAATAATACCGGTCAGTCGAACCACGCAGTCAGATCACGCGGCCTAAGTCCTCTTAATAGTGGTGTGAAAAGTAATCAGTAGAATACGTTGAGTGTGACCTGGGGCCCTAGCCAAGATGCAAACGCTCCTAACGTTTTTCTTTTCTATCGCTCCAAATTTTAGGGATGACATTCTCCTGCTTTTCGATAAACCACGTGGTCAACTGTCATCCCATACCTACATTTTGAGCGATAGAAAAAAAAACGTTAGGAGCGTTTGCATCTTGGCTAGGGCCCCAGGGGTTTACCATGGCATGCCTAAGCCATTCAGTTTAGTATGAGCGTAAAGGACAGAACTATAGCAGTCATATAGCTCTGTCTCTTTCTCTCACCGTAAACTAAATTGCTTAGGCATATAATGGTAACACCGCAAGGCCCGTATTGTCAACGTTTAGATAACTCTTATTTACTTGAAACTAATGGCCGAGTTAAAAACAATACTAAAACACGTCATACGCAATATCATTTTAACCCAAAGAGAGGCTCAGTACCTTTTTTTGAGGCTTTTTAGAGTTCCGAGTACCCAAAGGGACCATATTACTAACCCTCTGCTATCTGTCTGTCTTTCGGCAGGCTGTATCTCATGAACCGTAATAAGTAATAACTAAACAGTTGACATTTTTAATAGAGTGTCTATTGCTATAGCCGCTATATTATCCAATCATAAAAAAACAATTTAACGTTATAACGGGCTTTATATACAACTAGAGGACGCCCGCGTCTTCCCACGAGTAAAATTTGTTTTCCTTTAGGGGATGAATTTCCAAAAACCCTTTGTTAGTACACCCCTTGACCTCATAAGGAGCCTAAGTGCCAATTTTAAATCTCTAGACCCAGTGGTTTGGGCTGTGCTTTGATATGTTGGTCAGTCAGTCAGTTTCTTTCAGGACGTGATGTTTTCGTTGTTTTTAGCTCGACCATAACAATCACGGTATGCCATGGACTGTATTACTAGAGCCACTACAAAATTTTAAAAATAGAATTTAATCGAACATAAAGGGGGGAAATATCCCAAACAAAAAACGTGTTTTTATTGAAAGGAGGTAACTCTTCGTGTGCCAAGATGACCCGCACTTGGCCAGTCTTGAATTGTCTGGAATTCTGGATTATTAGTACGAGAGAAGGTGAAATTGCAACAAATTATCGAATGCTTACCTAAATACATAGGTTCTTCTGACATCCAGCCATCATCTAGAACGACTACAGGGACTATAAAGAATAGGTGAACTAAACTTCCAATAGGGGTAGACAGACAAGTTGGATTTTGCATTAACGACTATATAAATTAAGGAATATGTATGAATAAGGTCTACATAACGTGTTGTTGACATAAGGTTGACATTATAAAGGGAAAGATTGAAGGAAAGAGAGGCAGAGGAAGACCGAGGAGAAGCTACATGGACCAAATTAAGGAGAAGGTGCATGTCGTGTCATATAGAGAGGTGAAGGGACTGGCAGAGAAAAGAGAAGATTGGAAATTACTCCACCGACAAGAGCAGGGCTCTTAAATTAAAAGAAGAAGAAGGTGTAGTGCCTTTGAATACGTCATTTAACCTCGTGAGGCCCACCACACTACAAACAGGGAGATTTTTGTAAGTGAGAATTTGAATGTAACATCAAGGAACTAAAGTTCAATTACCTTTGCTCTTAAATGCCTTTTTCAATTGAGAAGCAAATAAAAATGAACTTTATGAATCTTAAAATATAGATAACATCACAACAACTCTAAAAATACTTGTTTATATTTCTATAACCACATTTTGCACAATCAAGCCTGGAAATGTATTAGTGACAGGTTGCAAGCCCATCGCCTAACAGTACTACAAGCCTTTATTCCCTTACGGCCGAACCCTATATTCAAACCGCGGACAGATAGCCTTACATCGGATTAAAATTTGACACATTTTGTATGGGCAAATGTCAAATTTTAACCCGAAGTAAGCCTTATCTATCCGCGGTTTGAATATAGGGTTCGGCCGTTAGTCGCCTCTCACGACATCCACGGTAAGACATGGAGTGGCACTATTCTAACCTGGCAACAAATAAAGTTTAAACTAAATAGCATACCGGGTCTCACGAGGTTAATATATTTTGACCGATTATATTTCTCTAGTCTAGTGACTGAAGTGACTACGCTCGCTTGTTTCCTAGCCCCACATGTGCCGAAGCAGCCTGGCAATAGGCGTCAGCATCAATCATTGCTCGATATGAATCAGTCACACGACCGTGCTATACATGGGTACAAGTCGTACCAAATGCGACGTCATTGCAGGTCAACGAGTATACTGGGATGCGATTTAAATTCTTAATTAAGAGTTGACTTTAACATACGGGTCTATAATAATATTGTTTGACATAAAATTAAAGTTTTTAGCAGTCCAAAACTTTTTAAACATAATAAATTGGTGCTAGTCATAATGTTGAAATTCATAATTTTAGAAAGTATAATTTGCAGTTTCTCTTTTTGCAAGTATTTTTTTTTAATCATATAAAATATGTATAACTTTTGTTGACGAAATGTTTTACATTTTATATCTTTATTACCCGACTTCGGCGAAGCTTAGGAAGGGTAATGATTTTGACACCCTATATATGTTTCTATGTATGTATATATGTATACATGTATGTATGTAAGTATGTTCCACTCTTGGGCCGTTCCTATTTGAACCGATTTTAACAAATGAGGTGTCTATCGATTTGTCTTTTTTGTGCGATGGTTATATTTTAAAGGTATCTAACTTGTCATAGCAAGTATTTAAGGACTAAAGATGTTAAAATATAAAATTTAAAAATCTAACGTTTACAAAGATATGTATACATCGTATAGCAGTAACAAACCTAAAATCCTATTTAACCTAACCTAACAGAGTCGGATTATCATAGAAGTATTAAGCTTCATGCTTTTAAATTTTTGTGACTCATAAATACTATGAAAATATATTACTGACTTTCATAATTTGATACAATAAGGACACTAAGTTTATGGTGATAAAGGAATCCCGTAATATTAAATTTGAAATGTCTGATGAAAATACATACTTAATATTTTTTTGTTAACTTACCCGCAACGTGACATGGTCCTTTTGACAACAGTGTACTTATGTAGTTTTTGTCATCTGCATAATTATTGAAATACCTGTAATGAAAAGAAAATAATATTAATTATAAATTTATAATAAGGTAACTGGTTGTTCCGGTTACGGTACACAAAAATAATAATAACATTAGTTGAGACTAGCTGTTGCTCACAACTGCGTCCGCGCAGAAGTCGTTTATCGCAACTCGCGGTAAAAGGTATCCTTAATCCTTCTTCGAGGTTTAAACTATGGACAAACCAAATTCCATCTAGTTACAAATAATCAAACAAAGTTACTCATACGTTTATGATAGTCTTAAAACATTTTAACCCAGTATTTTTGAAACATTTTTTAAAATATACTATTCAAAGAGTTTTTTTTCAATTTTTTTTGATATACTTACATAGATTTTATGGTTTTTATTGTACTTAGTGAAGATGGAGAAGTGTGGTCTGAAAGAAGATGTAGTGACTAAAATTGAAAAGGGCATGCTTCGATGGTTCGGTCATTTAGAAAGGATGGATGAAAAAAGATTGACGAAAGAAATATACAGTGCTAAAGTGACTGGAAGGGTTGGAAGGGGGCGCCCTAGGCGTACTTTTTTTAATCAAATCGGGGAAATACTGGAAAAGGGCAGAATCTTAAGTACCCGAAACCGACGTGCATGCATGACTCGATGTATGAATGTGGAAGAAGCGAAAGAGCTTTGTCAGGATCGTAGCAGGTGGAAAGAAGTGGTCTCTGCCTACCCCTCTGGGAAACAGGCGTGATTTATGTATGTATGTATGTATGTATTGTACTTAGTATTTTGCGAGCATTCGACGTGTTGGTAATCTTTCTTATATTAAATTCTTAAAAGGTCAAATAAATGTTACAATTACAATAACCTATATTCAGTAAGCCTTGAGATAAATTTTAAATGAACATTCGTCCTATCCTACTAATATTATAAATGCGAAAGTTCGAAGTGCATGTTACTTTGTTACTCTTTCACGCTTCAACGGCTGAAGCGATTTGGATAAAATTTAGAATGGAGATAGTTTATACTCTCGATTTGCAAATAGGTTACTTTTATCCCGGAAGTTCCCGAGGGAATAACGATAATCCAAATATACGCGGACGAAGTCGCGGGCAGAAGTTATAGTTTACAGTACATACATACATAATAGGCAGAGCTACAGAAATTACCCAAGTAACCAAATTTTGTACAAGCAGGCTAAGTTGTTTACCAGTGTATTAGTGACAGGTCAAAATCCCATCGCCTAACAGTACTACAAGCGCTTATTCCCTTAGTCGCCTCTTACGACATCCACGGGAAGACATGGAGTGGCACTATTCTAACCTGGCAACCACACGCGGATAGTTTAAAATACAGAGTCTCCTAATTAAATAAAGTACGTGTGCATGAAGACTTCGAGCGCCGCATACTGTGTACACTGCAGGCTCAAGAATCTGTTGGGAATTCCAGATAGGGTCAGGACAAATTATGAGCAGTGCTGGACCGCATTCATCATTACCCCGATAGCATCGAGAGAAACGCCGCCACAGGAATGACTTCGGTGGACTGTTATGATATATACCGATCGTCATATACTCGTTTATTGCAGTAACGGACAATAAAGTACGACACAATTCCTATTAAAGAATAGATTGCAAGTATAATTGATTAGAATGATTAGTTTCTTTTGTCACGGAAAGAAGTTGGAGTCTTTGTAAAGCTCAAGTTATAACTGTGATGAGCGCACGACAAGGTTGTCTGGAAGAGATCGCTATTTAGCGGTAAGACCGCCTGTTGTATACCTATGATTTAAATGTACTGTTCCGTGTTCTGTTTTTATTTTTTATTTTTTGGTGTTCAATAAAGAGTATTTGTATTGTATTGTATTGTATTTGTTCCTGAGTCTTGTATGTTTTCTATATAATTAAGAAAATCGTTGTCTAGTACCGTGCCCATAGTTACAAGCCTAGAGCTTAGTTTGGGACTAGGTCAATTTGTGTGACATTGTCCCGTGATGTTTGATGTTATAAATATTTTATATGAGGCAAAATTATTTTATTTACTCTTAGAGAACCCCTAACCCTAACTGTAAATTTATAATAAATTATATTTATTATTACATTTTACGAAAGTCCTCGCTGTAATATAAAAAAGACCGTAGATCCTACTTAGAAGCTTTACGCCCTCTAAATATTCATCACGCAGTAATGCGCGATTATCATAACGTGTTCCTTATAAGCCGGGTGAACCTATAAATTGTATAAAGACTCTTATGAAACCATTCTACGACCAATCAGGTACGTAGGGCTGCTAGGCAGGATGTTATACGAGACCCTAGAAATAATGAAACAAACAAGCGTAGTACCGCCATTGCCCGCTAGATGGTCCTCGAAGTCTATTTTTTTTTAAATTTCCAGCCGCCATGTTTAATTTATAATAAAACAAAGTAGCCTATAACCATCGCACAAAAAAGACAAATCGATAGGTATCTCCTTTGTCAAAATCGGTTCATCAGGAGCGGCGCTAGAGTGGAACATACATACATACAAATATACATACATACATACATATATACATACATACATACATACACACATACATACATACATACATATATACATACATACATACATACATACATACATACATACATAGAAACATACATAGGGTGTTAAAATCATTACCCTTTCTTTGCGTCGCCGTAGTCGGGTAAAAAAGCCGGGTAAGAGCATGTCAGACCATGCTCAGTGTAGCCGTTTTTATAAACAAAAAAAAAAATCTCAATAAAAATTAAGTATTTAGGCGCGCTACTCTTGGGAAAATTACTTCGAGTTAAAAATATTACGGTCTCCAAAATTTTAAAATTGATAATAACGTGTCTGTACAAAATAATTTGACGACACGCTAGCCTAGTTGGTAGTGACGCTGCCTTCGAAGCTAGTTATCCTGGGTTCAAATCCTGGAAAGGCAGATATTTGTGTGATGAGCACGAGTATTTGTTTCTGAGTTTTGGATGTTTTCTATGTACTTAAGTATATATATATCTCTACTCGTATATAAGTAAGTTTATAGTTGTCTAGTACCCTTAGTACAAGCCTAGAGCTTAGCTTGGGACTAGGTCAATTTGTGTGATATTTAATTAAATCAAAATATTTGTCATATGAGCTATCCAATGATGGTTTCCCCGTATTTGCTATAAAATCGATTCCACTTCCTCTAAATACATTTGCTATAATCATTCACTTGCTATAAATTCAAATGCTATAACCTCCTGCCGCCCATGGCAAAAATGTTGTTAATCGAAATCAGTACATAGGTACTTACTAATTAATGTTTAAAATTAGATTATCAAAAGGCCTTTTAAAAGGCCTCTGGGCGCTAGGAGGATAATAGTTAATTTACATAATCTTCACTTATCATAAACTCTAAGCTTATTTTCTATGCTTAAAATTTCTATAACATTCATTTACTCCAATAATTATTAGCCATAAGCTTTAAGAGGTATTAAAAATATTTTCTGTAACCTTTAAAATGTCGTATCTTTACCAGCTATAACCGAATAAATATGTAGCTGTTGGTTGTTAGTAGGAGGCCATCCGGGGGCCCTCAGCATTAATAAACAATACAATACAATACAAATATTGAACACCAAAAACATTTAAATCATAGATACACAACAGGTAATGTTATATTTTTTGCAACCTGTCACTAATACACAAATAAAAATCTTAGCATGTTTGTGCAAAATGTGGTTACAAAATTATCAAGTCTTTTTAGAGTTGTTGGTAAAATTATAGTTACTAAACGTTATACAAAATGGTTTTTATGGCAAATGAATGATTATAGCAAGTGATTTTATAGCATATGAATCTGTAGCATTTTATTTTATATCGGTTGATTTTATAGCAAAAATGGTAGAACATTTTTGATGTTCGGAGGAGGATATTCCTCGCGTCGGGACTCGGTAGTGGCAGCCCTACGTCCTCTCAAAACTAGATTATTATATCGCATGTTTAAGACAGCGCCGGAGTGATTACGCGCGACAGGGCGATGCTCCGTGATCGCTATCGACCAGAAAAAGTGTTCGATCGAGATAATAAGGGCTTACTTGTTAAGACGGTAATGCTGTACCTACAGAAGCGATGGAGCAGAAAACTAATCGAATCGAAAAAGAAAGGGCGTTTAGGTATCAATATAAGGTTTTGAGAAGACCGGACGGTTAAATAGACAGAACTAGTGCTTACATAAATTATATTGTTAGATTCGCTAGATCGTGTCGGGCCATGCTGAATGTTCGGTTCCGAAGCTGTCTCAAAAAACAACAAGTACCGTAATACGGGGTGAATAGGGACTAAGGAGTGAATAGTGATACAAGGTAAATTTAAGCATATTATGTTAGTAATTGTAAAACTGAAATAATTTCTAAAACGTATCGTTATTTTATTGAATAGTTGTTCTAATTTGTAACAAGTTATGCCTCATTTTAGGTGTGTTCCTATTCGTCTTGTCTCAAGAACAAATCAAGTCTACTTAGTCGTGATAGTTTTCCGATAGAGATAAACATGTCCTAAACGATCCCCCGAATCAGTTTTGTAACAACAAGTTTAGTGCTGTCTGACCAAAACTGTCTGGAAACATCGAGTTGATCGGTTTTTTTATGATCATATCAGCCTCTGACGTTCGACCTTCGAAAGCAAAACTCTAAATTTGAAATTTCGAATGCCCCATCGCTTTCACCTATCATTTCTAACCATTAGAGAGAAAAGGATGAAACTAAGCTAACTTCCATTTTCAAAGTAGGGCAGAACAAAAGCCCTCTTAACCATAGTATGGATAGAATAGTAGGTAATTTCAAGCCTTTAGGAGTTTCTGTTACCTATTACCGCTCAGGCACTAGACTGCGCTCCTATAAGGCTATAAACACTATGTCAGGTTCAATTGCCAAAGTAGATTCAATCCTCTTTTTTTAGTAATAAGGTTGTGATTGCTACAGGAGTCGTTGGCCTAGGTGGGAGTGACCCTGCCTCCGAAGCCAAGGGTAAGGGCAGATATTTGTGTGATGAACGCGAATATTTGTTCTGATTCTTGCATGTTTTCTATGTATTTAAGTATGCATTTCTCTATGTAAGTATGTTTATCGTTGCCTAGTACCCATAGTAAAAGCCTAGAGCTTAGTTTGGGACTAGGTCAATTTGTGTGAGATTGTCCCTTGATATTATTATTATTGGAGTTCAGAGCACCTTGATTTCGCAAAAATCGACCCTCTGACCTCTTTGGCGAAAAATATGGCTGAACTGAGAAATCACGATCAACGACTTTTTTGCAGTACAATTTGCTCATGCTAGCTAAAAACTTGAACAATTACGTGTTTGAGTTGTTGTTTATGCTAAAGAAACTGATAAATTAACCAATGAGCAGTCGCAGGCGCAACGACCGGCCAATGAGCTGCGTGCATTCGAGAGTTTATAATCCCTCCTATTCACACGCAATTGCTTTGGATTCAGCTATTTGTGGACAAGGTATGAGAGTTATTTGCTAGAATCAAAAATGGTCGCAAATCAGGCAGCCATAGAAATATAGATATAGTTGGGTCATACACAGATTTAGGTTAGCGTCTTTCCTGTGGACACGCCGGAAGTTAACGTTGTTAAGGCCTTACTTTCTGGCTAAGCCCGTTCCCGCATAGACGGCGTCAGGACTGCTTTAGATCTATCATATAAAAACAAAACTTATATGCACACAAGCTTTTAACTATTGACCACAGGAAAGACAAATTTTGTTTTTATGAGTGTGTATGACCCAGTTATAAGTTGGTAAAACATGGCAGAAAAGAAAAAAACTAAGAAATTATGAGGATATTTAAACTTTTAGCAGAAAGACCGTTGCTTCATTGATGATTAAATGATTTATATACTTGCCGGATACCGAATTTTCTAATAGATAGAATATAATAATATAAACATTTATTTTCAGACCTTTCATTACATAGTTTACACTGTAGAGTTAAATTAAAATTGCTAATATAAATAAAAAAAGTAAAAAAATAAAGAATAATAATTATAAAGTAATATTACATTTAAATCATAAAATGAAAATTAAATTAAATTAGACTAACAGCGCTGTGTGGCTATTGTGGTGTACATGGCATTTTTATTTCTAGAATTCGAATGATAGATATCACAATGCTTATTAAAAGATTTTTGGTTCTTAATAAAATAAATAATATTCTAACAAATAAATTGTGAGGCTACTGTTTTATTTTTAGGGTTCCGCACCTCGAAAGGAAAATGCGGTACCCTTATAGGATCACTTTGTTGTACGTCCGTCCGTCCGTCCGTCTATCAAGACCTTTTTTCTCAGGAACGCGTAGAGGTATTAATCTGAAATGTATATCAAATACTGTCCCTTGGAGCTGTGAAAAAATCAAACTTCTAAAGCCAACGCAAGCAAAAGATACAGCCGTTTATGCCGCAAATTTCCACAAATTTTCCAAACTCGCAAGGGAATCAAAACCTAAAGGGTACTTCCAGTCGATCTAGAATCTTGAAATTTGGTACGTAGCAACGTCTTATAGCACAAATAAAGGAAAAAATGCGAAAACCGTATTATTATTTTTTACATCATACAATAAAAATATTTTTAATAACTATATGATTGTCTAACTATATGAATGTCGTGATGGGTGAACTTTTACTTATATACCTACAGGTTTGTAGGGAACCCTCGGTGCGCGAGTCCGACTCGCATTTGGCCGGTGATTTTAAATTATACTACTAAGGAATCACGGGAGTTTATATAATAAATACCTAATGGTCCTTTTGTAAAATAAATAAATATCAGGGGACAATTTCACACAAATTGACCTAGTCCCAAACTAATCTCTAGGCTTGTACTATGGGTACTAGGCAACGATAAACATACTTATATATAGAGAAATAAATACTTAAATACATAGAAAACATCCAAGACTTAGAAACAAATATTCGCGCTCATCACACAATTATCTGCCCTTACCGGGTGTTTATTATAGAAACAAATAGAAGAATTAAACTAGAATAATTCGGTAAATTAGGGCTTTATTACATGAATTAACAATGGATGACCGGTAAGGCGATTGAAAGGCAAGTGTGTGTGGTAGGGAACGTATGACGACGGAAATGTGGAGGGCTGGGATTGGTTGGTTGCAAATGTCGTGATGTGGGAGGCTTCTGATTGGGCATGAATCTATACATAACAACTTTAGACTCTATTCATGTAATGATAAGGTTTCTAAACGATAAGCGTCCGTTCACACGTCGTGTCGTGAACATTTTCCCGGCCCTTGAAAGCTCTACTTAAAGCTTTCAAGATTTGTCCTCGGCGGGCAGTAGACAGAGTCGATTGAGGGCTCTGCGCATAGTCCCGTTGGCTGTAGTTACTTCGGCGACTCGAGGAATTCCATCAGATCCAGGAAACAGCTTGCTGACTCGTCCTAGGCGCCAGCAAAGAGGAGGAGTCTCATCCTTAATGAGAACCAGGTCATCGAGTTGCAGCTCCTTGCATTTGACTCGCCATTTTATGCGCTGTTGTAATTCAGCAATATATTCTGCTGACCATCGCTTCCAAAAGTGCTGGCGAATTTGTTCCAGGCGCTGAAATCTGTTGAGGCGTGAAGCGTTGGAGTCCTCGAAGCTATGCCTCGGCAGCGATGTCAGTGGCCTGCCAATCATAAAGTGAGCCGGAGTAAGGGGTTGTAGGTCGTTAGGGGATGGGCTCAGAGGACATAGGGGTCGGCTGTTTAGGATAGCTTCGATTTGTGAGAAAAGAGAAGCCAGCTCCTCGAATGTTAAGTGCGACTGCCCTAACATTCGACGGACATGAAATTTGGCTGATTTGACACCGGCCTCAGCTAAACCGTTGAAGTGTGGAGCGTATGCGGGGGAAAACCTAAACTCTATGCCTCGCTGAGCTGCAAAATCAGAAATAGATTCCGAATTGGTTTTAAGGAAATCTTTTATTTCTTTGGCCGCAGCCACAAAATTACGACCGTTATCGCAATAAATCGTTTTAGGCATCCCTCTACGGGCAATAAACCGATTTAAAGTTAAAATAAAAGCATCTTTGCTTAACTCACTTACAGGCTCTAGGTGAATGCATTTATACTTAAAACAGACAAAGATACACATATAACATTTAGTTATTTTGCAACCTCGACCTTTACGGTCGGTAATTAAGAATGGACCAGCGAAGTCCGTGGCAACAGTACTGAAAGGAAAACCGGGTTCCACACGTTCGGAGGGAAGGTTACTCATAATATTAGTCATCCCTTTGCCCTTAAATCGACGACATGTGAAACAGTGGTGAGGTACATCTCGAGCTAGCTTGCGGCCTCCTATAGGCCAGTACTGGTCACGAACAGAAGCGAGTAGTTGCTGGGGCCCTGCGTGCATAAGTCGTTCATGTTCATTTTTAAATATTAATTTGGTTAAATTATGTTTACCATTTAGCAATACAGGGTGCCTTTTATCATAGGAGTGACTTGAATTGTCAATCCTACCACCGACGCGAAGTAGGCCCTGCTCGTCAATAAATAAATTAAGAGAATTCAGGGTAGACTTTGGGGGTAAAGCCCTCTTACCTTGAAGGCATGCTATTTCGGTGGGGAAAGAATCCAATTGAGCGAATTTTATTAGTAAATTCAGTGATTGTTTGAGTTCAGTGGCATCTAATATGCCTGTGAGTTTATTATTGGAATTTTTGCAATTATGTATGAATCTAAGTACTCTTACATAGACTCTCTGTAGTCTAATTAGTCTCGAAAAGTTATCAAATTCAACTGCTGCTGCTGAAGGTGCAGGTTCCGCCACCAAAGCAGGAAACGCTTTCAATTCGGGCAGCTCGACGACGCTGGAATCAGGTGTAGGCCATAAAGCTTCGGGCTGCATTAAGAAGCTTGGTCCGGACCACCAGAGCTCAGCCTCTCTGACCTTTTGGGGGTCCACGCCGCGGGAACATAAATCAGCTGGGTTCTCTTTGGTTGGCACGTAGCGCCAGTCCATAGGGCCAGTTAGTTCACGAATGGCAGCCACTCGATTAGCTACAAAGGTTTTTGTTTTATTAGGTGATTTCAACCACCCTAAAACGACTTGCGAATCTGACCAATATAAGTGACGGTCGATCTGACAGCGAAGAGCTTGAGTGACAGCGGAGCTTAGTTGAGCTCCGACAAGAGCACCAGAGAGCTCAAGACGAGGAATCGTCGTGGGTTTTATAGGCGCGACACGGGCTTTAGCGCATAGCAAGGTAGTTTGTACGTTTCCTAAACTATCAGTTGACCTGAGGTAAACGCATGCGCCGTAGGCTTGCTGGGAAGCATCGCAAAAACAATGCATTTCTATATGTATAGGGTTATCGATTAAAACCCGCCTAGGTATTTCCAAGAACGCTAGTGAAGTTAAATTTTGCGAAAATTTTAGCCACGACTTTTTAATGTTTTCGGGTACTTCTTTATCCCATTCTAGTTTTAAAGTCCATAATGTTTGTATTATTATTTTAGGTTTTATCGTGCATAGACAAAGTAGACCGAGGGGATCAAAAATTTTAAAGGTAGATGACAGTATGGACCTTTTAGTAAAAATATTTTTGGGGGAGTAATCTGTTTGGAAAAGTAGGTTATCTGAATTAGGCGACCAACCTATACCTAAAGTGTTGGTAGCATGGCTTATTATAAAAAAAAAAAAAAATTCAAAATTCAAAATTATTTATTAGCAACTATAGTTATTACAACAATTTGTCGAATCCTCCTTTTAAGTTTGACACTTGTGTTAGGAGGTATTCGCTCTTTCGTACAAGGTATTGTCTTAGTTGACAATAAATAATATTATATAATATTATTCGTTTCTTTTAACCAAATTAAACATAAACTTATAAACTTATAAACAAAATTAGTGAAAATTTAGTATTAATACTTAATTTTAACATAATTCCTAGAAAGTACAATTTTTGCTGTAGTATATAGCAATAGGTAATATATTTCGTTGTTTATACTTAAAGGAGGTGAAATAGAAAGTACATATATGGTGTTTGTTGTTTGTTTGTTTATATAGTAAATATGTAGCTAATGTATTGTGTACCAGTGACGCGAATATGAATGTGCTGAGTGTGTATATAAGGTTACCTTCTTCGGGCAAGGTACACTGGGATAGAAAATTAGGAAGGTTTGATCTATATTTTCGGAGGTTAAAGCATCCTTTCGAGAGTTCACCTGATACTCGGCTCTGAATGTAACGTAACTCGTCTTCAGTATTGGCCCCAGTCAACAAGTCGTCGCAATAGAAGTCGTTTTGGATAATAGTTTTAATAGTTGGGTCATTACACTCATCGCCAAGTTGCCAAATACTTCTAGTGGTAAGAAAACTGGCACTTGAAAAACCGTAGGTAACGGTATTTAGCTGTAGGGTACGAAGTGGCTCATTTTCATTGTCTCGCCAGAGAATGAGTTGCATGTCTCTATCGGACTCTCTTAGGAGAACTTGGCGAAACATTTTTTCCAAGTCACCTGAAATAATATATTTGTACTGCCGGAAGCGTAGCAGGATATTAAACAGGGAATCTTGTACAACGGGTCCTATCATCTGTAGGTCGTTAACGGAAAAGCCGGAAGCAGTGCGAGCCGAGGCGTCATACACGACGCGCAGCTTAGTGGACTCGCTTTTAGTTCTAATTACAGGATGGTGAGGAAGATAATAGGCGTTAGTAGGCACTGGAATAGGAGCCTCGCAAAGATGACCTAGATCGGCGTACTCGTGAATGAATTCCGAATACAAACCCTTAAGTTCAGGTTGTTTCCTAAACCGGGCTTCTAGGCTCAGAAATCTTTTTTTAGCCAACGAGTAAGAGTTGCCTAAACAATCTTTCTCGTCGCGAAGAGGGAGCCCTACACAAAAGCGACCATTTTCCAGTCGGTAAGTGTTAGATAGGTAGTGCTGTTCACATAGTTTTTCCTCTTGGGAATAGGGTTGAGCTTGAGGAATATTTTCTAGTTCCCAAAATCTTGCAAGCTCATCGTTAATTGTAGGTAGGTTAGGTTCATTTAGTATAAAATTACAATGCGTTATTTTATTTGAACTTTGTTTTATAGATTTTTTGGATAAAGTAGGCAGAGGACCTGCGACGAGCCATCCTAATTTAGAGTTTCTAAGAATGGGATTATTTTTTCCTAGTGAGTGCTGAGTAGAGCCTATTAGGTCCCAAAATAGATCAGCACCGATAAGCATGTCGATAGAGGAAGGCTTACAAAAGCTGGGGTCCGCTAGTTGAAATTTTGTTAAATCATATTGACTGACGTCAAGTGAAACTTTAGGTAATTTATCAACTATTTTAGGTACAACTAGGCAAGAGGCGTGCACATCGAATGAATCATTAAGTGATTGTAGTTGCAAAGCACAACGCTTGGTAACTTTTGATAACGGAGTGTCAGACAGTCCCACTATACAGATCTTTGACGGCTGGGGAGCTAGGTTTAAGGTCTTTTGAACCATTTCGGTTATTACTGAAGTTTGAGCTCCACAATCGAGTAACGCACGAATGATTAGGGTTTCATTAGAAACTGGATTTAATATTTTGACCTTGGCAGTGCACAGCAAAACATCAGTGTGAGTTATAGCGGCTAAGTTATGAGAAGAGGTTGAACTGGTACTAGCTATCTCTGACTTATTTACGGGATGAACCAAAGTGTTGTGTTTCTGCTTACAGGAACGACAATGACCTGGAAGTCTGCAAGCCTGAGCTTTATGACCACCCCTCAAACAATTTTCGCATAAATCTAGTGACGATACTAAAGCTATCCTATCTTCTGGTGTCTTATCTTTAAAAGTTACGCATTCATAAAGGCGATGACTACCCTTGCACACTAGGCACTCAAAGGGTGACTTAGTAGAAGATGGGACGGGTTGCTTAGTCGTGAGAGCAAATGCCTTGGTTTGTGACAATTGTGACTTAGGTGGAGAGGGCTGAGGTGTATGTTTTGTTTTGTCGTGTCTTTGTCTATTAACAGTCTCGAGAACATCCGCACGGTTTTTAAGAAAATCAAAGAAATTATCTAAACTGGGTATTTCGGGTAACGTATTTCTGTGTTCCTCCCATTTATAACAAGTACTGTTGTCTAACTTCGCTGTTACCATATAGATAATGAGAACGTCCCACTTTTCTGTAGGAAGTCCTAGGGTGCGGAGAGCCCGCAAATTTTTAGT